>JBBBDQ010000145.1:12722500-13100000 GCA_037127315.1 Ascarosepion bandense | reverse complement strand
TTTGCTCATTATATGTTATTGGTTACTTAATTATGTGTTTCTCCTTATTAAGATCAGTATTATTTTTAATAAAATAATAATACATTTACTTTTGTTTATATGTGTATTTGCAATTTGCTAATTTGTTTATTATTTGTTTATTTGTTTTGATATTTTATTTATTATTTTATTAATTTTGTGACTCTTAATTAGCTTACTTGTTTAGCTTAAAATATTGAATTTGTCTTAAGTATGTTACATTATCTCTATTGTGTACAATGCTTATAATTGCATTTTTCATGGTGTAATTTAACAAGGCATTCGTTTTTAATTTTGGATTTTTAAAGTACGGAAGTAAAATTTGTTTTCGTGTCTGCATTTTGAAATAAGATCTGATCGTTTAATTAGTAATTTATGTTAGGTGAAGGTGATCTTATATATTTTCTTCTTCATACAGAGCTTACATTTTTTTTATTTATTGTTGTAGCCTCCTGTAGTTTCTTTGTCTTCATGATATTTTTAGATTATTTTTACTTTTGTTTCCTCATATATGGTTAGAAAGGGTTGTGTTCTTCTCGTATATATAGATATATATATATAATCAGCTTGACACTGCTTTTGGTTGGATTATGTTTCTATAGAAGGTTTAACTCTTTATATATATATAAGCGTGACTCTTCAGAAATGAATTGAGTTCTTTCGGGGATTGACGTGTGTATACACTGCTTATATTCAACACGTTAAAAAATTTTTTAATTGTTTTCCTTGATTCCATGCGCCTATGGCTTACCGGGTAGCGACTGCGACTGACACCAAATCAGTCGAGTTTCGATACCGGCAAGAAGCAAGTGGATGTGTCTAGCCACACTAATTTGATTTAATATTTTTATTATAAAAGATAAAAAATGCTACAGAAAAAATCGATCTAATAAATCCTTTAAGTAAGGTCTAATACCCACAAAATATCCAAATAAATAAAATGAAAAATCAAAAGAAATAAACAGGATTCCAAACTATAATCTATGAAAATTAAAAATTAAAAGAAAAAAACCGATCCTCTAAATTCAAAATTAAGATTAAATCTACAAATTTAGATAAATTATAAAAAACTGATAAAATACAAATTTGCATTTACTTCCTAAAAAATACAAGTTTAGATTTTTTGGAAATAACTTCGCCTAAATGCAATAATACTCCACACTTGAATAAAAAAATTAAAAAAAACCTTATCCCGCTAAAACAAAAATATAAAAACAAAAATAAAATACAAAAATTTTCCGTACTGAAAAAATCAAAATGAAAAGGAAAAACACCCCACCCCTATCACGTCTATTTAAGGAACCCGAGGAAGAAATCCTCGCCACGAAATGAAAGAGAATACACAAAATCTGTCTGGTAACAACAGACACCAATTAATCAAACACTAGCTAACCACGACGCTGTCCTAAAAATTCTTAAGGTCAACAAACAAGATGAGTTCCCCAATCACAAAAAAAACACAGAAACACACAAAACTGACCAAGCAATCAAACCCCTCCACACACCACATTCTTCGAAATTCTAACCAAAAGATATACCCGACCGATAAAAACATACATTCCAACAGATAATGCCATTAATCAACAATTTAGCACTTACACACCATGTTCTTCAAAAGTCTAACGGTCAACACGGAAGACACATTCCCTTCATTATCAATAACCCTAACCAACCCCACAGCAACAATGAACCAAATATAGACAGCAAATGATTCCAATTCTTGCTTATTCCTCCTGATGATACGTTGGACACCCAACGTTGAAACAAACATATGATTGTAGAGGACATATATAGAAAAAATTATGTACATGTTCTAAAACATAATTTATAATATATATATATATATATATAGTATGCCTATCTGTACACTCCATACAACTCACGAAATCACTTTATGAAATAAATACCTGTTTCTGAATATTCCCTCTACATTTTTTAAGATTCATGGACTTACTTAGCTTAGTTTATCTTTGGGTGAATTGGTTTGATCTCTGATATCCCAATTCGATCAAAATCAGGTTTTCAGCCCTTTGATTTGGGTTTTTGCTTCGGGTTTTGCTCAAAGTAGGTATAATTATAGTTCTTAGTCTCAGCCATGATACCCTTCACTCAGATGACTTATTTAGCCTTCAAAATTCAGTTTACGACGGAAAACTTATTTGACATCGATACCGGAAATCAAATTTGACTTGCATCAATTCATTTTTCTTTCAATCTACGGTTTCGCTTTGACTGGAAACAACTAATGCTTTTTAGTCTTTCGTGCCAACGTCCAAAGAGTCTGAGCTCCAGGACCATGGATTAGTTTTAAAGCTTTCATTACACCCGAACAACGCCGGGCTATACTGCTAGTTATTAAGAAAAAATGAAAAATCCAACATTGAATTATTTCAACTAGAAAATGGTCACGATTTTCTGATCGTATTTTGAAAATAAAGGATTCTTCTAATTCTAGATTCATTCATAAAAAAATCTATACATTCAATTAAAAGAAAACATAAACTCAGCCTTGGTAAAAGCTAAAAGTATAACCGAAAGCGTTTAGGACAAACAGAACATTCGGGTAATTGATACGTAATTATATCCACAAATGAAAATTATAAGAACACAAGAAAAATTATATAAAACACTTAAGTGCATTATTTTGTCAGTAGATTTTAACAAAACTTGTATAAAGGAGATTTCTGACCAAATACAATGTTATATATGTGCGTGAGTGTGTGTAAGTGAAGAATTAATGGATTTATTTTATTCTTTCATAAGTTATTTTTAGAAGATACCTGTGTTGGAAATAAATCTTGTCTATATTTTCAACAGTGTGTTTTATATCTATCGGCCTGCGTACTCGAAAAAACATAAATAAAATCAGTTCCTCGGGTTTCCTTAGGGCGTTTATTTAAGACACGCGTATCCACTAAAATAATTCTTGAATTAATATATATTTCTGTGCATTTAGCTGTATATATTTGTACATATATGAAGAGAAAGTGAATTGCTGAATTGGTTCATCATCTGTTTTCGAAGTGCCTTTTCTTAGACATCCAATACGGCTTTCGTTTCCCCAGGTTAACTTCCCTCAAAATAGATGATGTCAATCTTCAGGAAAGTAACTTGTTGTGCCTTTATGGGCTAACGTTTTCAGTTGACATGATGTGGAAGGACTCTATTGAATTAATTGCTAGGTCAGCTGCTAACAAGATTGGTTCACTGTGGCGTGCAAGACATTTTTTCCTCTTCGGAATCGTTTCTACATATCTATATCTACCAGTCGTCCATGCCTAGAATATTACTGCCACAGATGGTCTGGTGGCTTTGCTATTTACCTTGAGTTCCTTGATAAGATAAAAAAAAGTCGGCATCATTATTGGTCCTGCTCCGGCGGCTCAGTTTCAGTCACTGACCCGCCGCCGTAAAGTTGCCTCTTTGTGTCTTTTTTATAAATAATTTCATGGTAATTGTTTGGATGAGCTCTTTGATATTGTACGTAGGTTTTATGAATGCAAGCGCAGTACTAGACTGGCATCAAGATCTCATCAATTTAAAGTTAAGCTGACCAGCCGTATGTTCTATACTAATAGTTCCTTTTCCAGCCAATTCTTTTCTGCAACAATTTAAATGCGATGTTAATCGCTATCTACTGATTAAAAAGCATTAATTAAGAATTGCATATATGCATATATATATATAATTCCATGTATATCTCTTTGTGTAAGTGTGTATGTTGTTATGTATATATATGGGTATGTGAGGAGCTATAACAATAACATGTCTGATGATAGTATAATAATATTCAAAGTTGTGTTTCGATTTTCTTTCTTCACTTTACCTTATCGAATTTATTTTTATTTCAAAAGAGATGAAAATCATTGAGTAGGAATTTCAAAGACAATAAATTTTCTTTTAAATCTTCAATTTTTTCTATATTTCCTTGATATCAACTTGTACTTCGTAACTGTTGAAAACGATTGATGAACATATACATTTGCATATATTTCATATTTATACACACACACGCACGCACAACCGGCCATAATTATTAGACCACTCTAGTTTTAAAAATATATCATGTATTTCATACTATTTTTAGTATTTATTACCAAGTGAATAATTGTTTTTTAACCAGTATAACCCGGATATAAGAGAGATTTTCTCTGGCCCCAAATTAGAGCCTGTGGTAATGTATATAAAATAGACCAAACCCGGATATAAGCTAATTTTTATACGGTCCCAACAACTCTCTTATATCCGGGTTACACAATAATATATGCATTAAATGAACTGTTCTGGTGTCCAGTTTTTGTGCTCTCTTTCCCATTCTAGACACTTCTAATTGACTGGCTAAAGCAAAGGCCTCCTGGCTTCCTTGTAAAATTTTGCAAAGTAATAATAACAAAAGAACGATTCTATTTTCATTTAGAATTTTCCACTTAGCAATAAATGCTAAAAATACTATGAAATACATCATTTTTATTAAACTGGGGTCACCTAATAATTATGGCCGGTAGTGTATATATATATATATATATATATATATATATATATATATATAGGATTGGGTGAAATTAAACATACATAATTATTTATTAAATTTATTTAAAGAAAAACTTCGGTGTTATGAAACTCGAACATTTAATCATCTTTTATTGCATTTACACTATTTTAGACGCCACATGTGATCGAATCACTCAATTTCTCCCTCACTTTTTATATACCAACCTCTCTATTTTTCCTTTAAACTCTCTCTTTGTACGTGTCTTTCTCTCACTCTACACCCTTATTAGTGTTTTTTCACTTTCATTCTCTCTCTCTCTCTCTCTCTTTCCTCGTTCGTTTCTTTCATTCTTTTTTCGTTCGTATTCTCTCTCTCTCTCTCTCTCTTTCTCTCTCTCTTTGTTTATGTCTTTTGCACTCTTCGTTTGTGTCTTTCTCAATTTTCGTTCGTGTCTTTCTCTCTCTGTTGTTCGTGTTTTTCTCTCTCTCCTCGTTTGTGTCTTTCTCACTCTCCCTTCTCGTTGGTGCCTTCTCCTCTCTTCTTTCTCAATAATATCTTTCTCTCTATCTCTTCTCGTTCGTGTCTGTCTGTCTCACTTCCTCCTTTTTCTTTCGAGTCTCTCTGACTCTCTCTTCTTGTTTGTGCATTTTCCTCTCTCTCATTCTCCCTCCACACTACCGTATTTTTCTCTCTCTCCCTTCTCATTACAGTATTTTTCTCTTTACTTCTCCTCATTAGTATCTATTTCTCTCTCCTGATTCGTGTGCTTCTTTCTCACACCCCTCTTTGATGTTTATTCCTCTCTTCTTATTCGTGTCCCTGTCACCCTCGTCTTTCGTGTTTTTCTAACTCTCATTACTCGTTGGTCCCTTTCTACGTCTTCCTTTTATTTTTATTTTTTTCAAAGTCTACTCTTTCTTCGATTCTTTCTCCCCTAACTTGATAGGTTCTTTCTTTCTCTTTCTCGTCTTTTGTGTCATTTTTCGTTTTCTTCTTTCCCCCACCTTTCTCTCTCTCTCTCCATATTCCTGCCTCATCTTACTTATTCGTGTCTGTACTTGCTTGATTTTGTTCGTTTTTTTTTTCCATAACCGTTTCACTCTAAGGAAGGCGGAACCGCCACTGGTGCGTAGGGGTTTACAATGGGAGAAAATAAAAAAAAGAAAAAAAAGAAAGGTACAGGATATGTCGAAGAAAGGAAAGAGGAAATGGCAATTGGCGTTGCCTTTAAATTTTTAGAGATTGTAGGAAAGCAAGTATACGAGAGGTAACTCTACAGGCAGGAAGTGCGAGAAAAGAAACTGAGAGAGTAGTGGTGGTTACATTTCACTATTTGGGCGGTAAAGGGTTGAACCTAGATGCCAATTTAGTAGCACGAGTAAATTCATGTGGTCGGAACATCAGAAAAAGAAGCTCGTCGGAGCAGAAGCCGAGAAAATATTTGTAGAAAAGACAAAAGGAAGGTGAGAAAGTGACTTAAGTCGAGTTGTTAAATCGGGATCAATTACATTGCAGATCCTCTCTTGGATTTTGTCAAGAACCCCGAGATGAATAGCAGAAGAATCCGACTAGACATGGCAATAATATTCAATGCACCTACAAATGATAGATTTATAAATGTGCAAGATGGGGTCTGACGAGAAAAAAGCTTCCTCTCGCGAAAGAGTGATCCAACTTTTTTTTAGTGGTAGATGTAGGTATGTATTCGATGTTGTCTTTCCGCTTTAGATCAGTTGAGAGACTGAGGCCAAGGAGGTGCAATGTGTTGCTGTCTGGGAGACTAGCGCCATGTACGCTGATGAAAGTTGGGAAAGTTTTTCTATGGTTGCTAAAGGAGAGCAGCTTCGTTTTGGAAACATTAAAATTTACGACTCATTTCTTACCCCAATCCATCACAGATTGTTGGTCCTTTTTTAAAGCAGCCGCGAGGTTATCTTGCTTAGTCTTGGCAGATTTCTTATTGAGACAGGAGTAAATGGTGGTGTTATAGATGCCTACTGATGTGTCACGATTACGTGCTCTAGGACTTTGCGTTGTCTATTTTACTATATTTTTGTCTTCTTTCTGTTAACAGTTCTTATTTATTACTTCTCTTTACTACCATATCCAATACTTCTTTGAAATATCTTTCTGTGTCTACTATCAGAACAGTGTAATTGCATGTTGAGGAGGAATCAGTCACAATTAACGACAGTTCTTCGAAGATGCCAAGTAACAATGGTCAGAAGATAGTTATTAGAGGAATCAATTCAGTAAATACAAAACCACTCTTGTTGCGTCTTTGAAAAGAAATTGCTGGAACCAGGCCAAATTTGAAAATTTCAAAAATATTTTGTTAAGTTTCCATAAGCAATTGAAATAGTTCTCCTTTTCGAACCCATTGACTGTCTAAGGTCAATTACGAAGTTTGTTTTAAAACAGCACTTCTTTTGCTTTCGACTCACCCCAAACAAGGCATTAAAGCAAGTAAGACACGAGAGATTTCTGGGTGTGAAAAAGTTAGAAAAAGAATCATTGCTAAGGAGCGAGAACAAAAGAAGAGTAATCAGGAAGACAGTGAATAACAACTGACATTCCATTTAATTTTTTGCAGATTAAAGTTGGCTGGAAATCATGTAATCGGAAGAGAGTTCCATAAGCAAGAAGTGCGAGAAAATATATTATTAGCATGGAATTTTTGGGTACTTTTAGCCGGCACAAATGTAAATTGATGAGATCTCGATGCCAGTTTAGTACTGCACCTAAGTTCAAAGAGTCTAGGCACCATAGCGAAAAGCTCCTCCCAATAGTGTCCAGAAAATACGTTTAAAAAAAGCATAGAAGGCAACTTTTCTACGATTGGAAAGTTGTAGAAGTCGAGGTGCCAGATAAGGGTCAATAATATTGCTGATTCTTCTTTTGATTTTATCAAAGATTTCTAGATAAATAGCAGGAGCACCGGACTATATGTGGCAGCAGTGTTTCAAGCATGAACAAATGATAGACGTATAGATATGTAAGATAGTTTCAAGAGAAAAAGATTGCAATTCTAAAAGTTGGGTAATAGAATAGTTGTAAACAGGCATGCCCCTATCAAATGGAGAAAATCTACGTCGTAAAGACATGTTCACTTACCTGGGTAGTATCATCAGACTCGAGGGTGGCACAAAAGAGGATATTCAAAGCAGACTGGGAAAGGCCAGGAGTGTGTTTAAGGAAATGAACAACATCTGGTGATCAACACAGTAGAGTATCAACACCAAGCTCAAGCTATACCAGAGCTGTGTTGTATCTACTCTCCTCTACGGATCTGAGTGTTGGAGAATGACTTAGGTGGATCTCTCTAAACTTTGATCCTGTCACACTATATGCCTCCGACGAATACTGAGAATATTTGGGCCAGAGAAGATCTCCAATGATGACCTGGTGAGGAGATGCAAGCAAGAGAATATGGGCACCATCATTACAAGATGGAGATGGATTGGGCATGTGCTCTGGAACGATCCACAGTCAATCAGAAGAACAGCACAGCACTGGACCCCAGATGGCAAAAGAAAGAGGGGAAGACCAAGAACGACATGGAGAAGTACGGTGAAGAATGAGATCAAAGCCATGCAGTACATTTGGGGTTCATTGACTAGTCTGGTTCAAGATAGGCAGAGGTGGAGAAGCTTTGTTGCTGCCCTACACACCATTGGGTGTAACGGATGATGAATGAAAATGAATGAGAATAGTTGTTCTATGTTTCGTTTATTTGTCATATTTTCAATAAATTGTTCCTAGGAAAATGTTGTTCTAGTTATTTGCGCTAAAATCAATGATAATACTTGAAGGGCAAGAACATAAAAACGAGATAACTCGTTGTTAAAATTAAAATCACTGCCAACCACGAGATATCTCGTGTTCGGTACTCAATGTGTTAACTTTGTTTCGAAGACTTTGCTCATTCTTTCGTTTTGCAGCATGCGATTTTTATCTTATTTCTAAAAGGTTCCTGTACTGAAATATAAACCCAAAAATGACGTTTAGATTAAATTTAGCGAACCGCGTTGTTCCGTCACTGGTCCCTATTTTCAGTCGCATAAGGTTAATGATAGAGCTGAAGAAATTACATTGTAGTGCATTAACCCTCAGAGCAATATTAGATATTCATGAACGCAAAAGACACTCACAGAATGAACGTAATATACGACCGAAATAGCAAAATAGTATGAACCCAACCATATACAATGATTACATAGGAGCATTTTGTGTTTCTGGAATAACGGTCTTTTTTTTTTTATAAAATATTTTACGTGGATTGTGGGGAGCCATGGCTGCCAACATTGTGAAGCGACATGGCACGCAGAAGAAGAATATTATTGATTAAATTTACCCCCTCTTTCTTTTAACAGTTTTATAGACACTAAAAGTTGCAATGAACACCAAAAGCATTGAAAATTGTTTTCTTTTCTGACACTTTAAATAAATCTTCAACGAGGTAAATTTGTGCACTATCTTTTTTAGCTTCGAATTTAAGATTCTTTCTCACTAAAAAAGGAGAATTATTTTAGCATTTTCTTTCTTAAAGATAAAAAAATGAAAGTAAACATGTCCTGACATTATTTTTATTTTTTATTTTTTTATTTTAATGGCATATCAACCTCTGTGGGTTATTTAATGCCAAAAAGTTGGATTTTTGAGTTTAATGTTCGGTTATAGTGAGAAGATTGATTTAGTCAGATATTAATAGTTTTTTTTTAATTTAAAAAAAACTGAAGTTGTCTTCTGGTTTTGTATTAAAAAATGTATTGCTGGTAATATTTTTTTCCTTCAAAAATGTGATATGATAATATTTTTTTCCTTCAAAAATGTGATATGATAATATTTTTTTCTTGTAAAAATGTATTGATGGTAATTTCTTTTCTTCAAAAATGTATATTTTCTATAAAAGTCTTGGACACTCATGTCTTATATATATATATATATATACTACCCGCCATAGTTATTAGGCAACACCAGTGTTTTAAAAAAATTATGTATTTCATACTATCTTTTAGTATTTATTGCCAAGTGAAAAACTGTACATGAAAATAGAATGATTCTTTTGTTAATATTGCACAATAACATGTGCCTCAAATGAATTTATAAATATTTCATAATTACCTATATTGCAGTTTCATCAATGAAAGAATGAAGAAAATTTAGGGTGATTCGGACGAAGACATTTTTGCTTCCTTGTCTTGTAAAATTTTTCAAATTAATAATAGCAAAAGAATCATTTTAATTTCATTTGGTAATAAATACTAAAAATAGTATGAAATACAACATTTCTTTAAAAGAAACTGGTGTGACCTAATAATTATGGTCGGTAGTATATATATATATATATATATATATATATATATATATATATATATATATATATTGTGTGTGTGTGTACGTGCGTTTGTGTCTTAATATCAGAATTGAATGTTCTTATTTTCTAAGTGTTCTCCAAAGGTTTGGGTAATATGTTCAGATTGATGATTCTGTAAGAAAAAGTCATTACCATATCTCGGTGGACATTTCACACATCTCTCAATATCACTCCGCCAGTATATCGTTTCTGCGTGTTTCTGTAAGTTTCGTAAGCTTTCTGGTACAACCTTTCATTCTCTGGCTAACATATGACACTAACAAGATGGCGTTTTATTAAAAAGAAAACAATTGCTTTTACTCACAAAAGGAAGGATTTCTCTGAGTATAGTAAAAGGAGGAAAAGGTTTTAAAACTGCAAATAATACATTTATTTGCATTCTTCCAAAATTACGTTTGTATGAATGCAATGCTTCATATATATACTGAACGTTTCATGAAAAACCTTAGAAACATTTTTGATACAATATTCCTTTATTTTGTCCATAAACAAAAATAACTAAGTTAATATCTCTTGTTATGTTTTGTATTTGATAAAATATATTATTATACTAATTTACTTGTACTTAAAATAAGTGATAACTATGTTTAATTAATTTCTCATGCATTGAACTCATGAAATATTAAAAAACTTTTTCTTTGCATTTTCTTAATTTGTATCATGTATGACTTGATTATTCACATTTCTGATGAGATGTGACGACTATAAAAACTGGAGATTTTTAAATCATTTAAAGTGAGAAAAGAGGGATCAGAGAATTTAATTCACAGAACATATTTAGTAACAGAGAAGGCAAAAGTAGCAACAAGGACACCAAAATAGATGAAAATTATTGTTTTCTTTCTGATCCCTTGAATAACAACAAATCTTCAAATATGTCCACTGCGGGTCATATATCTCAGCGGAATGGACTGCAAAACCGGGGTAGACATGATGGCACAGGAACAAGCGTTTACTGAAAGTTAAATAGATAGATATTTTTGGAGGGCTTTGATTGCTTACGATTTGAAGATTAACAACATATAGAAGATGAATAAGTCGATGGTAGAACAGGAGGTGCAAATGATAATCAGACGATAAATATTGCTTAGAGCTGCAAAGTGTAGAACGTTGTGTAGTGATCCATGAAGTCCTGACGGGACATCGTGCATAAAAGATGAAGCAGAAAAAATAAACATACCTAAAGAAATCTAACGCGAAATAAAATTAAAAGAAATGTACTTACAACCTGGTCTTTGTTCTTATTAACGTGCTACAATAGTAAAAGCAATGTTCAATTCGAGGAGAATTAAGTATTGACACATGTATCCATAATAACGGAAAATTTAATCACTAAGTAGTGATGACAGGTTATCTGATCAAAAAATATCTAATTAGGTTTTATATATTTTCAGAATATTATAAATCTAATTCGGGGTCATGATTTTTTTTAAAATTAAGTTAAAATTATTATATTGCATAGTAAACACTATTTAGTGTGTTTGTAGATTTGTCCTCGTCGCTATTGCTCTGTTTAAGACGTTTCGGTCATTTGAGTATATGGCCTTCTTCAGGTGTTAGGAATTTTGAACCGAACCATTTATTTCGCTCACTGGAGTATATTATTCTCATTCTATGTGTGATGCTATTTCCGGATGTCATGTAGTTATCTCCCTTTAACTCAACTCTCTAAATTATTTGTTCATCACTGCTGTAGTAAGGAACTCAATTCACAATTCTTTGGGTCAAGTTACTGAAACTAACCAATGTCTTCGAAGACATATGGCCCAGTAGAGGTATAGACAAATACTGAGAAAAGTGCAGATTTATTTTTTATCACCGCAAGCTAGACAATAATGCCACAAGCACACAAGGGGTTGATGAGAGTGAAATAAAATGAGAAAACATTAGCGAAGAAAAAAGGACAATGAAGAACGTGTTCCAAGGGAAAAAAAAATGTTTGACCTTGCGTTTAATATTTTGAAGGTTATAGGTGACATGGAAACAAGAAAACGGAAGAGATTTCCTCAGGCGAGAAGTACGAGAGAAGTAACTGTTAAAATAGGAATCAATAAAGTCTAAATCTGACTCGGTTATTTAAGAACATAACCTCAGTATTCTGGCTATTGCTTTGATTTGATAACAATTTGCGATGTTGGGCAACACTACCCCTATATAATACAGACAGTTCGGTGTTCAATTTCCTTATCTTCTATACTAAATTTGTTACAAATAGTTCATAGCCAGATCAAACCGAAAATAGAGTCAGTCTAACTGACTCTATTTTTGGTTCGATATACGTGATACGTTTTCCATACGTGATACACACTTTGGCGATTATGTCTCGAAAGAGACATGACTGACTGGACAGAAGATTATCCCGCAGTAGACTGCCATTGCTTTCTGCGGTAGACTAGTTGCCGACCAAGGCTACAGAATCTGTTCTATTATTTAACCCATAACTGGAGGGAAGAGATGGATTAATACCTTTCCCAAGGGTATTTGCCGGTAAGTGAATGCAAGGAATGTTAACTGGAATTCGAACACGGATCCTCGATTTCTCGTTCCGAGCCGATAAGCACTGCACCACAAACAGCGCTTAAATTTGTAAAGTATTGACCTCATTATAACAATTACCATTAAAATATTTGCATAAATGTAACAGTGAAAACACGTTATGCCGCTGAGTAATGGCCTGAAATGAAGATATCAGGTTGGGACCGAAAAAGAAATTATCATTTTTATATGCCTTTCTATATTTTTATATGCCTTTCTATTAACATGCTAATCTTGGTTGCTATACTCTCAAGGTTTCGGTAGTTGTTCTCTCGGGTCTTCCTCGTCGTCATTCGTAGCAACCTTCACAGACTTTTGAATTGAACTTTTTATTCACTCCACGGAGGTCTATTATTCGTATTCAGTTCTCCATGACTGGATCTGGCAGTACAGAAAAGTGACACACACTGGTTTTGTTGAAAAACGGGAGTCAGCAAAACAAAGAGGAATAAGAATAGGAAACATCAACTGATATAAAATATCCTATAAGCCTGGCGACAGTCAGACAGAAATATAATATTCGTTATTGTCCCGCGTATTTTTCATAAAATGCAAATTGAATATAGTATAATGGTATCTACTTGTTTCACAGATTCGTTTACAATAATTTGTTCTTTCGTTGTTTTCAGTTTTTTGATTAGTATTTTTTTATGTTCGTTCTTTCTTTCGTTTTTTATTTCTTTGTTATTTATATTGTCTCTTACTAAGTTTAGCTTATCTTGGGTGTAAAACCACAAATGTCAGGAACCCGGGGAAGTTCGAAGTCCGTACTTAATTTTAACTAGTTCGCTAACCAATGATGCAACTTTGAAACAACCACTTATTTGCTTTTTCTTGTATCCTCAATTAGAAACAATATTAAGAAGTTAAGGGTAGAGTTTGTGTTCAATGATAAAGTTATGGGTATCAAGATTTATAGAAAATGTTCATAGTAGCAATTGCTGAAAAAATATATGCGTATGTATGTATGTATGTATGTATGTATGTATGTATTCAGTAGGAATGTCTTTGGATGGAGAAGAAATAGAATGAATCAACACGCGAGTAGAAAAGAGAAAGAGAACAAGGTGTGACCTGACCTTATCTCTGGGTCGATTTAAAGTTGAAATTAAATCAATTAAACAGAGCAATAACGACGAGGACAAATATACAAACAAAGGAAATAATGTGTACTATCTCATATGCAATATAATAATTTTAATTTAATTTTAAAAAAACTTCTTGCTCCCGAACCAGATTTATATAAAACCTTATTAGACATTTTTTGATCAGGCAACCTGTCATCACTCAGTCAATTAAGTGACATACGTGAAACACGTTTGGGCGATCATGTCTCAAAAGAGACATGCCTGACTGGGCAGAAGATTATTCCGCATTAGGTTGCCATTGCTTTCTGCGGTAGACTGGTTGCCGGTCAAGGCTATAGAACCCAATCTGTCCTGTTATTTAACCCATAACTGGAGGGAAGAGATAGATTAATACCATTCCCAAGGGTATTTGCGCGTAAGTGAATGCAATGAATTCAACTGGAATTCGAACTCGGCTCCCTGATTTCTCGTTCCGAGCCGATATCCACTGGACCACAACGCACATCCCTGTCACTACTTAGTGATTAAATACCAGCAAATAATCTGCCTAACGAGTTTGGGAATATGTTTAGCAGAATATGGACTGCAAAAAACAGAGATATTATTAAGCGCAGCAAAGAAAGTAGTGGAGAGCCATGATATAAACGTCTTAAAGAGACACGGCACAGAGAAGAAGATTTTTTTTGTTTTGTCTCTTTACCCTATTTACATAGTTCGAACTGTTGTCCTTATCTTTATAGCCACGATTACGACGTTTCGGCCGTTCTACGCTTCGGCCTTCTTCAGATGCTACGACTTTCGAAACGAACCCTTCATTTGGATCACTTGCGTATATCATTCTCATGCTTGCGATGCCACTTCTGGTAGTCCTACAGTTATCTCCCTTTAACTTAACTCTCTACGTTATTTGTTCACCACTGCTGTTTATGTTTGCTTGTCCGTTTGCTTGTTTTGTGCCGATGCAATGAAAGCTTCATAAATATGTTGGAATTTGTGTTATTTTTTCTTCTTCTAACAAAATTAATTTTTCATCTCCTTCTCATTTTTAGTAAGTTTTTTTTTATCATTTAAAATTTTCCTTCCTCGTTCTGGCACGGAATTTTTTTTTTAATGTTAAGTCCTTAAACCGATTTATCTTCGAATTTTTTTCTTTTAAAAATTTCTGAAATAAGGCTTCTATATTAAATCTTTAGATTTGAAATGAGCTGAAGATGCGGAATATAGTTGAAAGACGATAATACTTTAATCGGTAGAAAAAAAACCACGGACATTTTCGTGGAGAAAAAATAAATATGTATAATCATATCACCCCGAGCAAGGCGGTAGGGCCTCTGATGTGCAGGGGGCTACATAGTAGTAAAAAATTAGATAGGAAAGAGTGAAGAGAGGGACGAACTAGTTAGAAGCAAGAGAAGAAAGGGAATACAGCTGTGATGACAGTTGCAGAGGTGGAGAGAAAGGAAAGGATATACAGGGTGGTGAAGAAAGAACTAGGGTCAAGTGGTTAAGAGATGAGTATTAACCTTGCATTTAAATTCCTGGAGGTTGTAGCCGTCAGGAAAGCAAGAATAAGGAAGCGAGTTCCACAGGCGGGAAGTGCGAGAAAAAAGCTGCAGGAGTAGAACTGTCGTCTGCAATTGGTTGATCTAACTGTGCCAGTCTGGTTGTACGAGTAAACACCTGTTGCAGAGGCACCAGTGACTTAAGTTCGTTGGAGCAGAAGCCATGAAAGTATTTACAGAACAGACAAAGGGAAGCCACATCCCGTCGGTGGGAAAGTGGCTGGAGTCGAGCCGCCATGTTGGTACCTATCATATTACTAATTCTCCTTTGGATCCTGTCAAGAACACCGAGATGAACAGCGGGGGTGCCTAACCATATATGGCAGCAGTACTCTATGCACGGACGAATGGTTGATTTGTATATATGCAGGATGGATTTTTTTTTTTTTTAATCATATCACCACAAGCAAGGCAGTAACGCCACTGAAGCGCAGGGGGCATTGTAAGAGTGAAAAGATTGGAAAAGAGAAAACCAGAAACCACATCCTAAACAGGGAACAAGGGATGAGCCTCTTCAATGTAGTGGTTCCACTTGAGATCAGATGAGAGGGTAAAGCTGAGGAGGTAGTGCTCTCGGGAAACTCGCTTTTCATGCTTATGGGAGGCAGGAGAGGTTGCCTGTAATGATTGACAGACAGTAGCTTGCTCTTAGACGCATTGAAAATATATATATGTATATATAATCAACAGGTCCTTTAAGAAGCTTCTGAAAAAGCAGTTCTATAAATGAAATGCCATATTTGGCTACATACATAATACATTTGTTATTGCCATATCCTCCACAAACGTCAATGATGACAAGCCTAACTCTAGGTTTATAGTGACATGCTAAAATAGCTCACCCACTTCGACCCACAGACATCTTTTTTTATTTAGCGTAGATCAGACTTTTAATTGATATATACCGACAAGTATATTTCAATTCTGACCTTATGCCATCCTCGATAACTGTTGGAAAGATGGTAACGAATTGTTTTTAAATTTCCATAAAAATTATTTTATCACTACTTACCAACCAATACCTGACAAATTCAAATTCCTAGTAGTAAAACATATTAGTTTTTGGTCATAATAAAATTAGACCGGCACACATTTGTATTAAAAAGTGTTCAATACAATTATATTGTAGAATTTTTGAATTTATTTCATTTGTAAATGAGTTTGACGCGACCTGGGTTTTTACCATGTGGTGTTTTTAGACGATTTGCAATAACTGATTGTACCGTTTACCATTTTTTTAAGAACACTCACGTAACGGTGATTTTTTTTTTTTTAAACGCTCACATATGTGAGAATTTTTGAACGCGCAATTTTTAAAATTACAAGAAATTATAACGTTTTCATCAATGGTTGTATTAACCTAATAGATATTTTTTGGTGTGGTTACACTTAGTCATAATTGCTGTTCTTTCATTCAATAATTCATTTTTGTTTGGGAATAGCACAATCGCTAACTTTTTTCCTGGCACAGTCTATATATTTTGCCACCGTTGTAAGGCTCGGTTGTTTTCACTATGCTCCATGTAATGTCGGGGTCTTTTCCATATTTTAATTTCAATTTCCACGCGTGGCTAGCCAATTTTGTACAATTTTTTAAATTTTCTATATTAAATGTAGATCTCTGATTAAACTACCTAGTCTTAAAGTTGTCTTTGGTTGATCTCAAATATATTTTGTTTTGACCATTTAAGTCATGTACTTTTGTTTTGTTATTGACTTCCTTTGTATTAATTTTATTCTTTTGTATTTCTTTGTATTACATGGTAGAAACCTAGGTCACGTAATAGCTTGTTTACAAATGATACACACACACACACATATATATATATATTTGTGTGCGCGCGCGTGTGTGTGTGTGTGTGTTAATCAGTTCACCGCAAAGCAAGTCGATAATTCTACTAAGACGAAAGTTACTGTTGTGGGATAAGAAATTAAGAATTAAAATCAACCTTCTTCTTCACTTTTACAAATATTCACAATGATGCCTGAAATCCTGGTTTTTCCTAAATAGAAAAAGGATTGACCATGTGCTTAAAGAAAAGAGCGAAACCAGATTTCGCAAGTAGGTGTTAAATTGATTTTTGACCAATGGTAGCGACTTGCAAAACTTGAGGACTTAGCGATCCCGTGCCAAATTCAAAAAGACTATATATAAATTACCTCCATCATCGTCAACCGGAAGCAGCGAGAAAGACAAAACTAAAATGTAACTTCAACTTCAAATCGACCCAGAGATAAGGTCAGGTCGCACCTTGTTCTCTTTCTCGTTCCTACTCGCGTGCTGATTCATTCTACTTCTTCTCCATCCAAAGCCATTCCTACTGAATACATACATACATACGTACGCATATACTCTTTCAACAATTACTACTACGAACATTTTCTACAAATCTTGATTCCCATAACTTTATCATTGAGCACGAACTCTACCTTTAACTTCTTAATGAAGTTTCTAACTGCATATTAACTTCTACAGTTTGTGTTATTCTTTCCTTTTAATAAGTTTTATTTTAACATACAAAATGTATATTTTATTCTTACACAATTCCACACATTCCAAACAACCAACCTGCTGATGATGATAATTCTAGATAAAACTGTAAGCTGTAGGGAGTTCGGTTATGTCTGACACAAGGCCGAACCAAATAAACCTTAACCAGCTCTCTACGGCTTCAGTAATATTGGGAGTGAAAGAGAACGAGGAAACTTAGACTGAATCAGAAATCCAATCCTAAACAAGAGACAAGTCCCAAATCTCTACTCCTGTTCAAAAGACTGGGGACAAAGCTGAATCTCTCTACTCCTAATGAGAAAAAAATAAATAGTAAATACAATTAAAGTTTTTAAATACAGAGTTAGAGTAGATTTTAGAAAGAAACGGAAACCCAATCCTAAACAGTAAACAAGGGATATATTTCTACCCCTGCTCAGAAATCGGGAAAGCAGTTTAAAACGTTCGATAGATGTATGTATCTACTCTTATATATATAGTCATCCGCAGACAGGTCTGTTTCGCTGTATCACAGCTCATCAGTACGGTTATACATCCGATTGCTTTTTACCCAGGTTTGAAACCCAACCGAATTGGCATCAGCCGGCGATTCTACCTCTGAGCTATGAACGCTCGGTAGAAGGTGGCAGACTTTTTGCGTATGATGTACTATACACCAGTAGCCAGAGTGCTAATTCATTACGGAATGAGCGATGCGTAGATGCTAGAGTAGCTACTGTTTTTTCAAAATTTACCATTCTTCCAGAGTGCTCAATCAGGGTGTGAGAGCGTAAATAGTCATCCGCAGACAAATCTGTTTCGCTGTATCACAGCTCATCAGTACGGTTGGACGTCCGATTGCTTTTTACCTAGACTTGAAACCCGACCGAATTGGCGTCAGTCGGCGATTTTACCTCTATATATAAATAAATCCGCATAAGAACTGTTTAAAAATATCCGAAGTTTTGTGTAACCATAAAATATAAATTTCTTTCCATTTTTATTTTCCTGTTATAATTTGAAATGGCTGAATGAATGAAACATTTACATTTAGGAGTGATATAAAGCTTCGAGAAAATTTCAGGATATAATGAAAACTGAAATAGAATTTAAAAACTGGGGAATGTTGCCTGAAAAGAGGAGGGAAATTGAAGGGAAAACTTGTAAGATAGGAAAATTAAACAATACAACTAATAACAAATGAAAAAATGAATGGTAAAAATAAACGCAAAGCGACAACAAAAAAATTAAGGAAACTAAATAATATTTACTCATTATTTTTTTAGTTCGGTAAGAAGGCGAGTTATAAATGCCAAGAATCGAAAAGATGGTGGGACAGCTTGCTTCCTCTTGGTACATGCCGTGTTCTTTCATGGCTCTTGATCTAAGCAAATTTTATACTTTTACAATCACTCGCAGAACTTTTGCTGACATGCATTTACAAAAGTTTTTACGTAGGCTACCAGTTTTTTTTTGTTTTTTTTTGTCTCATTTACCTATGTACACTACCGGCCATAATTATTAGGCCACCCCAGATTTTTAAAAGAAATTATGTATTTCATACTATTTTTAAGTGGATAATTATAAATAAAAATAGCATGGTCATTTTGTTATTATTACTTTGCAAAATATAACAAGGCAAAGAAGCAAAGATGTCTTCGTCCAAATCACCCTAAATTTTCTTCTTTCTTTCATTGATGAAACTGCAATATAGGTAATTATAAAATATTTATAAATTCATTTGATGCACATGTTAATGTGCAGTATTAACAAAAAAATATTCTATTTCCATTTACAATTATTCACTTGGCAATAAATACTAAAAAATAGTATTTTTTTTAATCGTGTCACCCCGAACAAGGCGGTAACGCCACTGATGTGCAGGGGGTTACGTAATAGTGAAAAGATTGGAAAAGAGAAAGCCGGAAACCACATCCTAAACAGGGAACAAGGGATGAGCCTATGAAATACATAATTTTTTTAAAACACCGTAGTGGCCTAATAATTATAGCCGGTTGTATATATATATATATATATATATATATATATATGTGTGTGTGTGTCCAAGACTTTTATAGAAATATATACATAAAAACAGACTTTTATAGAAAATGTACATTTTTGAAAAAAAATATAACCATCAATACATTCTTAAAAGAGAAAAAATTATTATCATAACACATTTTTGAAGGAAAAAAATTATTACCAGCAATACAAAACCAGAAGACAATTTCAGTTTAGTAAAATTAAAAAAAAACTATTAATATCTGACTAAATGAGTCTTCTCACTATAAGCGAACATTAAAAAATACCTCAAAACCCCAACTTTTTGGCATTAAATAACCCACAGAGGTTGATAGGCCATTAAAAAAACTTTAAAAAAACTAAAAATATTGTCAGGAAATGTTTACCTTCAGTTTTTTTATCTTTAAGAATACGTCATTTTTTTAAAACACTGGGGTGACTTAATAATTATGGCTGGTAGTGTATCTGGTCAATGTCATATTCTCCAAGCTTACATTCCTCATTGTTTATTCAAGAAATTTCAATTGTTTCTTTCGGATTGTTAGCAAAACTGCCCTTTTCATCGCTGGTTTCCCTAAAACTTCCACATTGATCACATGTCTTGTCTATGCTGTTCTCATTTTTCCCTCGTCATAAATTATCCAATATTCACAGGTATAGTTATTACATAATGGTTAAACACTTTATATTAGTTTTCAACAAATTGTCCAGTTTCTTAATATTTTGTTTATTTTCTTAAAGGCATTTCCTGCGAATCGATTGTCTATGAATTTCTGTGTCATTTTTTCCATCGTGGTGTTTTAATATTTTCCACGTAGCTTCATTTCAGTATTTGCTTTATCTTAGGTTGTACTTTTTCCTAATAATTGTCTTCTTAGTATTGATGTGTAGTCCTTCCCTTTTCACTTTTCTTTATTACCTTGTCTTTCTCTGTCTGCCATCAATACAGTGTCATCTGCATATTTTATGGCATTAAGGTTGGGTACATCAATAGTACATCCCAATAGTACCGCTTGCTCTTACTTACAGTATTAAAAAGAGGAAAACAATAAAGACACTGAGTTTTTATGGAGAAGAGAAAAATGTTAGTGGCTACAGAAAAAGCGAGAAGAAACAGGAGTGAAAAAGAAAAAAGCAAAAGAAACGAATGCCGAAACGAAATAAGAAAAAAAAGATTTAAAAAATTATTAATATTCTAGATTTGTTAATTATTTCGAATTCCTGTGCCGGGAAATATGGAATTTTTTTTTTTGGTATTCGACTGAAGAGGGCTGTCTGAAATTGTTATTTTATTTATTTATGTATTTACTACTGCACTTGTCAATAGAATACGGTTAATTCTATGCCTGAGTGCGGATAATAAACGATTGCAGAGGCATTTTTAATACGCAAGACGCCATCAAATAATGCATTGTGTGATAGATCTCACGGAAGATTAAAACTTCTGAATATGTTCTGTGAGTGTCAATATATGTGTGTATCATTTTGTAGATTGAAATTTCTTTTTGAGTCTCTCTTCAAGGTTCATTTTTCTATAACTTGTTTCTTATTTGGTTTTCGATTCTTTTTATCTCGTGTTCTTTTTCTTTTTTTTAGTTGACATTTTGCATTGTTATTTTTTTCTTTAGAAAAGGACTGTGAATATTTTGTGCATTTTATTGCCCGTAGATGAACACGCGTGTGCCTGTGCTGTCGTTTCTATAGGCTGTATGTGCATATTATAAAGTAGAAGTGTGTAGAGTTGTGGAACTGTCAGTGATATTGTGAGAATCAAAGAATTTTGCTTAGATAAAGAAGAGTTTGTACGACTTCATTAATGGAAATAGGTACATAGGTGCCTATTAGTTTGTAGCCGAATGACAAAACATGTACACAACAAATATCTGCAGTTTCACATAATCCTCTCGTTTGTAAAAAAAACTTAACCAAACGTGTCTTCATTAATTACAAATATCGAACAGGAAAGTAAAACGTTCATGAGAATAACTATACGTCGATCTGCAGACTGAATAACAGAGCCTCTCACGATATATATACATATATATTTAGAATGATTATGATTATATACACATATATAAGACATTGTATAAGCTCATATATATATATATATATATATATCAAAATGAATAAAGAAAGAAGAAAATAATTGCAACATTTAAAGCATTAATTTAAAACAGTGCTCAATATAAGAATAAAGCGATGAATATTTATTATTAACTATACTTTAGAACATGTACAAATTACTACAAAATTGTGCATTTTGTTTCGACATTGAAAAAACAATGTCTCATCAGGTAGTTAATAATGATGTTGATAAACGTTTTATTGAAAAAAATCTTTAAAAATGTCACTTCCTTTTAATTTTTGTAAATCTTTTTAAAGGAAGTGAGAAGATTTTTAAAAAGAGGGCAACAAAGAAAAAGGACAGAAAAGAAGATATGATGAGAAATCAAGAAAGAGAAAGAAAGAAGAAAAGGAAAGACACAGAGGAAACAAAAAGCAAAGAGAGAAAGCACTGAGAGGAA
Organism: Ascarosepion bandense; assembly: GCA_037127315.1. Classification (NCBI taxonomy): domain Eukaryota; kingdom Metazoa; phylum Mollusca; class Cephalopoda; order Sepiida; family Sepiidae; genus Ascarosepion; species Ascarosepion bandense. The sequence continues at coordinate 13,077,887 of JBBBDQ010000145.1, read as the reverse complement.
AGAACCAATGAAAACGACTTACAGAAATTTTAAATTTAGGCTGGAAGTGAATTGTAGACAGGTATAAATATCGGTTACATGGTGTCTTGGCTCAAACATTTTGCATTAAAAATACCTCTATAACAGAAAAAAAAAATAAAGAGAAAAAGAGAAAACAAAAAAAGAAGCAGAAAGCAAAGAGGAGAACAAAGATAAAAAAGTGAGAAAATGCACAAAGGAGAGAAACAAAACAAACAGCTAAGAAATAGAAATTTCAAACTTTGGCCAGAAATGAATTGCAGACAGATACAGATTTCGGTTACATTGTTTCAAATTAAATTCTTTGACATTTTAAAAAAAACGATATATATTATTAATGTCAGCTGAAAAGTCAAGCAAGTTATGAAATAATTGATGAATATTAATGAGTGTTCCTATCCCTAAAAATTTTGAAAAATCAATAACGTTTTTACTGTTGTATATAAAATACTTGTTACAAAATAAAATTCTCGCATTTTCATTGATAAAGTCCCTCGGAGGACGAAACGCGTCGGTTTAGATAAGCTTTCCTTTTATCTTTATTCACACAGAGACTCACACCCAGCGTATATATATATATGCTTTCCTTTTTCGGAAATCATGATATTTTCTGAAAGATTTTGCTTTCTGAGAGACTGCATTTTTGAAGAAGTTTTAGAACAGTGCAACTAAAAAGTGTGGGAACCTCGTATCATCTAATATGATATAAACAAAATTTCAGTAGCGCAAAGCTGAATGGCTTTTCATGTTAGTTCAAAATAAATTTCCTTATCCCCAGAGGATTCTTGAAAATCCAACATTATTCTGAATTTCGAGATTTCATTAGATTATTTCTCAGATTTTTAGTTAAAAAACTTTAATATCTGCAGCATTATTAACTTTCTACTATTCCAGTATGCAAGAAACCTTATCACGTTGTCTTAATTCGCTAATGATCACGAGTTTTAATATCATTTTACATTTAATTTTCTGTTTATTAACTTATGTTCATGTATGTGTCATTCCAAGTGTCACAAAAAATAAAATTAGTCCTAATTAAATCAAATATTTGAAACATCAATGTTACAATGTTTGTTTTTCTTTTCTTATCATGAAAAGAAATCTGTCCATATTTTATACGAGGTTTCTTTGACAATGATCCAGCCATTACATTTTGATGATAATTAGCCTACCTAGGGTATTTGCTCTTTATTTTACTGCAAAATTCTCTTCTTTGGATCTTCTTTTTGCCAATATTTTCTTCTACTTTTTAGATTAGTCTGCAAAGTTCTGTTTCATAAACACTATTGGCACTCTTCTTGTGACGGTCTTCTCAAATATATCCATGGTCTAAGGTTCTCCTTTTTCGATGCTGACATTAAACCTGCGGCCATAGGTGACCAAATTAGGATTATGGGTAGGTGCTATCATGCCTTGGTGTAGCGATGATTTGCCGAAAACTCTGAAAAGGGCGTCAAGTATGGGAAGACGTGACATTAAAAATATCTGGGTAGTTTCTAAAATCGTGGAATCAAGACTTGAGCTCCATTGCTTTGATTACAATGTGAATGCATTCGGCATTTTTGGCAGTTCTGCTTGTTGAAAGCTGTCGAATTTCGGATTGCTTTCAATGCGAATTTCCGGCTAAGCTTGATGTGCCCGTATCAACACCTTTATCTGGTTTTCGCTCATTGAATCATCTAACTGTCGGTTGGAATAGTTTCCTCGGACGTTTTGATCAATATTCGTTCTAAATGCAACGGCTGCACTATGCATAAACTAAGTAAGGAATAGCCCTACTTGATGGGTATGGTGATATTTATCAAACCACGTCGGTGTGGCTATACTGAACGAATACATACCTCTTCTGACTGAATAGACTTAATATAGTCTCAATCCCTCTCATATGGTATACTAAATATACTCTTTAAAGTTTGAAGAGCGCAATGCGACTATAATGACCGTCGCAATGAAGCGTTTGGTAAGGTAGTTAATGTCTAAAAGACTCTATCGAATTTGATAATAATGGTTGCTAGAAAGCAGTCTAAGCTGCTGTTTTAAAAAGATCCAAATCAATTTCATTATCTCTGACCGACCTCGTAGATATCAGGCATGAATTTGATCATTCTTATTCACCTTTTATTTACTATTCATGAGACGAAATTTCTGTCTTCCATCTGCATAAAAAGCCACGTATCCTCTGCTACATATCTAATCTACTTCGAAATTGCTTTTTTATTGTCGAAGTTAGTAGCCTTAATGTTAGAAAATCACCTCTGCTGATGACGTTAGTTTTAATCTTAGAATTTATTCTCTTGTTTGGGAGAATTTCCAACTATTCCTTTTCACGTTACACGTCAAGACACTCTTTCCCACCGCTTTACACTCTTGTAATATCAAATTACAAGACTGAACTTAAACTTATAATTGTATTTTAAGTGGTTAGATTAACCTGCATAAGCAGTTAAATCGTAGACGAAATCGCGGTAGCAGTGCAAAAATAATTTTCAAATAGTCTACTGCGCCAAGCTATCATTCTTTCCATCCTTGTCTTGATACGCAGCGTAAATACCGTTTACTTAGGTTCTCCGCCTGTCGATATAATTCCTGACAACATACGCTTTTCTCCATCGCCGCCTTTTATTCATAATATTGTCTACATCTTCTTCGGACTGTCTTTAGCTCTTAATTCTGATATAGACGCCTCTAACTTGTACGACTGGCCAATTCATTTTTCTCCCTTCAATAATTATTCGTTTCGACGTCAGAGCCGTGTTTGTTGCCATTTTTTGCTGGCTCGTGGTCACACAACCACGTGTTCTTTAAAGTTGTTCCTATCAGTGTCTCACTTCTTTGAGATGGGATAGAATGCATTTCAGGAAATATCTGCACTGACAATATAAAATAAAGGAGTTTACTGTTTAGAAATGATAAAAGAAACAGCACTGTTACGACCCTAATAGAGGGATTTGGGATAGCTTTTGTCCTTCAGTGAACAAGGAATGAATACCGCTCATGTGTGTGTGTGTGTGTGTGTGAATATTACGTAGTCTAGTAATTATGACGTTGGAAGTGGTATTGCCAAGTTGAATTTCTGATCGCTTTGTTTCGTTCATTTTACGCCAATGTTCTTGAATCATCTATTTCTCAGTGATGAAAATGTCTGGTTAAAAATAATTCCATTAATTCTTGAGAAATTACTTTGTTTACGCTTCGGATATATGCACCTGCATTAGAGTTATTGTATAAAATAACGACTCTTACTTACATTATAGTGTGGAAACTTGGATCGAGAAATCGGAGAGAAGAGTTCGAATTCTAGTTGAATTCGTTGCATTCATTCACACGCAAATACCCTTTGAAAAAATATTAATCCATACCTTCTCCCTTTAGCTATGGGTTAAATAGCAGCACAGATTTTGTTCTATAAATTTGGTTGGCAACCAGTCAACCGCAGAAAATAATGGCCACCTATTGCGGGAAAATCTTAGAACCAGTCAGTCATGTTTCTTTCGTGACATAATCACCTAAGCGTGTATCACGTATGGCACTTAACTAACTGATATATGTACACGAGTGTTTAATACGTTAGCGTTCTGACCATTAGACCCGACTTCAAAACTCACTATAGTCAGTTTTTCAAGAGTGTAACTCCTTAATAATATCAACAATATCATCGTGTGGTGCAGTTAGGAAGTCTCTGATAACAAAACACATGTTAATCTTCCTCTTGTGAATGAGAAAGGGTAAACGAAACTATTTGGGAGCTATCACTGGTTAAATTCTAACCTTTTGACCATGACATCCGGGTTTGAATCCTATTAGGGCTATTTTAGTCAGTGTGATAACTTCATGATGTTATCGGCCTAGGCGATCACAGCGTATAGTACCATCTCACAATCACTGAAAACATACCACCGGTTAACATACGCCTTCTGAGTGAAACTGGGTAGACGATATTGTACGGAAGCCTTCTACGATTGTGTTAGAAGTTTTTTTAAGAATAAAAAGGAAACAGTTAAATTCAAATGTTTCTACAACTTAAAATAAATAAATGCATAAATGAATATCTCAGAAGAAAATAATTGATACGCTAACGTAGGAAGCGTTAGAAGACGGGTGTGCACAAAAAAAGTGTAGAGAAAAATATTTTCGATGTTTATACAAAACCGTCAATTCATCTCTACCATTTAGTAGTATTTTACTTTTAAAGAACCTTAAAATCTGCAGTTTTTATTCAGGCAGAAAGGGTAGATTTCATGAGACTACTTACAGATCCTTTCCTTTTTTTTCTAGAATTTTCCATTTTACTTTGGGGGTTTTGTTTGTATCTTTTAATTTCCAAAAATACGCAGAAAGAGATGTTTGGTTTCGGTACGTGTTATTTTTTAAGGAAGTTAAATGCAAATACCAAGGTTGCTTAAAAATGTAATTAGTAGTTGTGTTTTTATTTGATGTTATAGTACATTGGTACACAATAAAATTTGTTAGACATATATTTTTTAGTGGGCAATTGCCATTTCTATTTTCTAATTAGGATTTCGACAATTACATAAATTTGTCTTATCGTTATTTTCATTATTTGGATAATTATTGTTACTTTGGTTTACGTGCTGACTTAAGATATTATTATTAATTTTAATTTTTTCTAGATTATTTCTACAAAGAATAACCTAATTTAAGTGGATTTTATTAAAAAAATAAATTAGTGTTAGTATTAAGGAAATGTTTAAACTGAGGAACTTCAGCCCTAACTTAGTGCTAACCATCTGATTAAACGGGGGTGTATAGCAAATGATTATTCTATTTTTCCTGTTATAGTCATATTTGTATGTATTTGATATCATGGTTTTTATAGCTACTATTTCTTAGTGCACTATTAAAAAATCTTTCTGTTTATAAAATACTTTTTATTTATTCTATGTTCTATGGAGGAGGGTACTCGTTTAATTATACTTGGAGATTGATTAGACTTTGGATGGATGTATAATGAATATTTGTTGGGTTTTACTTATGGTTGATAAGTATCATTTATAATTTAAGTATCATTTACTAAGACCAGTGTTACATCTAGGAAGTTTACTCATTACTTTTAGGTTTATAAAATTAAAATATAAGTAAAATGGGGGCGACTACACACTCGTACGCCGCTTGAGAACGATGGAGAAATGGTAGACTTTAAAAACGGTAGCAACTCACGCATCATTCATTCAGTAATGAATTTGAACCCTCTCGGCTACTGGCGTGTGTTTACTTTGTGCATATAGGATGCTAAAGGCCACCTTTCTTTACCATAGCTTAGAGGTAGAATCGCCGACTGATGTCAATTCGGTTGGGTTTCAATCCTGGCTAGAAGCAACCGGATGTCTAACCGTACTGATATCGCTGTTATACAGCGAGACAGGATTGTCAGCGGATGACTAATATATATATATATATATATATATAAACTACAGCAACAACAATAATAATAGTAAGAGAACTAACTCTACCGAAACTAGTATTAATCAAGCTATAATTTAAATTGTCTTGTATAATCCACCGAACAAACTCGGAGGGAAAATAAGGGGAAGCAAAAAAAGAAACAAACGAAGTATATGAACGAAAAGTCAAGTACACGTAAGAAAGAAAAAAAAACCCAAGACGAAACCCTAACACTAAAGCGCTCAATACGAAAGTAGAGCAAACAAAGACAGAAAATCTAAGCAAGAGCCAACAACCGATTTATGTATGTATATATGTAAGAGTTTACGAAATTTAAATTCTAATTATTTGGTTTATTATATGCAAGTTCCGCCTTTTGGCGTTGGATACGTGGTCTTTTACTGTTGAAAGCGCTTATACACTCATTGATTATTTTGTAGTTGCGTATTTCGCAGTTGTCTTTGTTGATTTATAAACATTACCTTCTGGCCGAAAGGATTCCTTCGTTGTATCTAAAGAAACCATTGAAATCCCCGCGTAGTAGGGTAGGAGAGCAAAAGAGATGGAGATAACTGGCTTTTCTTTGTGTTCTCTTCATCTATTCTAAAATATGAAGAGATCCCAAAGACAAGCCAAAGCCAGAGCTTTCTTATAGTCTTTTCGAATAATTTTGGTTTTCGTAAATTGCTCTTCTCGAATATATATATATATATATATATATATATATATATATATATATGTATATATATATATATATATAATGCGTAGATATCTATCTATCTATATATATATAATGCGTAGATATCTATCTTGATATCTGTATAGTACTTATCGCTCATTCAGTGAAATGAATTAGAGCGCTCTAGCTATTGGGCGCGTATAATGATATGCGCTAAAAGTCTGCCTACTTCCACCGAACGCCCATAGCCTAGGGGTAGAGTCGCCGACTGACGCCATTTCGGTCGGGTTTCAATCCTGGGTAAAAAAAAGTAATCGGAGTTTAACCGTACTGATGAGTTGTGATACGGCGAAACAGATCTGTCTGCGGATGACAATATATATATATATATATATATATATATATATATATATATATATATATATATATTGTGGTTGTTACAATGGTTTATAAATCCATAGTATCACTACACAAACATTTTCGCGTTTCGAAGCTGCTACGTGCGTTTCTCATCGGGTGATAAATTGAAATGAAAATTAAATGGTAAAAACAGTTTATTTATGGTGATATGATGTTTAAGTAAATGTGGGCTTGGATTAGGAGAGGTAACTTAGTTTAAGACAGGTTCCTTATTTATTTTGTCTGGGTAATTCTTATATTGGAATTTATACAATATAATGCTCTACGTTGTATCGAGCACTCATTATGAAGTAAATGCATGAACAGTAGGTAAAAAAACCTACGTGTTCTATAACTTTGTTACAACATATATACAGAAGCAACACGTATATATATATATATATATATATATATATAATAAAATATAAACGCAATACGTCATTGAACTCTTTAAATAGATATAACAATTAATTTTTTATATTAGGTTGTTCTTTTTGGATTATCCTCTTCATTTAAGGACTTTTTTTATATTTGCTCTGTATGTATTTATATGCATATGTATTTAGAGCTCTCTTTGACAGTTATCCTACCACTGTATGTACAGGATACTCCTTTGGATTCTTCATACTGAGATATATATATATATATATATATATATATATATATATATATATATATATAATACACGATTTCAACTGCAGTTTTGTAGCGATGATGTCTTCCATAAGTTAAGCAAAGTATTAAGAAATACGAAAATGTAATTAGAAATGGACAGAAAATGGTACTTAACTGTTATATCGAACATGGCAGTAAATGCTGGAACATCTCATCACAGATAAAGAAGAGATCCTAGGTAACAGTTGTGTGGTTCTACAAGGTACGATGGGTAAACTGTGGCCATTTTATATTATAATTTCGAGCATACGAGTTGTTTGTTGTTGATTGCATCGACTGAAGAGTGCAATTGTGCATCGTCTGCGAGAAAAAGAGCATCAAAACGCAATTCATTCAACCAGAAATTTTTAAATGGCATGGAGTACTGCTTAGCATTCGGCCTGGAAGCTCCAATACAAACATTTCAGCGTATGTTTGTGTCATTTTGAGGATAGTGCACAATATATACATACAAAGTGGTCGCTGAGGTCAACTGAAAGCGGCAATAGTCTTTTTCATACTTAAACGCAATCTTAAGGCCATTAGTGAATCTTGCGTGAAATACGATGTAACAGACTGTCGCCACTTGGTGTTGACCTAAGTGTCTACTTATATATGTATATTTACATACGCTCTATCTTTTTTCACATAATATCAGTCAGTTAAGTGCCATACGGGATACACGCTTTGGGCGATCATGTCTCGAAAAAGACATGACTAACTGGGCAGAAGATTATCCCGTAGTAGGTTGATATAGCCTTCTACGGTTGACTAGCTGCCAACCAAGGCTATAGAACCCAATCTATCGTATTATTTAACCCATAACTGAAGGAAAGAGATGGAATGATACCTTTTCCAAGGGTATTTGTGCGTAAGTGAATGCAAGAAATTCAACTGGAATTCGAACTCGGCTCCTCAATTTTACGTTCCGAGTTGATATCTACTGCGCTACAACGCATATCCCATAATATAGCACACCTTAAAACACGTTTTATCATACACACACACACACACATATATATATGCTGCACACTCAACTTCGGCGGGCTGGTCATGCACACCGCATGGAGGACAGCCGACTACCGAAGAGGCTATTTTATGGTGAACTCTCCACGGGGAAACGTTCGCTTGGCCGGCAAAAGTTGAGGTACAAAGACAGCTTAAAGGAGGCCCTCAAGTGCTGTGACATTCAATACTCCTCCTGGAAATCCATTGCTAAAGATAGTGCTGCCTGGAGATCCGAAGTGAAATCTGGAGTTGCAAAATTTGAAGAGGGTCGCATCAGGCCCTTAAAGAGAGACGCCAGAAAAGGAAGGAGCAGAAAAGCTCCATTCACCAGCTTTGGTCTACCCCCTGCATCCCCCTCCCTTACTGTAACAGGCTCTTCAGTGCAAAGATTCGCCTTATCAGCCACCTTCGCACCCACCCAAATACTTAGTGACCAGAAGTCATGGTCGGAGGACGAACATCATCATCATCATATATATATATATATATATATATAATTTCTAATACGATTGCACGCTATATGGAAGTGTTCTGTTTTTAAATTTTACTGTTTCAGTCGATAAGTTATCTCTATTTTCTTCATATTTTAATTCATTACAAAATGTACACTCATTCTTTCTTCATCCCTCGCAATCCTTTCTGTCTTTCGCTCCGAGACACACGCATGAGCCTTTTCATGTGCAGATATTCAGTACTTCCGAAGTATATGACAGTTTTCAATCTCTCTTTCTCATTGTATTGACGCTGACACATGGATTTGTATTTGTGAATCCACGCGGACATAGTTAAACACACTAAAAGAGATCGCCATTTTTGCCTCGTCCACACAATGCACAATAGGATTTAATGCTTCACAAACTAAATTGACAATAGAAAAACCTGAAGCATGACGAATTTAGGAAGTTTAGTGTTAGTTACAAACAACTTCAATATTTTCAGTACGGATTGTGATGTATATGGCGACTCAGCTTGCGTTAATAATTTGCCTAACTTTTGCGTTCCTTTCAGATTTGTGTTATCAAAAACAAAATTATTTACATGCGGATGGACAGTGAATGAATCTCTTTTTCGCTAAGTGAAAGCTGTTACTGTTTGTGATAAATTCAGGTGTGGTGATTCCTTTTCGTTTTTTCTTTTTTTTTTTTTTTCCATAAACATCTCCAGGAATTTTTTTCTTGGGGCAGATGAAAGAAAAAGCAACCGAAAGGATTGGCATTTATGACTCAAATTTCAATTTGGATGTCATATTTCTCATTTCTATATTGAACGAGAAAAAATATGCAACACAATCCAAAATACATGCTTCGATAAATTATGATTGGCGTTTCAGGATCCATAACACAAGATAAAGTAAAGGTCTAAGTATCTTGAAGCCTACGGTTTTGCTATGAAACATTTGTCTTGACGTCATTATCATCCTATGAGCTAACGTGTAATTGAACGGTATCCTATAGTCGCATCATTATCTGACAAATCTTTAAAAAAGAATACTTCAGAGATACAAGACAAGCATCGACTTGCACATAACGATATCGGGTTTTGAGGGCCGTGCTACGAGGCAGGATTTTAACACTCCACATTAAAAAAAAACTTTTTATAAACAAGATTAAGTTATCTGCGTTTTTTGAACGATCGCTGTCAATGAAATACTTCTTCTTCTATGTGTCTTGTCCTTTCAGGACGTAGGCTCTTATAGCCTCCCACATCACCCTATACCTGGCGGATCTTAGCACGCTTTCTCGCAGCTCCCGTTCTGTCATCCAACTGCTCATGCCCTTCAAATATGTTATCCGCTGCTTTCGTCTGTCTCTGTTTTGTTTTCTCTATCTGGCCTGTTAGTATCAGATTCTCCAAGCAATCATGTCCCGAAAGAGACATGACTGACTGGCAGATTTTACCGCAGTAGGTTTCCAACCAAGGGTATAGAATCCAATCTTTTCTGCTATTTAGCCCATAGCTGGAGGGAGAAGACACGGATTAATACCTTTCTCAGGGGTATTTGCGTGTAAGTGAATGCAACTAATTCAACTGAAATTCGAACTCGGCTTTCCGATTTCTCATTCCGAGCCGATATCCGCTGCACCACAATACACATTTATACATAGACTCTTCAAATAGGATGACTGGTATATTTATCTTTTCTCCCAGTAGTATAGACTATCATCGTCTAGTCCAAGTTGTTGTTTTCTGCTAACTCTTGGTTGAACACGCTATATGCTAAAATATTTGGCGATTGGAACCTGTACATCTTTTAAATGTGTTCATATTTGTCTCTCGCTTCGCTGGGATGGAATACAATGGATTTCCAAATATGTCTCAGATGACAGTATGAAATAAGGAGTTTGCTGTTACTGTTCTTTTTTGAGAGCATTTGCATTGCCGTGAACTAGGAATGGCTACAGCTAATGGGTATATATATATATATATATATATATATATATATATATATATATATATATATATAGTCATCCGCAGACAGATCTGTTTCGCTGTATCACAGCTCATCGGTACGGTTAGACTCCGATTGCTTTTTTAACCCAGGATTGAAACCCGACCGAACTGGCGTCAGTCGGCGATTCTACTTCTGAGCTACGGGCGCTCGGTGGAAGGAAGCAGACTTTTTAGCGTGTATATTATCATTATACATGACAAATAGCTGAAAGTGTTCTTATTCATTGCTGCATGAATGATGCGTAGATGCCAGAGTAGCTACTGTTTTTCAAAGTCTACCATTCTTCCAGAGTGCTCAATCAGGGTGTGAGAGCGTAATATATATATATGTAGTCATCCGCAGACAGATCTGTTTCGCTGTATCACAGCTCATCAGTACAGTTAGACTCTGATTGCTTTTTAACCCAGGATTGAAACCCGACCGAATTGGCGTCATTGGGGATTTTACCTCTGAGCTATGGGCGTTCGGTAGAAGAAGGCAGACTTTTTGACGTGTATATTATTATTATACGCGCCCAATAGCCAGAGTGCTCTAATTCATTTTGCTGAATGAGCGATGCGTTCATGCCAGATTAGCTACTGTTTTTCAAAGTTTACCATTCTTCCAGAGTGATCAATCAGGGTGTGAGAGCGTAAGGAGGCCACAATCTGAGCAATATCCGATATGCAGATGATACAGTGCTGATAGGACACACAGAAAAAAAACTACAAGAGCTCCTACAGAAGGTAGCTAAAGAAAGAGAAAAGAAAAGACAAAGCATAAAGTACAAAAAACTGAATACATGGTCATCAGTAAAAAGATGAGCCCAAAATGCCAACTATAAATTGGAAATACTGAACTCGAACGGGTACAGAAATTTAAATGTTTCGGAAGTGTTCTAACATAGGACGAAGGGTGCGACAATGAGATCCGAAGGCTTATTGGCATAGCCAAGGATGCATTCCAAAGGCTGAGTAAAGTACTGAGAGATAGAAAGATTTCATTGGAAACAAAGAAAAGAGTACTGGATTGTTATGTGATATCTGTCCTCCTCTATAGCAGCGAATACTGTACAATCTCCTCATGAATGAAGGACAGGTTCGAAGCAACAGAAATATGGTTCTACAGAAGGATGCTGAAGAAATCATGGACCGAACATGTGAGCAACGACAAGATTTTAGAGAGGATGCAAACAAAAAGAAAACTTAAACTTAGCATCAGGAAGACATATTTGGTGTTTCTGGGACATGTAATGAGAAAGAATGGCGTGGAGAATCTAATACTCACAGCAGGAATAGAGAAAAAAAGAGACAGGGAAAATCAGTGCGAGACATAGTTGATGGGCAAGTGGATAGCGGAACGGCGTTTGGAATAGATACCGAGAGGAAAAACGTTAAGAATGACAAGAGATAAGAGCAAGTGGTGGTCCATGATCATCTACACGCTGAAAGGCACATAAGAAAGTAAAAATGTGTTTTCATATCTGCATTTTGAGGAGTTCTGATCATTTATTTAATTGTTTGTTTTGGGTTGGGAAGGTAATTGTAGCTATTTTTTCTCCAGACCAAGTTTACATTTTTTGGATTGATTGTTTTAGGCTGATGTTCTTTTTTCCCTATTTTCCATTTTATTTTTCGTGTGATTTTTTTCTTTCTTTGTAATAATTTCACTCCAAGCAAGACAGTTTTACTGCCACTGGTGCGCAGGGGGTTACAAAGGGGGAAGTGATGTGAAAGAGGGGCAGGTTATAGGTGGTATCAGAAAAAGGGTAACAGAAGGATGAGAATACTGGTAAGATGGGGTGGAGTGGATGGAGAAAAGAGCTTGATAGAAAGGATGCGAGTCAGTGAGATAGAAGATGACTATTGACCTGAAATTTAAATTCTTGGATATTGTATCTGTCAGGGAAGCAAGTATACGGAAGGGAATTCCACAGGCGGGAAGTGCGGGAAAAGAAGCTGATAGAGTAGAAATTGCGGTTAAATTTTATCGGTTTCACTGTAAAATGGTGGGCATCAAGCTATCATGCAATGCTGATTGGTAGCTCAGCAGCCGTCTGCATTGATGAGTTATGTTACGACACAGAATGCGACCCAAATGACCTTCCGACCACGATTGTTGGCGGCAGAGACGCATGGATGTCCGAAATATCTCGGTTGAATAAAAAAAAAAAAAGCAGTTATGTCATCAGTATAAATACAGAAATAGGAACTTGCGACATCGAGGAAACAAGATTAAGTTTTAACTGACGACAGTAATTAACTATTGTATGTAAGATATTATCAAGTAGATACATTATTGATAAATATCAGTAAATTCAGGAGATCTATAGGAAAGCTGATTTGTGCTTAGGAAAGTCAATGAATATTTTATTTACATATTTACTAAAAATGGTCCATTTTTTTAAAAAAATGATGAGAACCTTATTTTCAAAAATCTGCTCTGCCTTATCATCCAAAAATCGACAAGTTTTGTTAGGCGTAAATTATATTTGTTATTATACGAGTAAAAATGCTCTAAAAATGACGGCAGAATGGTTGAGAGGATTATTGTGTGTGTAAATTAGTAAATATACATATGAGAGTACTCACATGTATATTATTCTGATGATAATAATTATATATATTGGAGTAGATAGACTAAACTATCGCTCGGTTCACACTACACCCACGTCTATTGAACAGGTGAAGAGGCTCATCCCTTGTTTCCGGTTTAGGATGTGGTTTCCGGTTTTTCTCTTTTCCAATCTTTTCACTCTTACGTAGCCCCCTGCGCATCAGTGGCGTTTTCGCCTTCGCCTTGCTTGGGGTGATATGATTAATATATATATATATATATATATATATATATATATATATATATATTCTTTACTACTCGACTACATAATTATTGTAAGAAAATAAAATAAGGCACTGTTAAAGAGCAAACGCTGAGCCGACGCTCTCCTCACTATTGTCTCTCTCTCTCTCTCCATGATCGTTACAGAATATATATATATATATAGGTATTTATTATCATAGGGAGGATAATGTGTAAATGTAGTTTTCTTACCGCTAAAAAAAATAGCCTTGTTACAAAGTTTCTCTACCGGGGTTGCAAAACGTGTTTGCCTGCTACTCCATAACGTGTCCGCAAAGTCACATTGTAACTTCGTTTTAACAGATAATTGATAATAAATTGATTATTAATAATACAAATTAGGGATTCTCACTTTTAAAAGTACGAAAACAAATCTTGCACCTTCTGTATATATCATTAAGAGAAGAAAATGTCTTTTTTATGTTAAAAATGACTAGTATGGATTTTTTTTCAGCTACAACATTTCGCGCCTTTACCATCTCGCTGTGCAAATATTAAAAACTTCTAGGTCAGATTGGTGTCAGTAAATTGATTGTAATGTCGCATATCTTCTAACCAAAACGTAACTTAACTGCAGCGTTGCAAGAAAGAGCCATGTGTGATTGGCTTCCTTTTTTTATATCCATGCGTTAATTTCGAGGTTTTGCACATCTGTGGCTATCTAAAGTGTCCTTGATGTTTCATTCTAGTCTTCTCTCGATATATTTTTACGCATGCCTGTTTGCGAACGATCTAGGACAGATATTGGCAAACCTTTATTGTTGCCCGGACATTTTTGGTACTTTTAAAAATACTTACCGATATTTTTTCATGGGAAACCTGTTGCTGAATCTTAACTGTTAATGTCTTCATTCGAGGTGCATCTTGTTTCTTCACCACGTGTATCCATTTCTGATTCTTCATTTTATATATTTAATCAGTCAGTTAAATACCAAACGTGATACACGCTTGGACGTCCATTTCTCCAAAGAGACATAACTGACTGGGCCGAAGATTATCACGCAGTAGGTTGCTATTACTTTCTGCGGTATACTGGTTGCCAGTCAAGGCTATAGAACCCAATCCGTCTTGTTATTTAACTGGAGGGAAGAGTCGGATTAATACCTTTCCCAATGGTATTTGCCCGTCAGTGAATGCAACGATTTCAATTAGAATTCGAACTCGGCTCCACGATTTCTCGTTTCGAGCCGATATCCACTGCACCACAACCCACATAACAAGCCATATTTCATGATGTCATTTCATTAACTCCTCATGGTTAGGGTAAATGGAATTTCAAACTAAACCGTTAATTTCGTTCACTGGTGTAGATTGTTCTAGCTCCATTTGACATGCTTCTTTCGGATATCTCAATTTCAGTTATTTCCCTTTCAGTAAATCAACTCTTGAATCCTTTGTTTATTTCTGCTGTGGCCGGATACTGAACTCACAATTCCCTAGGTCAAGTCACGGCATTACTTTAACCAACACTTTTATCTACTGAGCCCAATTTAAAAAATAAAGGGTTCGGTTCGAAACTCCAATCACCTGAAGAAGGGCGGAACGTACAATGGCCGAAATGTCTTGAATATGACAACAAAGATGATGTCAACATTCCAAACAATGTAAATAGTGTAAATAATGAAATTACCTCAGAAATATAGACAGCTACACGCCCACACCTTATCGAGTGGCATATTCTTACGTAGAATGTATATATTTTAAAAAAAAGTAAATGTTTAGTATAACCATAGATATTCCTGAGCAAATACTTTTGATTTCGAATTGCTAGTGTGTGATAATGTGACACGGGTTCGATTTTTGGAGCAACCTCTTCTGATCTGATGATGGCACGTTTATTGTTTGTTTGTTTGGGTTTTTTCTTTTCCTTTTTTTTTTTTGTTCTGACGCAAAACAATCACATACTAGAAGCCAAGAATATTGAGTCACATGATGGAGTGTTTTATTTAATTATTTTTATTTCAATCAAAAACGTCATAAATACAGCTATTTATATTTTTCACAAATGACCACCGTTATTGAAATAACATTTTGTTATTAGAACTATGTGAGTCAGAAAACACTTTCTCACTTCCTGTATGCTGATAAATTAATGTTTTGTACATCGGCAGTAACGAATGTTTCACTGTAAAATAGGAAGACAGATGGAGTGACGAGTAAATTCAATAAACAGGAACCAATTGCTAGCCTAAGTGATACTATGTCAAAATAGTTTTGTCGTAGACACGACTAAACGCCAGCATGCCCTCCAAATAATGGAAAGTTCTAGCATTCATGTTACTACCATGATTTCTTGTTGTAAGAAACAAAATTTAAAACGTTTTAAAATTAGTTTCTTTTAGGGATACACCGAAAAAAGGAGTTATCTTTTTATAGTAAGGGTGAAATTGAATAAAATGAAATTAGGTAACTCTACTCATTTTTGTTATCTAAATTTCAAATTGAACTTTTAAGAATAAAAAGTTTTCTTGAAACGTTTATTTTAATTTTAATTGAAAGCTAAATGATCATATTTACTATTTCCATTAAAATTCCATTAATTTTAATTGAAAGCTAAATGATCATATTTACTATTTCCATTAAAATTCCATTAATTTTAATTGAAAGCTAAATGATCATATTTACTATTTCCATTAAAATTCCATTAATTTTAATTGAAAGCTAAATGATCATATTTACTATTTCCATTAAAATTCCATTAATTTTAATTGAAAGCTAAATGATCATATTTACTATTTCCATTAAACAAAATACTCTGTCTCAGAAATTATAATGATTAAAATCTAAAAATTTTCAACTTTTTTAATCTTTCCATTTTTTGGTCATTTTTAAGCAATCGTCATATTTGTAAACAAAAGTTAATTCTCGGATTTTAAAATCCTGCAAAAATAAACTGTACATCTATGACACATTATGTTTAGGAAGTTAACAAATTAACCTGATTTATACAAATATCACTTATTTATAGCACAAAATTTAGAATAAAAATATTTCTTAAATACAGTGCTCAACATTCTGACCTTTCTGTCGTATGTGTTGACAGATTTGACTGAAACGAGATAAGTGTATCCCAAGTGACTTAATTGTACAATTTTTTCCTGAAAAAACCCTGAAACACACGACCTTTTAATTTATACGTGGAAATAACTTCAGATGCACAAAAAATTTAAAATTATTTTAAAAATAGGAAGGCACGACGATTTGTATTAAACTTTTTAATTTTCGATTAGTAAATATAATCTTCGCTTCAGAAGTTTTTAAACTAACCCCAACAAATCTTTGCAGTATTTTTGAAATGTTTTTGAAGTTTCATGAATTATTATAATTATAAAAAGATGAAAACAATTTTTTTAAATTTCATTGTTAATCGAAAAAATTATTTCTTCAGTCAATAATGTCCTTAATTTATCTTATTTATTCAAGCAATTAACAACTTATATATCGAAAAAATTATTTCTTAAAATAATTAAATAATTAAATAATATCATAGTTATATTGCATTTTTTCATTTTATTATTGGGATCAGATTTTTGGAAATAAAGGCAATTTTTTTAAAAAACGTAATAGGTAATTTACATTTTCAAATGAGTCCTGCGTTTAACTAATAAAACCAATTTTCGCAACATTTAATTTCTTAAAATTTCATGAATTTCCGTGGAGGTGACAGATGTAAGAAATATTTTTACCAAGATTTTTTTTAAATAACAATTTCAAAAATAAAATCGTGCATTTGTAAATAAGTCCTGAAAGTTTCATTAAAATCTGACAATTATTTGATTTTTGCAAGAATTTCTAAATTAATGTGTTTGTCATCTGAAAAAAAAACTGAGATATAATATTACGTTTTCCATGGTAAACTCTCGTAATGATTTGGTTACACGTTAACTAAAATCAAAACAAGATTTTTTACCAAAATTTCGGACGTGTTAGAAAAAATTAATCTTTTTTGAAATAATTAAAACTACTTTGATCTTTCCTCTGAATAACAATATAAACATTTTGATGAAAAAAGTTCGTTTTTATTAAGTTTGCAGACTTTTTTTTATTCATACTATGCTGTTTTTCAGCGATTTCGTAATGTTACCTAAATTAAATATAGTATTAAAAAGTATATAGCTCTATATACTTTCATGCCAGTGTAATAAAATATAATTATGACTTAAAAGTTTTATTAGTTTACGAAAGATGACACTTGAGAAATTTTAGAGTAGATTATTGTTAAATTTTCATTTTAAAAGAAAATTGGAATGTGCCCATGGCTTCAACTAAACACCATTTTTATTTGTTAGTCAAATAAATCACAGCGTTAATGTCATCTAATTTACCACAGTCCAGTAAGCAAGGCTGTGGCCTTTCAACACTGGTCGGTAGCCCATGAATTTTCTGCTTCCTTTTATTTCTCAAGGGAATTTATTTCTCTGTCCCCGGCGTAGAAATCAGAGTGAGTTTGTCATCATCCAGTTACGACACAAAGTCCCTTAAGCACCCCCGTCTACTACTTTCACGTAGAAATTTAAATTACCAACTACCAAGTTTGGCTTTATCTTTTCTTAGTTTATTGTATGAGATACAACATCGTCTGATGGATAGGACATCAATGAGCACAGCTGCAGACATTAAATCAAATACATTTGGTATGCTAACGTTATTTGGCACAAGTTATTCCGAAAGACCAAAGAAGCGGTATTCTCACATTGTTCCCTGCAGTGTTAAATGTTAAGACTACATCAGTGTGGAGAACAGTAGAACACTAGAGAATAAATTTGAGTCCTACGCCTTTATTGCAAATTGTACCAACGCTTGACAGACTGTGACATGAATAAATACCAGCCTCTCTTGATCAGGTGTGATTATAATCTCTATTCCATCAGAATACTTCAATAAGGAAGACAACTCAAAATATTCATACACCAGCAACTAAATTTTGCTCTTAACCCAACGCAGCTGTTTTCATGGATACCGTTACTCCGAAGCGTAAACCCTCTAGGGCCATTCGTATCATATTAGTGGGGGATCTGTTTATTACTTCATAACAATATAGAACTGATCCCCCACTTTATGACAAGTAGAAGCCTTAACCCTCTAGGGCCATTCGTATCATATTAGTGGGGGATCTGTTTATTACTTCATAACAATATAGAACTGATCCCCCACTTTATGACAAGTAGAAGCCTTAACCCTCTAGGGCCATTCGTATCATATTTGATACAGTATGAAAACAAGCCTTGAAAGAAATATTTTCTTGAAAAATTTTTTAAGAGAAATATTTTATAAATTTCAAATGAAAGCAGTACTGACTGCTCAGTCAATGAATACCAAATGTTTCCTTATAGGGAAATACCAAATGTTTCCTTATAGGGAAATACTGTATCAAATATGATACAAATGGCCCTAGAGGGTTAATAGATCGATAGATAGATAGATAAACAGACTGAGATTAACCCTCTAGGGCCATTCGTATCATATTTGATACAGTATGAAAACAAGCCTTGAAAGAAATATTTTCCTGAAAAATTTTGTAAGAGAAATATTTTATAAATTTCAAATGAAAGCAGTACTGACTGCTCAGTCAATGAATACCAAATGTTTCTTTATAAGGAAATACCAAATGTTTCCTTATAGGGAAATACTGTATCAAATATGATACGAATGGCCCTAGAGGGCTAAATACACATATATTCATATTTCACTTTATGGAATTGATTGAAATTTATCTAGCTTTCAGAATAAGAAAAGAAACTTCAACGCTATACTTCTAACCTCTCCGCTAAAAACTAAGGTATTATTTACTGTTTATTCACATTTTTTTAATTGGAGTCGATAGGTTTGACTATTGTCCGGTTCACTCTCATCAAATGTTTTTTTAAAAAAGACTAAAACTTATCCCTTGTTTCCTGTTTCGGATTGGGGTTCCGGTTCTAGCTAAAGTTTTTTTTCCTTCTCTTTCACTTCAGGTGGCCCCTTGCATCTTGTAATCGACTCTGATTGGCAGTTAGCCTTTGTATTGGTGAATATAATTATGTGTAACTTGTGTAGTTATTAAGTTGGGTCATAAACATTTTTTTCTTTTTGTTTATCGCTCTACAATAAATACAAAATGTATAATTACATTTTATTAAACTGTATATTCATCATTTTTTGTAGTTACTTGTTGCCATCTATTGGGCAGCTATTCAATTCATTTTAGCTAAAATTGCACAGGTTTTGATGAGAAAAACACTCTTATCTGACGGCGATCGGAAAAAGTAATAATGTAAGATGAATATATTGGGCTTGTTTTGTCCTCTGAAATTTTTGCTGTTTGCCTTCTTGCGTGGCTATGGTGGAGAATAATATTTTCCTATTGACGAGTACAGGACGCGTTTCGACCACACATTTATGAGCGTGTTGTCACTAATAGGTATCTAAATGTGTTTCATTGCGTTTCAAAAACTCAAAATAAATAATACTCCTGTATTCCCACCAAATGCATCACATTAACTTTCTTTCATGAAGTTCAGCCATTGTGGTCGGTTATGGAAATTTATTCTTTTAAATCCACTGGTGAATATTGTCGTATGTTAGTGTACTTCAAATTTATTCTTAACTGTCATTTCTAGTTATTAGTTAGGATGATAACTTTCTCATTATAGTTTTCTCTCTTTTTTTTTTTTTTAATCATATCACCCCAAGCAAGGCGAAAACGCCACTGATGCGCAGGGGGCTACGTGAGAGTGAAAAGATTGGAAAAGAGAAAACCGGAAACCACATCCTAAACAGGAAACAAGGGATGAGCCTCTTCACCTGTTCAATAGATGTGGGTAGAGTGTGAACCAGGCGATAGTTTAGTCTATCTACTCCAATTGAAAAATTTTTTAAAAAGAATGAAAAGATTGGAAAAAGAGAAAAGCCGGAAAACACATCCTAACCAGGAAACAAGGGATGAGCCTCTTCACCTGTTCAATAGACGTGGGTGGATTGTGAACCGGGCGATAATTTAGTCTATCTACTCCAATTGAAAAAAATTCAAAAAAGAGTGAAAAGATTGGAAAAAGAGAAAAGCCGGAAACCACATCCTAACTAGGAAACGAGGGATGAGCCTCTTCACCTGTTCAATAGACGTGGGTGGAGTGTGAACCGGGCGATTTGCTTCCCAAAAACGAAACATTAGTTATGGCTTAACATAATACAATATTTTAAAGAAACATACGCTGCAATATAAAACAGCCAAACATTTCACACAGAGTGAAACTTATTAACTAGCAAAAGATATCAAGAACAATTAAAATAATATGTAATATACCCACTGTTAGTTGATAGCTTTGCTACACGGCTATTCATATCAATCTAATTAAGTAATGGTCTAGCAATAAGAGTGACATGTATTATAGTAGTTTTGAGTTCAACACTGTGAGGAATTCTTTACATATTGCAAAACGAGTGAAAAAATAATGCAGAAACCAACCCTCATAAAGATACAATTTAGTCACAAAGCGCGCTCTACTGACGAAAGACAAGTGAGGCCTTGCGTGATGGTTTTCAAAGGCAAGTAGGAAGAAGTGAGAGAATAGTTATAAAGGTTGAGAGGATTCTTTGCGCCAGCTCATGGGCACATTTTAAGAACAAGGGAAGAATTTCATCACATATACTTGCTTTATGGAAGTCAAGTTTAGAAATTATATTTGAGACCAGAGATGGTGTTATACATATATTACTCAGTTGAGGGTCGGTTCTAAGTGGGAAATTGGGTGTGGGTACTCCAGACAAGTCAAGTGTGGGGATAGTTGAGAATTTGCGAGTAAAGCACTCGATCTTGTCTGCTGTGGATGTGAGAACTTCACATTAATTAAATAGAGTATAAGAATTAAAATATACTTCTATGTATAACTAAAAGTTATATCTACTCTAAATATACTCTTTCTTCCCTTATGCTCTCATTTGGACTGTTGGAAAAAAAAAAGATAATGAATTGTTTGTAAATTTCCCTAAAAATCATTTTCGTAACCAGTTAACAACTAGTAGAAGTACATTTTATAGTATTGAAACATGAAAGCTTCTGTGTAGCGATGTAAAATCTTATTGTAATTGCTAATATATATATATATATATATATATATATATATATATATATATATATATATATTACGGAAATTATCAAAGATTAACAAAACTTGGTTATAAACAACCGACAATTTGAAATGATTTGCTTGAACATTATTTTTGATCGATACTCATATTTAAGTAGATATTCTGTTTTTTAATTAAACAGTATTATATATTTATATCTACTGGCCTGATTATTTGCGATAAATTTTTATGACGAAAATGTGTGTCATTCGGCAGGAATGACACATATATATATATATATATATATATATATATATATCTCCGCAGACAGATCTGTTTCGCTGTATCACAGCTTATCAGTACGGTTAGACTCCGATTGCTTTTAACCAAGGATTGAAACTCGACCGAATTGGCGTCAGTCGGCGATTCTACCTCTGGGCTATGGGCGCTCGGTAGAAGAAGGCAGACATTTTAGCATGTATATTATCATTATACACGCCCAATAACCAGAGTGCTCTAATTCATTACTGAATGAGCGATGCTCATATATATATATATATATATATATATATATATGTGTGTGTGTGTGTGTGTGTATGGAGACAATTTCTAAATTGTTATACATATATATCAATAACAATTTTGGGGTAAACTGACAATGTGGAAAAGCTTTTGGTTGACGCCAGTTGTCTTTTAGAATTTCATCGAATTAAGGTTATATTTATTTTGATGCAACTACATATGGCCATGAAGCAAAAGGAACATTGAGAAATTTTTTAAATATATGTTTTGGGGACATAGTATACCGATTTTCTTTTTGTTTATGTTTTCATCACTTTTGTTATTAAATATCCAACATTGGAAAAATAGATCCGCCAAGAAACCATTAAAGCAATTTCTATAAATTTTATTCTCAGTAAATCGCTTTCTCTTTAGATTAGAACAGCATTTCTTAAATTTAAATTATGGGCAGTCTTATTACGGTGAGCAACTAATGCATTTATTGTGTTGTTTGTAAAATATCGCTATTGATTTCATATAATCACTTATTTCAATTCTGTGAGGGGTTCTACCATGTAATGATTGTGACAATTATTGCAAGGGATAGATTGATGGGAAGCGAATGAAATGAGAGTGGTTCGCAGCAGTGTAAATAGCATGTAGGATCTTAGCTGTAAAGGTTAGAATTGGTGGTACCTGAAGAATGTAGCTCGTTGGAACATTTTCCGTAGAAATAGCGAAAGAGTAACAAAAGTATGGTAATGTTTCGTCTGTGAGAAAGAATCGTTTTTATATATTTTTATGTATTAAATGAATGTTTTTTACTAAGTCCATATGTAAGTTTTTATACTCCGAAAGTATTTCTGATATTTCATTAAATAGCTTGTTTGTATTTGGGACAAGAAACTTGCCAGCTTCTCTTCCTCGCATTACTTAAAACTAAGAGTATAGCTCGGCGTTGCACGGGTGTAATGCAAGCTTTAAAACTAATCCATGGTCCTGGAGCTCAGACTCTTTGGACGTTGGCACGAAAGACTAAAAAGCAATAGTTGTTTCCAGTTAAAGCGAAATCGTAGACTGAAAGAAAAATGAATGGATGTAAGTCAAATTTTGTTTTCCTGGTATCGATATCAGATAGGTTTTTTTCGTCCTAAACTGAATTTTGAAGGCTAAATAATTCCTCTGAGTGAATGGTATCATGGCTAAGAACTAGAATTATACCTACTTAGAGCCAAACCCGAAGCAAAAACTAAAATAAAAGGGCTGAAAAATACAGACATACAGACAGATAAACAGACACACACACAGACATCTTGCCTTATATATATATATATATATATATATATATATTATCGATTTTCTGCACTATTGTAAGAACTGCAAACTTGAAACTTCTGAATATCGTTTCATATGTCTTTGTCTATGAGTGTATCAAATTTGATTAAAATCGGACTACTCCTTCTATAACCCGATTTTTTCGATTATCGATTTTTAATATTTATCGTGGGTACCTCGACCCAAGACCTAGCTACGAACAGTGGCAGACGTTTATAGTACAACTGTGTAAATTTTCTAGAAAATCGCTTCAGCCGTTTCGGAGTCTATAGGTAACTGACACACCCACACCGAGACAAAGTTCCATTTATAAATAAGTTTAGATTAGATTAGATTTATAAAATGAATGTTTTTTACTAAGTCCATATGTAAGTTTTTATACCCCGAAATATTTCTGATATTTCATTGAATAGCTTGTTTGTATTTGGGACAAGTAAATTGCCAACTTCTCTTCCTCGCATTATTTAAAATATTTCGCTCTTCCTGTGTGAGCTTTCCTCTTCTTCACTATATTCCATGTTATATTCGGGCTCAATTTTTTCTTCTTTAATATGCAAACGTATTCGGATAGGGTAGTGCTGGTGAGATATCTACTCAGGTTAAAATATATCTTGCTTAAATCGGCAATCCGTAGAACCAGGAAATGTCATCATTGGAAGGCCTGTAAATTCAACTTACATATGATATTACTAATACGGCATTCTTCATTGAATGGGAAGTAGTTTCGCTTTCTTCTAGTCACAAGGAGATATGTTGTTTATTGATTTACGATTGAATAAGTTTTCATTAAACACAGATAATGTTGGGCATACAGCTATAGCTAAGTTTTAACGTATTTTATTAGAGATTTAATAAAATCTACTACTAACAAAAAAATTAAATTTTGAGAAATTGTTTTGCTAACTTTAGTCTTCACTGGCAAATTAAAAGGAAACAAATAATTTTTATCTTTTCTTTGTTATTATATACTTACGTAGACTGCAATTTTTCGAAGATTTTGAAATGTTAATATAGTATAGGTCTTAACCTCTAATATATTTACGCACACACCTACACACACACACATATATATATATATATATATATAGATAGGAATCTGACAAGATCAATAGAATAAATAAAAAAAACAATTAGGAAACAAGTGTCTTTAATCTAACATGTTTCACTTATAACAAGCTTCTTCAGAGATTCTTCAAAGACGAATGATTTAAAAAATCCAAGAGACAGCATGTTGATTGAGATATGGTTTCATTGGTCAGATACGTGTCACGTGTGTTAAAGCAACGGATGAATATTAAAATGTAGAAGGTAAAACTTCTGTTTGTTTAACTGTATGTGTCAACGCGTCATTTTTAAATAAAATAAGAGAAAACAGTTATGAATGTATGCGTTGAGAGAAATCAAATGATGGAACGATTTTCATTCGAAATAACGTGAAAATCACGTATGAATCATAAACGAAATATATTTTCGTTTAAATTCTAGTAAAAATAATGTTAACAGAATGTTTTAAAGAGATAATAACTTACTAAATATCGTTAACAGTTAGTATCTTTCAATTAAATAAAATATATCTATGTATCAAAATTGTTATAATAACATAATTAAGTAATAAAATTATATAAATTGTCATAAAAATATTAACGGTTAGAATTTTTTAATGAAATAATAAATTACTAAATAAAATATAAAATTAGGACTAATAAAGATAAAGAATGATAACAAACTCTAAATTATACATAATGATAGTAAGTAAATTATCTATAACTTATTTAATAATATCTACTATATATAATATTTTCTACACATATACCGTTAAACATAAGAGACAATGTTTATTATTATTATTAATATAATGTTTAATCATGAGCCGTTCTAAACATCGTATTTTGGCTTTAATTTCAGGTGAAAATAAAGACAAAAATTCTCCAACATTTGGATAATTTTTTATTAATTTGGTTCTAAGCTTTCGGCTCACATAAGTCATCTTCAGAGAGATTACTGGGACGTTAAGATAAATACATCCACCATCAAAGATGATTTTATTTTGTGTTGACAAAAACATTGCTAAGCAACGATAACAGTCACCGAGTAGCAGATGCAGTTGGTAAATTTGTAATGCGCTTCTATGACGTCACACCGCATAAGAGACCAAAATTTTAACAGAACCATATATTTAAATGCAATGTAATGTGTTATGACTAGATTTAAACGTGATTTTATCAAGTGTGGGTTGTTTTAATTTAATGTAGATGGCCTCCAATATCTGAAGGTTGTTTTTAATGTGTGTATGAGTAAGTATTATTGTGTTATTGACTAAAATCTGTCTAATATTACGTACATGGGTATGTTTTTCTAAGAATGTTGTTTAATTGTACTCTGATCAGAAAGGTGACAGGTAAGTCTACTGGAGAGCGTGGTTGTAGTAAAACCAATATATGTAGTGGGTTTATTATTAGTACCAGAGATACAATCTCTGAGTGGGCATGTATATTGATACACTATTGGTTTTCTGTAGAGGATTTAGTTGTGTGGTTGTAGGGTTATTAGAGATTATGGGGTCAATTATTTTAAATTTTTTTATAATATATGATGATTTTAATTTTATTATTATTGTTTATTGGTTTAACATTTCTACGTATGTTGTTTTTGAGTGTTGTTTCAACTTGTTTATATATATATATATATACAAAATAATAACATCCGCTACTGAGTTTTATGCAATACCAAATATCAGGGCGGAGATTTGTTGATGATTGATTGCCATTGCATGAAACTATAAGTAACGGATTTGGTATAATTCTTTTATATTATATTTAGACTCTGTCAATTTTGGCATTAAGCCCTCAGGTTATTTTTTCATTTTAAACTTTTTAGCTTATTTTATGCTTTAGCTTTCATTCATTATATATACACACACACACACATATATATATATATATATATATATATATATTTAAAGAAAGAAAATTAGGCAGACACGTTATTTCATGGTAAATTGCAAGTATAGGTCTATTTCAGGCGAACAATCATCAGATTCCGTCTTCATTGTACAGAAGATTTTACACGAAAACTTTTAGATTCGTTTCAAATCTTCTGTACAATAAAGACGGAAGCTGATGATGGTTCGCATGAAATATACCTATACTTCCGATTTAGCATGAAGTAACGTGCCTGCTTTAACTTTTTTTATATTTGCTCTATATGTATTTATATACATATATATTTAGAGCTCTCTTAGTGAGTTATTTTACCACTAGTATGTACAGGATACCTCTTTGGATTCTTCTAAATCTACACCGCATGCTTTATATATATATATATATATATATATACTTTTTTCTATACTTCACTGCTCTTAGCATGTATTGAGCGATATAATGGCATTAATGTTTAGCGCCTTAACGTTGTAAGCCTTTGTCACTGAGTTCATTCCATTAGTGTTTCGTGAAATACCTTTGTAGCAATGTACTGTAAACATTCAACAACTGTTTCTGTAATTGAGGTTGATGGATAAATTATTAACTGACATTTACATGTAGCTAGCAAGATAAGAGACAACTGGGATGAATCGCTGGCTAGCTAAAGAACCAGATGAATAGCGAGCTTGCGAGATATAATAAATTTTGATGAATAACTGATCAGCCACACAGTGAAATGGATAGTGATAGATAGAAAAAGACTGATATAAACAGATAAAAGCACGTGGAACTTTAAGTATGTTGATGCGCACTCAAGCAAATGTGCGAGTCTCCTTTTCAGATATGGTAAACTGAGTGGATTTACCAACAGAAGATCAATTTCTGGTACTAAAGGCATGTAGCAAGTTGGGTCGTTAATCTGCCTCATTCCCAAAAATATAGGGATACGGAGAAAGGGAAACAGAAAGGGATAAACACAGGAGGCAGCTTTTTTATTTGTTTTTTTTTTTTTTTTTTTTGCTTCATGACCTACCAAGAAGTCGTGTACATACGAGTCACGCGATCATTCCTATTTTCTCATTGCTTTTCATCTGATAACGCGCTGGATATTATGGACCCTTGCAAAACAAGACGGGGAAAACATTAAGGATCAGTGAATATCAAAGCTGCTTTTCAGTATAACTGGCATCGTGTCTCGCGTTAAGGCAAGAAATTTATCATTAGTCTTTTGTTTTGTTTTTCTTTTCTTTTAAGAAAAGACACATTTAAAGACACATTTAACGGATGTTCCTTTCTGGTGCACTGGATATCGGCTCGGAACGAGAAATCGGGGATCCGAGTTCGAATTCCAGTTGAATTCATTGCATTCACTTATGTGCAAATACCCTTGGGAAAGGTATTAATCCGCCTATTCCTACCAGTTATGTGTTAAATAACAAGACAGATTGGGTTCTATAGCCTTAGTCGGCAACCAGTCTACCGCAGAAAGCAATGGCAACCTACTGCGGGATAATATTCTGACCAGTCAGTGATGTCTCTTTCGAGACATGATCGCCCAAGCGTGTATCACGTATGACACTTAACTGACTGACTGACTTTTATGGATGGTAAAAATTGAAGACATGTGCAAATAAATGCTCAGAGAACTAACGTAATTATCATGATTATTATTTCTTTGGATTTCTGTTGTATACTCATTTCCTTCCGGGTTCCAACCAGATACCTAATTTTAGATATGGCAGCATGATATTTCTACTGAGTATGTAAAAAAGAAAAAAAGAGGCACCCTAAGCCCATACAAATTCTACACAGATAAAACTCTTCATAAGGTGTGAGCTGTACTTTTGAGTATAATTTTTTGTATTTTTTTAAATAGTAGTATACCTAGAATACCTTCAATGAATCTATCGAAACATTTTTCAATCAAATAATGTTCTCATGTACCAGATTTTTAATTTCCACTTCAAGATCTTTTTATTATGATACTAGCAGTATAGCCCGGCGTTGCTCGGGTGTAATGCAAGCTTTAAAACTAATCCATGGTTCTGGATCTCAGACTCTTTGAACGTTGGCACGAAAGACTAAAAAGCAATAGTTGTTTCCAGTTAAAGCGAAACCGTAAACTGAAAGAAAAATCAATGGATGTAAGTGAAATTTTGATTTCTTGGTATCGATATCAAATAAGTTTTTCTTCGCGTAAACTGAATTTTAAAGCTAAATAAGTTCTATGAGTAAATGGTATCATGGCTGAGATTAAGAACTACAATTATACCTACTTAGAGCCAAACCCGAAGCAAAAACTAAAATAAAAGGGCTGAAAAAAATACAGACATACAGGCAGATAAACAGACACACACAAAAACATCTTGCCTGTTATATATATATATATATATATTATCGATTTTCTGCACTATTGTAAGAACTACAACCTTGAAACTTCTGAATCCCGTTTCTTGTGTCTTTGTCTATGAGTGTATCAAATTTGATTAAAATCGGACCACTGCTGCTATAACCCGATTTTTTCGATTATTGATTTTCGATATTGATCGGGAGGTAGCTCGACACAAAACCTAGCTAAGAACACTCGCAGACGCTTTTAGTACAACTGTGTAAATTTTCAAGAAAATCGGTTCAGCCGCTTTGGAGTCTATAGATAACGGACACACACATACACACACACAGACAAAATTCTATTTATAAATAAGTTTCGATTTAGATTTATTATTATTATTATTATTATTATTATTATTATTATTATTATTTCCTTTGATTTGTGTTGTATAGACATTTCCTTTCGTGTCCTAATTAGAGACCTAGGATCAGAAATGACATTTTGTTCTGATCCTTTTTGTAACAAAACAAAAAATAAACTAAGATCACGCACATTTTACATAGATGAATCTCTTCGTAATACGGGAGCTGTACCTCTGAGTACGTCTTTTTATTATTTGCTAAGGCTACCAGGAATACCTTCAATGGGTTTATGGGAACCCTTTCCAATCAATCCGAGGCCTCCATCTACAGCTGGAATTATTGATGTCCCCATGTGTCACATTTTTGAGATTTTCATTTCGAGATCCTTGTATTTTAATAGTTTTTTTTTTTTAAGATCTTCAAAGATGCCTTAGAATCTGCAGACACTGCAATGTCAGTGGGAAAGCACATTCTGTTCTTTTGGTCTTTGATAACAATGTCTGGGCGATTAGCTTTGATTGTTCTGTCTATGTAAAGTCCCATTAAATTGTTACAACACCCATCTCTAGAACCGGGTTCAGTGATTTTCATATCAGTTTCTTACAGCTTCCCTTGGGCTTACAGCCTATCACGTTGAATACACGGGTTCTCGCTCGATCACCGAAGTTAAGCAACGTTGAGCCTGGTCAGTACTTAGATGTTTGACCGCTTGTGAATACCAGGTGCTGTAAACGTTTAGTGACGGATGTGCGTTGTGGTGCAGTGGATATCGGCTCGGAAAGAGAAGTCGGTGAGCCGAGTTCGAATTCCAGTTTAATACCCTGCATTCACTTAAGCCCCGATACCCTTGGGAAAGGTATTAATCCATCTTTTCCCTCCAGTTATGGGTTAAATATCAAGGATAGGACTAGGGGACCCTGCCCTTAAAAACAAGTCCTAATGAATCTTGATACTCGAAAAGAAAAATGTATTACTAGACACAAAAACTTATATAAACAATAATAAATTTTTGAAATAAAAAGGTATTACCAGCAATAAATAAAGTTTAGTTAGCAATAAATGACCCGCCGTGGTTGATTTGCCATAAAAACAAAACAACCAACCAAAAGCTTCCCTCCTGTAAAAGTGGCATATTTTTCAGTGAAGATATTGGCCCACTCTTAATTTGTTGAATAAAAATATGAGGGCCTGATAGGGATTTTTTAACGTTTTGCCTGTATCTTTTATTGCTCGTATTAAAATTGATTCATACATGTTAAGTGCAACTTTGATACTGAAGAGGTTAATAAATAGTTACATAATATCTATTGTGATGGATGGTGTGTCCGTTTGCGGAATGGTATCCAGGTCGACATAGGTACGTGTAAAAACAGGGGATTTAAGTTAGAATAAGAAGAATTATTTTTTACGTGCCGATGATGGATCACTTAAGCTGGTTTTTGAGACTACCAAAAAATTATTATATGTGAAAGAACGTCTTTAAGCTTCCACAATTTTTTTTAACTTCTAGAACTTTAAAAATATTAATGTATTTTATCAAAATAACTAACGGAATATTTACATGCTGACATTTGACCACATATTTGTCTTTATTATCACAATGTTTCGGTTCTGTGTACTTCGATCTTCATCAAGAGTATGTCGTTCCAGGTAAACTACAAAGAATATCGAATTGAAGATCTTGATTTGAGCAACAAGAATATCGACTGCACAACTATTGACCTTTTTCTGTCTACATTTCTGAGATGAGGAATCGTAATTATTTATACTATTTAGATTTTCGGACTGTTGTCCTGAGCATTATTGTTATATAAAGGACGTTTTGGCCGTTATACGCTCCGGCCTTCTTCAAATGATATACGTTGAAATTTCTAAATGAAATTTTTATTTCATCAACCGGTATAGATCTTCATCAAGAGTATGTCGTTCCAGGTAAACTACAAAGAATATCGAATTGAAGATCTTGATTTGAGCAACAAGAATATCGACTGCACAACTATTGACCTTTTCCTGTCTACATTTCTGAGATGAGGAATCGTAATTATTTATACTATTTAGATTTTCGGACTGTTGTCCTGAGCATTATTGTTATATAAAGGACGTTTTGGCCGTTATACGCTCCGGCCTTCTTCAAATGATATACGTTGAAATTTCTAAATGAAATTTTTATTTCATCAACCGGTATAGATCGTTCTAGTTACACGTGCCTTGCGTTTTCTGTTTCAGTTATTTCCCTTTAGTAACTTTCGATCCGGGTAGTGTGTACTGAGACGAAGTGGAAACGGGGGCAGCAATAACTGAGCAATGCTACAAATAGACCAGATATTCCTAGGTATTAAAACCAAAAGAAAATATCACCGAAATCTATATTCCTCATTCTTTCCCAATCTTTTCTCGGCATCAACCACTAAGCAAAATAATAGTTGACATTTGTCGCTCGAAACAAAGAAAGAATAAATGACGGAGTATGGCGATGAAGACTGGGTTGTTTCCTATATGTGAAGAGGATAATTGAGACAAAAGCGACGTCGTTCGACGGAAAAATGCTGAATATACTATGAACGGATCAGCTGAGCGGAAAGGAAGTTCCAGTTAACTGAGAACCAGAAGGAAATTCATGTTTAAAATAAAAAATAAAGAAGTGAAATTTCTGACGTTTATTATAAGGAAAGACTGTTTGGAAAATTTAATACTCACGGGATTTATAAAAGGAATGAGTGGGGCAGACGAAAACACCAAGCACCTTACCTAATGAGTCTGTGCGACTGATAGCAGTGCAAGAACAAGGAACGATAGTAATAAGTCAAGAGTTCCTCAGAATTACAGGAAAGTGGAAATTGTGGAGAGCCACAGTCATCCGTGTACTGAAAAGACACGGCGCATATATTATTCAGTCAGTTTAGTGCTATACTTACCTAACTGACCGGGTGGAAGTTTTTCCGCACTAATTGCCATTACTTTTTGTGGTAGGCTGGTTGCCAATCAAGCCTATAGAATCCAATCTGTCTTGCTATTTAACCTAAGCTGGAGGAAGAAGCGAAGGATTCATATATTTCCCAAAGGTATTTGTCAATGAAACGAATTCAACTCGGAATCGAACACGGCTCTCCATTTTCCCGTTTCGAGCCAATATCCACCGCACATCAAAATATATTATTATTGTTTCTAAATTACGTATTTTTTTTATTTAAAAAGGTATTTTAAGATATATTTCTACGACTAAGAGTTCTGTAAATTGTTATTATTATTCTAATATTATTATTATAATTGATGAAAGAATGACATGAAAAAATATAAAAATTCATGTTTTTTTGATCCTCAAAAAGCCATTAAGCCAGAATTTCCGTCTTGTCGGTATCTTAAAGCAGACGCCATATTTGACAATGGTATATGTTCGCTGTATTTTAATGAGGATATCTTTAACATTTTTGCTGTCAATCGAAACGATGTGAATTCTTTTTTTAATAACTCAGTTTAAGGTAACTGATTTTAGAAAAATAATCTCTTCAAAACTAAGCGGCGTTTTTAAAAATTGAATTAAAATATATCTTGTAATAGCTGATCATTTCGAAATAAAAACAATTTTTTATTCTTCTTATTGGCATTCGATGAAAAGTGGAAATTTGCATCTTCTTTTTGTTTCTCTCCTTCATTATTGTTATCAGTTTTACGTTTTATCTGTTTTGTAAAAAAAAGAAATTAATTTTCTTTTCTCTTTTTCTGTTCTTATTTTTTTTCTAATTCCCCTAACAGGTTGAAAGCAAAGAGGTAAATTTATGCCAAGGAAAAGAATCAAAATGAATTTGATATGATCTTCTTTGGAATACAAAAAGACGCATTAAAAATGGGAATGAATAGAAAACTGGAACGTCGAAACGCATTTCCTGTGGCGTCGCATATTAAAATAAAGAGAAAAAAATGGAAAAAGAATTGATACAGATATATTCCTACAAATATGTATGCCTCTATATATAAATGAATAATTCACAAGACATAAAAATGAATTTAAATAGAAACACAAGTAGTTATATGTATGTTAACAATTGTATGTATATATATATATATATATATATATATATATATATATATATATAAACATTTATATGTTAACAATTTTATCTATCTTTCCCTCTCTCTCTCTCTCTATATATATATATATATATATTCACTAATCTGTATATTTGTCATTTATGATATCAAGTACATTTACAAATATGTATGCATCTATATATAAAAGAATAGTTTACAAGACATAAAAAATAATAAAAATAGAAACACACGTACTTATATATATGTTAACAATTTTATATATATAAACATTTATATGTTAACAATTTTAACTATCTTTCCCTCTGTGTGTATATATATATTTATATATATATATATATGTACACTAATCTGTATATTTGTCATTTATGATATTAAGTACATTTACAAATATGTATGCATCTATATATAAATGAATAGTTTACAGGACAAAAATAATTTAAATACAAACACACGTACTTATATATATATATATATATTAACAGTTTCATATATATATAAACATTTATATATTAACCACTTTATATACCTATATTTATCTATCTATCTCTCTTTCTCTCTCTATATATATATATGTATATATTTGTCATTTATGATATCAAGTACATTTACAGATACGTATTTATATACGTAAACACATAGTGTTTGCACTGGTGTCATATACTTAAGAATTGCAAGAAAATAGGTTTGGTTAACATTCAGTCATTGAATCTGTGACGTGTGTGGGTGTTCGTTCTTATAAAGCATGCAGATAGCTATATAAGGTTGACACCTCGGCATGGGGAAAGTTTAGACTGGTCGATTGTTACCACTGTATAATGAGTTCGATCCATACCGAAAGTTATATTATTGTGTGCTTATG
This sequence comes from Ascarosepion bandense, assembly GCA_037127315.1. Classification (NCBI taxonomy): domain Eukaryota; kingdom Metazoa; phylum Mollusca; class Cephalopoda; order Sepiida; family Sepiidae; genus Ascarosepion; species Ascarosepion bandense. Next base: position 13,044,030 of record JBBBDQ010000145.1, on the reverse strand, counting down.
CGTAAACTAAGCTAATCTTAGATAATAATAACGGACACCTCTTTTGGCTGAAGATTACAACCGAGTCTGAACTCGATCCTCATTGGGTGCTTCAGGCGTTTGACTTTGTGCCAATGTATTTTTCTATTGAAGTTTCAATAAGTTCTCGCTTATATTTTTCATGAAAACTAATGTTTTAATTACAAGAAACATGTCACTGAAAGTATTGTCCATCGCTAACCACTATTTTTTCATCTTTCTAGAAGCATTTGAATTCCACATCGGAAAAATGATACGGCTTTTGAGGCTAATCCCGAGTCGACCTTCTTTTCTTTTTTTTTTTTTTGTCATTTTCATGAGAATAGATGTGCTGCTCAGTCTGGCCATGTGTCATCGATTGGAACAAGTGATAATCGGACGAGCAATTTCTAGTGAATACGCCCGATGGAGTAGTACTTCCCATTTGAGCGTTTCCAAGTAGGTTTTCACCCGTTTTGAAACATGTGGCCTAACATTGTTATACTAAAAAAATCACTTAGTCGTGTCTCTGCTCGAATAGTCGCCGTTTTTTCTTCAAAACCCGGCTGTTCATACGGGACAAGACGCCGTGCGATGTCTCATGACATCTATTTCTACGGCACCCAGTGTCCTTGCTTTTGTATCATTCCTAATGCTTTTAAACAGTTGTGTGATCGCCTCAAAATGATTCTACAAATGCAACTTGCTCCTGACATGAGACTTCATGAAGTAATGCCTCCAAATCTTTGCCTTCAAACTTTTCGGTGCGCCAGAAGGTTCTTTATATTTAAAACAAAAATCATTATTTTTGAAGCGTTTAAAACAATCTCTGCATGATGTTTCCGGCAGCATGGTCGGGGTAAGTTTCAACAAGAATTCTGTGTGCATTAGCTGCAGATTTCGTTTTTAATAAAGTAGTACAGTAAAATACACTTTCTTTGGTACGAAATCTGACATTAATCTTGGAATGATTTCAAACTTTTGCTCTCATCTTGGCTGATATAGGTGTTATAATAGACACAACATTTCGACCAAGTACCCTCTGGTTATCATCAGGTGTCCATAGATTGGCTGATGTGGATTATCTCGTTGATGATTGCGAAATATCCTGTGAAATCAATTGTTGTTTTTTCATGTTGGAATTCGGTTCACCACTACCAAGTCCAAGGATCGAACTCATGACCACTAGGTATTAACACGTGTATAACCAGCTACTATATCCACTACGCTACCCTCATGAAGGACTTTAGTGGTATATTTTGTGTGTATTATAACACCTATGTCAACCAAGATGAGAAGAAAAGTTCGAAATAATTCCAAGATAATTGAAACTTACCCATCTCAGAAATAAATACAAAGAATTCTGACATGTTTAACGCTATGGAAGCAAAATTGTTACCCTTCGACGAAATGACATACACTGAATTTCAAGCTTGCTTATAGTAATCTAAACTTATTGATAAATGGAACTTTGTCTGTGTGTGTGTGTCTGTGTGTCAGTTATCTATAGACTCCAAAACGGCTGAACCGATTTTCTTGAAAATTTACACAGTTGTACTATAAGCGTCTGCGAGTGTTCTTAGCTAGGTTTTGTGTCGAGCTACCTCCCGATCAATATCGAAAATCGATAATCGAAAAAATCGGGTTATAGAAGGAGTAGTCCGATTTTAATCAAATTTGATACACTCATAGACAAAGACATAAGAAACGATATTCAGAAGTTTCAAGGTTGCACTTCTTACAATAGTGCAGAAAATCGATAATATATATATATATATAGAATAACGTCCATATTACACCCTCGCTTGTCTCTAAGATAATCTCAAAACTTGACCCTAACAAAGCGAGCGGAGGGGACGGAATCCTAATCATAGTCTTAAAGAAATATGCCCCCGAACTTTCCTCTATACTTTCTAAGCTCTACAACTCCTGCCTATCTGCTTCCTGCTTTCCTGCCTGTTGGAAATCTTCCTCTGTAGTTCCTATATTTAAAAAACTCTGGAGAACCCTCGGACCCCGCAAATTACCGACCTATCACCCTTCTTCCGATCTTTGGCAAAGTGTTCGAAGCCATTATCAACGCCGAGATCGTTCAGCATCTCACGGCCCACGGGCTCCTCTCAGACAAACAGTATGGCTTCCGCTTCACCAGGTCTACTGCTAATATGATAACGACCATCACCGATTACATATATCAGGCACTCGATAGGAATGGTGAAGCCTGAACCGTTGCCTTGGATATCTCTAAAGCGTTCGACAGAGTTTGGCATGCTGGCCTTCTATACAAACTGCAGAGCTATGGTATAGCTGAACAATTGTTTGAACTAATCCAGTCATTCCTATCTAACCGCACACTGAAAGTGGTATTAAACGGACATGCCTCCCAGAACTACCATACGAACGCGGGTGTCCCTCAAGGCTCTATCCTAGGTCCTATGCTCTTTCTGATCTACATTAATGATCTCCCTGATACCATAAGATCCCAAGTAGGTATGTACGCCGATGACACCACAGTTTATTCTCGCCTCAACCAAAAATCTGGTGTGGGCGACAAAGCTAAACTTGCAGCCGAGCTTGGAAAGGACCTCCAATCCGTAGTGGACTGGGTAAGAAATGGCTCGTAAATTTTAATGCTTCTAAAACGAAGCTACTAACAATTAATCATCAGAGACAATCGCACCAACCTTCTATTAGCATGGACCAGGCTTGCCTCCCAGAGTGTAAAACACTACGCCTCCTTGGTCTCACACTTTCAACGGACCTCAAGTGGAATGACTATATCGAATCCATTGCTAAATCCGCTGCTATGAAAGTCGGTTCTCTGTGCAGGGCCCGGAGGTTTTTTCCGTCTGAATCTATCCTGCACATTTATAAATCTACCATCCGCCCGTGCATTGAATACTGTTACCATATCTGGTCGGGTGCCCCTGCTATTCTCCTTGGGCTTCTAGACAAGATACTGCGGAGGGTTTGTAATGTGATCGATACCGACTTAGCAGACCACCTGCAGACTCTCTCTCACCGGCGCGACGTGGCTTCCCTGTGTCTCTTCTATAAATACTTTCACGGCTTCTGCTCCGATGAACTTAGATCACTGGTGCCCCCTAGATTCGAATTTGCACGAGATACTAGATTAGCAACTAGATCCCACCCTTTTACAGTGAAACCGATAAAATACAACGGCAACTTCTACTCCAACAGTTTCTTTTCTCGCACTTCCCGACTGTGGAATTCTCTTCCACATGACTGCTTCCCCGACGGCTACAATCTCCAGGAGTTTAAATGTAAAGTCAATAGAAACCTTCTAACAAACTAACTTCCATTCTTTCAAACACTCTTCCCACCCACCCAACTATCTATCACCCTCCTTCTGACATTTCCTATATCTAACCACTCTTCCTATTTATCTCCCCCTATGTAGCCCCAAGCGCAATAGTGGCAGGGGAATGCCTTGCTTGGGGTGAGATGATTAAAAAATATATGTATATATAAAAGGCAAGATGTTTGTGTGTGTGCGTCTGTTTATCTGCCTGTATGTCTGTATTTTTTTCAGCACTTTTATCTTAGTTTTTGCTTCGAGTTTGGCTCTAAGTAGGTATAATTGTAGTTCTTAGCCATGATACCATTTACTCAGAGGACTTATTTAGCCTTCAAAATTCAGTTTACGACGAAAACACTTATCTGATATCGATACCAAGAAATCAAAATTTGACTTACATCCATTCATTTTTCTTTCAGTCTACGGTTTCGCTTTAACTGGAAACAACTATTGCTTTTTAGTCTTTCGTGCCAACGTCCAAAGAGTCTGAGCTCTGTACATCAAAAAGTGTGTTTTTTTTTAAATACGGGAGCTCACTTTTATTGAACATGTGCAAACGCCTTAGGGTGTTCAAAAGAATGTCAACGATTGCAAGCCAAATTTGAATTTTGTTGTCGAGGATCACTGCTGGTTTTATCGAGTATAAATATATAGATTTATCGGAACCTCTGACACCAATCAGCAGTATTACACGAAACTTATCATTGCGATAAGTCTATGAACATTTAAAAATTAATTAAGACTTCCTGTTGTACTTATTTTCTGATAGGTTTTAATACGAACACACGTGTCGCAATTTACAATTAATTCATTTGTTTATTTTTTTTTTCAATTGTAGTAAATAGACTGAACTATCGCCCGGTTCACACTCTACCCACGTCTATTGAACAGGTGTAGAGGCTCTTCCCTTGTTCCCTGTTTAGGATGTGGTTTCCGGCTTTCTCTTTTCCAATCTTACCGCCTTGCCCGGGGTGATATGATTAAAAAAAAACTATATATATATATATATATACTGTCACGGTCTTAGAGAGGGAGACATAATAACGAGGCAGCGTCAGCTCAGTTCATTCTCTTAACTATCAGTTATTAAACTTTGCTGCTATTTATGAAAGCTCTTGCCGCGTATTTGGTCTTTAACAGTGCCGTATTTTTTGCAATAATTGTATCGTTGAGTAGTGAAGAATATATATATATATATATATATATATATATATATATATATATATATATTCTCAGAGGTAGAATCGGCGACTGACCCCAATACGATCGGGTTTCAATCCTGGGTAAAAAGCAATCGGAGTCTAACCGTACTGATGAGCTGTGATACAGCGAAACAGATTTGTCTGCGGATGACTATATATATATATATATATATATACACACACACAGAACTGTCTTTATTGCAATAATAAAGACCGTTGTGTATTTTTATTATATATTCAATTGGAGTAGATAGATCTATCTATCGCCCGGTTCACACTCCACCCACGTCTATTAAACAGGTTAAGAGGCCCATCCCTTGTTCCTTGTTTAGGATGTGGTTCCCGGCTTTCTCTTTTCCAATCTTTTCACTGTTACGTAGCCTTTTGCACATCAGTGGCGTTACCGCCTTGCTCGGTGTGATACGATTAATATATATATTTTTTTTTCTGTCACAATCGTGGGTATTATTTTTTATATCTAAATGTAAGATATTCAATAGTAGGTACATCAATATATATGTTGTCATCTTAGACGGCATGTCGATATATTTTGCTGTCATTTTCTACAGCCCTGGCCCACTCGTTATAAAATAATCATTCAATGATATCACATTTTTGTTCTTAATTGTGCTTTGGCAATAAGGAGATCAGTTTACGATTAAGCGAGTTTACGCTAACTGCGGTGTCATAAAGTGGTAAAAATCCGTTGATCATCAGAAATTGGAAACATCGATAGAAGAGCGTACTTATTTCATCCTGTTACTGAGCAGCGTCGTTATACATACACTACCGACCATAAGTTTAGAACCACTTAGATTTATTCTCGAAGAAGAAAAAAATAACAAATTATATGTCTTAGAAGAATAAATGTAGATATATTTCATTGTTGCTCACAATTGTACAATAACTAAATTCAAAATTAACATAGAGTAATTTGAAATTTAATTAAAGTTAATTCATTTTTTTTTAAAAGAAACCACCACGAGCCTTTATTACTGCAGAGCAAATCCTTGGCATTCTTTCTAATAACTTTTAAAAATAAGTTAATGAAAGTGATTTTCAAGCATCCTGCAAGCATTTAAACAACATTTTTTTCATTTTTAGGAAGTTAATTTCGAACTGTACGATCAATTTCATCCCAGACTAGTTTAATTGGAGAAAGAGCCAGAGACTGAGGGGGCCAAGTCATAATTTTCAAAGTTCCATTGTTTTCCTTTGATTTCAGATAATTTTGGCATAATTTTGAGCTGTACTTCGAATCGTTATCGTGTTGAAAAACAAACTTTTGTCCAATAATGCGGCAACCAGAAGGGATTGCATGTCTCTGCAGTATTGAATGATATTCTTTCTTTTGAATTATGCCTTTGATCTCTACAAGGTCTCCAGCTATCTCTCCTCCAAAACATCCACAAATCACTACAGATCCACCTCCATGCTTTACAGTTGGAACAATGCAATTTTCACTCATTCGTTCAGAAGAAGTTCGTCTGACAAACACTCTTTGTCTGCTTCCAAGCAGTTCAAATTTTGATTCATCTGTCCATAATACTTTTTTCCAGTCATCTAAAGTCCATTCTTTGTGCTAGTTCTGTCCAGTGTAGTCGTTTCAACTTATTCTTCTTCTTTAATAGTGGTTTTTTAACTGCTGCACAGCCTTTAAGCCCAGCAGAATGAAGTCGTCTCTTAACAGTAGTAACAGATACTGGGTGTTGTCGAGTAGAATTCATTTCAATTGTTAATTCCAGAGCGGTTTTTCTTCTATTCCTCGTGCTAGATATGATCAAGTGCCTATTCTCTATAATAGATGTTACTCTGGGCCTACCAGATCATTGTCTGTCAATATTTAACTCAGTTTCACGAAGTCGTTGAAGGCAATAATTCATGCCAATTTTTGATAGGCTTAATGTTTTAGCGATAACACGTTCAAAATATCCTTCTTTCGAAAGAATTTCAACGCTTGCTCTTTTCTCAATGCTAATCTGTTTCTTCCTTGCCATTTATACCGTAGTAATATGATTTACAAAAATAAATTATACCGTAATTATAATATCTGAATAAATCTGAATTTTCGGCAAAAACTTGATCACAGTAAGAGGAGTCAAGTAGCAAACTGAGTAAATGTTTACTTTAAAATTGAAAAGAATACTTTTTTTTTGCTTCACATCTGCATAAGAATAACAAAAAATACAAACTCGGCGAATTTGATTCTGCTAAAAATGAAATTTTATAAACGTTGTGAAAAAAATTTGGGTCGTCCCAAACGTATGGTTAGTAGTGTATGTACCATTATTGACACTAAGGCATTATTTACTCTTTCTTGCCTAAGCCAGACAAATTTCCAAGAGAAAGGTAACCTGGTCAAACAATGACTGTTCCAGGAAGACAGTCGAATTGGTAAGAGGAGGAGACAAGATAATTTGTTGCTATAACCACATACATTCTTTAGGTGTGTGCATGGTGACTTTCTAAGCGTAACTTAAATGTGGCACAAGGCCGAAATCAGGAGCACTTTCTAATTGAACTCTCTATTTAGTCGTAATTGTTCTAACGAGAAATTTTGCTAACCATTACACAACACCGAAGTATCCAAAGGGAAATTTTCTAAGCGTAGCTTAGACATGGCACAAGGCCGAAAGTGAGAGCACTCGTTGAGTATTGAATTCACAATTCAATTGCAATTACTCTTTTGACAAAATCTTACTAACCATTGCACTACATCGAACTGGTCAAGGGTGATTTTCTAAGCGCAGCTTAGACATGACACAAGGCCAAAAGTGGAAGCACATATTTGAGTATCATACTCTCTCAGTCAGTTAAGTGCCATACGTGACACACGCTTAGGCGATCAACTCACGAAAGATTTTCCTGCGGTAATAAATATATGATGTTATTCTGCTTTCACAATTGAATACATGGTAGGTGCTACTCAGCTTTTATGCATAGACATGTTTGTGTGTATATAATTATTAGAGGCATTGATATTTATATATTAATGTTGTAGTTTTGTTGAAGTTATATTTTGGAATACAGTTTGATTTCTTTAGGAATATTATATGGACTAATTTCATGAAAGAGATAATTCACTTAGAATGTTTAGTTGGTTGATTGTCTAGCGGCATATCAACCTCTGTAGGTTATTTAATGCCGAAATCTGAATATTTTGAATACAAATGTATACCATTGACGAAATATATTTTGGACGCCTTCAGCTGCACACAAAATATATTGTTGGTCATTTTGTTGAAAAATGTATTGTTGGTCATGGTACTATAAAATTTATTTCTATTCATTTTGCTATAATTTTTAATAAATATGTCGCCTTCATTTACCACAGTACCATTAATATTAATTCCGTCTCGTTTCGTCCATACAAATGGTTATTCTAAATGTAAGAAAAGCAATTGAACCATTATTCACAAGTAAATTACAAGCCTTATACACTTTGTGTATATTTGTCTTTGTTTTTTGATGTTCTTATTTCTCCTTCCTTCTTTAACGTACTTTATTTTCTTTCTTTTTCTCCATTTCTATTATTTTGTTTTAACTTTTAAATTCAACCCCTTCACCACATTTAAATACACTTAAAGTAGAATGAATTTGTAGTGTTGGTAAATCATGAATTTTTTTTTAATCATATCACCCCAAGCAAGGCGATAACGCAGGGGGCTACGTAAGAGTAAAAAGATTGGAAAAGAGAAAGCCGGAAACCACATCCTAAACAGGAAACAAGGGATGAGCCTCTTCACCTGTTCAGTAGACGTGGGTGGAGTGTGGACCGGGCGATAGTTTAGTCTATATACTCCAATTGAAAAAAATAAAGAAAAGAGTGAAAAGATTGGAAAAGAGAAAACCGGAAACCACATCCTAAACAGGAAACAAGGGATGAGCCTCTTCACCTGTTCAATAGAGGTGGGTGGAATGTGAACCGGACGATAGTTTAGTCTATCTACTCCAATTGAAAAAAAAAAGAAAAAAGGAAGAGTGAAATGATTGGAAAAGAGAAAACCGGAAACCGCATCCTAAACAGGAAATGTTTGGCAAAAGCTAACTGGTACTTTATAACTTTGGACCAAGACTAATTTAAGCGTGGTACTATGCTGGCTTCAGGATCTTAGCAATTTACAGTTGAACTGGCTAGTCGTAACTGTAAATTCTATGCTAACAGATTTTTTCCCTGCACTTTTAATTTGTGGAACTCTTTTTCCGTTCCATGCTTTCCAGCCAACTTTAATCTCCAAAAATTAAAATACAATGTCAAATTCTATCGACTATCTTTCTGAATATAGGATGTGCGTTGTGGTACAGTGGATATCGGCTCGGAACGAGAAGCCGGGAAGCCGGGAAGCTGGGGAGCCGAGTTCGAATTCCAGCTGAATCCATTGTATTCACTTACGCTCAAATACCCTTGGGAAAGGTATTAAACCGACCCTTTCTTTCAGTTATGTGTTAAATAGCAGGTTTGGGTTCTATATCCTTGGTCTGCAACCAGTCTACCGCAGAAAGCAATGGCAACCTACTGCGGGATAATCTTCTGCCCAGTCAGTCATATCTCTTTCGAGACATGATCGCCCAAGCGTGTATCACGTATGGCACTTAACTGACTGAATATAATAGTTTGAAGCATAATCAATGTTTCTACTGGGCATAAAGTGGGGGATCTGTTTTCTATTGTCATGATGTAGTAAATTGATCCCCCACTAATTACTACTTAATGTCATAATATAATCCACCTCTTCTTACAGCTATGGGTTGAATAGCAGGACAGATTGGGTTCTATAGCCTTGGTCGGCAACCAGTCTACCGCAGAAAGCAATGGCAACCTACTGCGGGATAATCTTCTGCCCAGTCAGTCATATCTCTTTCGAGACATGATCGCCCAAGCGTGTATCACGTTTGCTCTTAACTGACTGACTGACCTTTCTGAATAATCTTTTCTTTTCCTCCTCATTAATAATGTTTGTGTTTCTAATTTTTTCACATATAGTAACTTTTGTGTTTTAGTGACTTGCTTCGGGTAAAATAGATTAAAAAACAGTCAAACTCTTTGCTCTCAAACTAGCCTCTTCAGGTCTCTACCGTACCTGGAAGTAAAGGTCGTTATTGTACCAAAAGAAAACAAAGTGGACACTAGATCATATACCATACAGACTGTCTACTGTAAAATGATCATTGGTTTTAGTTCAACTTTTACGATGTCCTTCTCTTGTTTGGGCAAATTTTAAGGAACTTTATAGCGGGTGCTTATCTATTCTCTTTCTAGTTGTAGTAGGATTCCGTTCTAGTGAAGGGTAGTAGTATACCGTTGCAGGTTAACGGAATTTGGCCTTGTGGTAGATAGCCCACTATAAGTCATAAAATGATTATAAAATCAAGAAAAGTAAATTGAGTTGAAAATAAAATTTACATATATACATATCAATTAAAGTTTTTACAATTAAAATAATGCTTGAAGGATAGGTCCAACGGAGGTTAAAGTGTTCACGACAAATAATAATGCAGAAAAAGATAATTAGTGCTTAGGAATGTCGAGGCGTCTTGTAGGTAAGGAATATTCGCTTTGAAGTTGCCACTTCTAGGAACCGTAAGTCAATAAGTTGGTTTGTGAGGAAACAGTCTTTGGATATGTGTACAACGGCTGTTAAAATTTGTGGCTTGGCGAATATTCTGTGAAGAGATAAAAGGCTTATTAATGTGGGGAGCGGAGGTATGTGAGGAATGTCTTTGAAGTAGTCGCTCCTTAGGTTAGTAAGTACTTTTGAGACAGGGAAGGAGTAATGAGAAGTGAAGGCAGGCGAACATAGTAGCTACTTGACTTAAGTCAAGGGGATATGATTACTCTCGCTTGTCACCGTCAGTCTGTCCGCTGGGTGCTTTTTTTTTGTCTCGGCTTTTTATATCTGCTTTTTGGATCAGAAGCTCGTTTTGAATTTCACATTTGTATTTGATTCTAGGCTTCCCATTGGCTGATAAATAAAATTTGCGTAGGCTCGCGAAATGGAAATTTGATATTTGATTAATTTTTATTTTTCAACCGGAACATCTGCTCGAACTCGGATGCGCACGACGAGTTTTGTTCAATTGCTTTCGGGTTATGGAGCAAACATCCGATCCCTCGCTTTTGCTCGGTCGGTATCACCACAATATCATCAATTTGGTATTTGTGGTAAGATTTCTCAGTCGACGTTTATTTTGCTCTGGTATTAAATCAAGCATTGCAACTCAAAGTGCAAACAATGAAAACGCCGACAAAAAAGAAATAATAGAATCAATACAAGAAAATCTGTATGAAATGTAGTCCTTGTAAACGTAAAATCGAAGAGTAATTCGTTCGTTACACAAAACGACGAATTCAACTGCGTATGAAAAATACGATTTCACTAAAAGAAAATGTAAGATCGAAAATCGCTAAACTCATTTCCATGTTTTCATTGTGAAATAAAAGAAGCGCTGATGAAAAAGTGTGTGTGATATTCACTTAACACCGACTGCTTATGTAAAAACATTTATAGGTTTGTTTGCTCTGTAGAACCTCTTTCAGGGAAATGTCAGACTCTTTTTTACTTGCAGAGAATAATTTCCGTTAAAGTCTGCCTAGCGATCTCATTTTTCTGAGACGCGAGAATTCGTATGAATACGACATTTTTTTCTTTATGTCTACAATCATATACCAATGTAAACAATTAAAAAAATCAACGCCAACAAATGCTAAAGGCAAATATAATGTGTGTATACGTAGCTATAGACATAAAGTAACTCTGTTAAAGTAATATATATATATATATATATATATATATATATATATATATATATATATGCGCGTGTGTGTGTGTGTGTGTGTGTGTGTAGCAATATCTTGACTCTGTATAAAGCAAAAGCAAATTGAGAACACATCGTATTTTTCGTACAAAGAATCACAGAGTTTTGAAACTTTGCAATCAGGAAGCTATATTTTAATCAGAGAACATTATGTCTGCAGAAATCCCCAATCGATATAGTTATTACGAACGAAGTATCTTTATTACATATATATATATATATACGTGTGTGTGTGTGTGAGTAACACTATGTTGTTTTCTTTTTGCTTAAATATGTCGTTGAATACCCCGTGTAATCAGAAAGAGATTTAATTCACATAAAGTCTACACTATAGAGACGAAACGTGATTAACATTTTGTATTTGAAATCATGATTTTGTCTTTAACTATATCGTTATAGAAATTAGTGTTTAACTAATTTGAATTTAGTTCACGTATCCAAAACTGTCTTCTCCTAATTTAGTAAGAAAATGAATATATGATGATACCGCCATAAAAACGTAATACCTAAGATTTAAAATTAATTTAAAAGTAATGAAAAATGTTTCTTGTAGCTTTTATTTTAGTCATAATTTCAAGTAGTAGATTAAATTTTAAATTTCCAATGAGCAAAATACTTTGCCGTATTTACAAATTTAAATTGATTGAAAGTTATAATTCTCATCAAAAATCTTTCAAAAATAAAATATACTTTCTCAAACTTTACTTGTTTAATTAATCTGATTTTTTAAAAATATTAATTACTCTGAGTATAAATATCGCAGAAATACACATTTTGCAAAGTGATCTTTTTCTATGGGGTGTTGACAGCATGTGAGCCGGATTTTTTTTCTTCTACGTGAGACACATCTGTAAAGATGACTTGTCGAATATAGCGCGAGCACTTCACACACACACACACCCATATATATATATATATATATATATTGTAATGGTTGTTACAATGGTTTATAAATTCATAGTATCACTACACAAAACTTTTCGCGTAGTAGCTTTGAAACACGAAAATTTTTGTGTGGTGATATTATGAATTTATAAACCATTGTAACAACTATTACAATAAAACGCTCTACGTTGTATCAAGCGTTCTTTATAAAAGTAAATGCATGAACAGTATGAACATGAACTATATATATAATTGAATTTGTTTTGTAATTAAAATTAATATATTTTACATTGCAACACGGAAATTTCTATATTTCGAGATATTTACCTCGTCATCAGGCAATAATAGATCATTGTTTTGAAAATGATTTTCATTTAAATATAAGAAATAAGATGTTTGTTATGTATAGATATGGGATAACAGAAAATTTTATGTGTGTTCAATTTAACTAATCAGAATAGCGACTAATTTTAAATCTGAAAAAAAAATTAAACAAAAAATGTAAATACCGGAGAACTCGAAATAGTAAAACTGTTGGTTCTCTTTAAGTGGATTTATATCGCTCCCACGAAGGTAGAGCACTGTATACATTTATTTGTAACAAAATAATATGGATAGGATAAATTTCGGAATCTCTCTGAAAAATATACCTAATACCAAAAAAAGAGAATGCTTCGTAAGATTATTATATAAAACAGAGGATTTAATTCGATGGCTGAGACGAAAATCTCATTTCTTTCTGCACAAGAAAAATTTACCTAAAGAACAAGAAATATATGGTTTTAAAAGCAAAAAAAAACTGCCCGTGTATCAAAAAGTCGTGCGGATTTGAAAATGATTTGCTTGATATAGTCAACAATATTACATTTCACAAAAGAAAAAATGATTTCCAACAGCATGTTGAAAAAGTGGTGAAAAAAATTCTAACATCTGATAAAATATTCATGAAATCGGATAAAACGGCCAATTTTTATAAAGTGACACCAAAGGAATACAATACTCTGATTATGATAAATTTAAAAAGGAACTATAAAAAAAGTTGATAAGAACATAGATAATTTAGTCGATGATATAAATACTTCTAGTAAAATAATCACTTGTATACTGAAAATAAGTGAGAGAGTAGAAACACTCAGTACAAAAGAGTGTTATATCACCATCAAAGATCACAAGGGACATTTTAATACAAATCCTACCACTAGGATGATAAATCCTATAAGACTGGAGATAGGAAAAATTTGTAAAAATATACTCGAAAGAGTAAGTAAGCAGATTATGGGATACCTTGGATTAAAATTATGGAAGGATATCATTGGTGTAACAAACAAGTTTTGTCATATAAAAGAAAAAAGTAACTGTTCTTTTATGCAATTCGATATTGAGGAGTACTATCCAAAGAAACTCTTTGTTACAGCTTCAGAATTTGCCACTGTTCAATCGAATTTATCGGAGGAGGAGAAAAATATAATAATGAATGCAAAAAACAGGTTCTTCTTCATAAAAAGAACAGTGAAGAAAAGTTAATTCCAAGAAAGATAACTTTGATATAACTATGGGATCATTAGACTATGCCGAGTCTTCAAATCTGGTTGGCTTATTTGTAATATACAATCTTACTGCCCATAAAGATATAAATACTGAAGATAATGGATTATACATGTATGATGGCCTCATGATAATGGGGAATTCCACAAATTTTAAAGTAGATAAAGTTAGAAAGATAAGATATAGAGAATTTAAAAACCTTAATTTAAAAGTGACTATTAATACAAATATAAAAAAGTACTTTTCGTCGATGTAACTCTAGAAAAAAATATATATACCAAACATATAAAAAATCAAACACAAATCCTTTATATATCCACCCAAAATCTAGAAATAGAAGAAATTCTGCAAACGAAGGAGTGTTTAATAAGCTTAGTATATTTATATTTTTTCTGACAAAATAGTGGATATAAAAGTCCAAATATTAAATATATAAAAGAGAAAATCAACTCCCCCCCACAAAAAAAATAGTAAAAATATTATTTGGTATACACCTCCTTTCAACCAAATAACTAGCAGTATAGTGGGGGTGGAACAATTCCTCGCGCTAAGAAACACTTTCCGATGAATAAATCATTAAATAAGATTTTCAATAAAATTACTCTTAAATTAAATTATAATCGGGTGAATAATCTGAAAAAATATAAAATGCAAAATAATATTTTAAATACAACTTTGAGCCTAATTGAAAATAAGAATAATCCAGTAACTGAGATTAACAATTTGGGCAATAATAAATGTAATTATAGAAACTCTATAGTATGTTCTTTGGAAAACAGGTGCCTTACAGAATCAATTGTCTATCAATGTAATATTTCTTCTGTGGAAAACCCTAGTAATGTAAAGATTTACGTGAGTAATACTGAGAACTCTCTGAAAAAAACGATTTCATAAACACACCTCAACATTTAATAAAAACAAGTACATGAATAGAACACCCCTATTAAAATATTATTGGTATTTAAAAGAAATAAAACGCCCCCATTAGAATGGAAATTAGAAAAAAACTAGAATATGTAAGTCTTTAAACGACCCATGCCCCTTGTGTCAGTATGAAAAACTATGTATTATTAAATTTCTTAAGAATAAAAATCTGTTAAATAAACGTAATAAAATAAATGCCATAATTCTTCTTAAAAATTTTAAATAAATATGTTTATTAAATTGCATATATCTAATAATTTTATTTTATAAGAATAATATTTATATGGATATTAAAATAACTAAATTGATATTTAAACTTTTAATCACTAAATAGATATTTAAAAGATTGTATTATGATATTAAGAATTGTATTAGAATTTAATAATAATATACTAGATTTTATAAAAATAATAAAATGAATTTTGAAAATTTTTAATAAATGAATGAATATTAAAAAAATGTTATTTTCAAAGAAAGAGTTTTGAAAGATTAGAATAAACTGCATTCTGAATTGAATTAAGAATAGTATAATTACACTCAAAGGTTCCTTTAAGTTAGATCTAAAATATAAAATATTATCTTTCTTTTTTTTCTTCTATGTTTTAGAAAATCTTGAGATACAAAGAAAACTAAATGGATACATCAACGGAAATGGAGTCTAGACAGGGGCTTTGAAATAGGCTGAGATTTTTGCCGTTAAGATTGAAAGAAGTAATCATGTATTCCCCCAAAAATATAAACATTTTTCAAGTTTAAAGTAAATTTCCTGAGGAGAGAAGACTACCAGGTCAAAGTCCTCACTGCAGAAATTGGAGCTAGGGGGTTTGTAGGAGCGTCTGCATACAGCCTCATGAAACAGCTCTCAGTTGCAGGAAGGGAAAAAACCAGAGCTCTGAAAGCAATCGCAGAAGCGGCAGAGAGATGTTCAAGCTGGATCTGGTCAAGGAGGAATAAAAGTGAACTCCATAAGGCTTAACTTTCCTACAAATATCAGGTGTACCTTTGGCTAAGTGGTTAGTGCGGGAGTCTTTGAGTGAAAATGAGCATATCCAGAAGGTCACGGATCCCATCCGTGGCTCGTCCAAAAAAAAAAAAAAAAAAAAAAAAGGCAGCAGAGGGACATCCGGAGTCATGAACCGGGTGTGGCCCAACCCCCCTAGAGTGTCAGGAGATAAGGGCCGAAACACTTGCTTGACGGGGGCTTCTCTTCTGAGGACTCTCTGCTGCCACGCTCTCCATGAGTTTCTTTCTACCCATTCTAATTAGTTAAATTGAACACACACATAAATTTTTCTGTCTTCCCATACCTATAAATAACAAACATATTGTTTCTTATATTCAAATAAAAATCATTTTCAAAACAATGATATAACATTGCCTGATGATGAGGTAAAAATCTCGAAACATAGAAATTTCCGTGTCGCAATGTAAAATATATTAATTCTTATTAAAAAACAAACAATTTAATTATATTATGCTTTAAAAATATTTGTTTTATTGATCACTTTAAAAAAATATGTCAAAGAACACAGAATTGTAAAACTGTTGGTTCTCTTCATCTGGAGATATATATATATATATATATATATATATATAATATGAAACCAGTAATCTTTAAAGATTACGAAACTATTCTAAATAATCTAATGTTTTATTGAATTTTAGAAATTTGAGTTTTAAATTTTCTGTTTGCACCGTTCTTATTTTCAGATAATGTGGTGTATGGACATCCATATTTAAATATCGGTACATTTATGCTCACATAAAATTCAAAATTACTTTTAAAATACCGGTAGTATTAAGCTTTTCCTTTTATGATCAGTAAATATAGTTTTTACTTCATAACAATATCACCTAACCGGCATAAATTAATACAGAATGTTAAAGACATAAATCTTTATAAACTTTTCTAATTAAATTTTAAAAAAATAAAATAATTCTTATAAAAATTCATTATTCATCGAAATAATATATCTTGTCCTAATTAAATAATGTCCCAGTATTATTGAATGTTTTTAATTTTACGATTCAGAAGAAATTGAGAGTCCCGTTTTACTAAGAAAATTAATGATTTAAATTCTCCAAGGACTTCTGGTTAGAACTAACATAAACATTAAAGGCACATAAAAGGCTTTCTCGAAATTTCATAAAAATTAGTGTAGTGTAACAGATGTAAAAAATAAATTAACCAAGATTTTCTAAAAAATGCAACATTTCAAAAATAATTTCATTAATTTGTGAATAAGTTTCATTATAATCCGACAACTATTTGATTTTTGTATAAATTTCCAATTTAATATGTTTTTTATCGCAAAAAGACGGTAAAATTTTTTAATTAATTTATCGTGACTCGCTGACGCAAGCAAAGAGATTTAACTAAAATTTTGAAGTTTTTAAAAAGGATTAAAAATTTAATTTAATAATCAAAAAGTTCTTTGGTCTCTTCGTTTGATAACGTAAGGATTTTGATTATAAAAAATTGTTTTTATTAAGTTTGATGATTTTACCCCCAATATGTAAGTGCTTTTTGATAAACATAATAACAATATTTTGTATTTCGTTACCCATTAACAGCGTCTTTATTGCAGTTTTTCAAAATAGGCGGGTTCTTTTTGTTTTTGTTTTTTTTAAGTGGATATTAGTGAGTTAATTAGTAAAAACGTTATTTTTCTTCAATAGGGGTTCCTTGTTGGTTGAGAGACCCATAGCCAGAAGAAATGTAAACTTATTTATAAATGGAAGTCTGTGTGTGTACGTGTGTGTGTGTGTGTCCGTTACCTATAGACTCCGAAATGGCTAAACCGATTTTCTTGATAATTTATACAGTTGTACTATAAGCGTCTGCGAGTGTTCTTAGCTAGGTTTTGTGTCGAGGTACCCCCGATAAATATCGATAATCGAAAAAAACAGGTTATAGAAGGAGTGGTTCGATTTTAAACAAATTTGATACACTCATAGACAAAGACATAAGAAACCATATTCAGAAGTTTCAAGGTTGCAGTTCTTACAATAGTACAGAAAATCGATAATATATATATATATATATATATATATATATATATATATGTATGTATAAGGCAAGATGTTTGTGTAGTGTGTCAATTTATCTGCCTGTATGTCTGTATTTTTTCAGTCATTTTATTTTAGTTTTTGCTCCAGGTTTGGCTCTAAGTAGGTATAACTGTAGTTCTTAGTCTCAGCCATGATACCATTTACTCAGAGAACTTATTTAGCCTTCAAAATTCAGTTTACGACGAAAAAACTCATTTGATATCGATACCAGGAAATTAAAATTTGACTTACATCCATTCATTTTTCTTTCAGTCTATAGTTTCGCTTTAACTGGAAACAACTATTGCTTTTTAGTCTTTCGTGCCAACGTCCAAAGAGTCTGAGCTCCAGGACCATGGATTAGTTTTAAAGCTTTCATTACATCCGAGCAACGCCGGGCTATACTGCTAGTATTACATAATCCATACTTGCATGTGCAGGCGGTAATAATAGTATTAATTACTAATTAGTCGTGTCTAAATTAATTGACATATTTCAGTTACAGGATCGTGTATTCAAGCAACAAGCAAAATATTTTGATTAAACTGTATATTTATTTCTAATGCTATGTTTTTAGTTTGATATATTTCCATACATTTAATTTATTGAATCTCAATTATCAATAAACAACTAATAACATCCATTTATTTCATTGGTTACATATGCACTACACTCTCTCTTAGTATGTCACGTCACTTGTCGAAAAGTATTGCAATTCGTGTCCATATCGATCAACACATCACAAACAACCTAAATATAACTATCAATATAGAGCTAATATTGATAATAGCAAAATACTATACACGATTAATATCAAGAAAATATTCTAAATTCTGGAAACCATTATTATGCAAAATAAAAGAAATGAAATAAAAAAAAAATCTCTATAAAAGACGCTATCTTGCAGGTTCCGTAAAATAGTTGATGCGTATACGAAATAAAAAAATACATATAAATATTTGATATAGGCTTTCTTTTCGGTATGGTCTTTTTTCCATGTGGCCGTTTCATAATTGAGATCACTTTGGATTCATTCAAATCCTATTATTTCACAAAAAATACATAATGCGACTGCAAGACCCTGTCTACTACATAGACTATATATATTTCTTGATAAAGATCAATTCGATAGAAAGTTCTTGAACAAAAACATAACAAAACAAAGACCTTATCTTCAATTTTGAACCCGATGTCAAACATCAGAAATTTTTAAAATGCAATAAAAAATTCAAAAGGCAGTCACTTCGTTTGAATTTTACGTAGCTTAATTTTTACTGACTAAATATAAACTTATAGATATAAACAAGATGGATATTGAAATACGCCACTGCCAAATGCCAAAAAAGGTGGGGTTTTAAGGCATTATTTTTTAGATGTTCATTTATAGTGTGAAAGTTAATTTAGTCAGATTTTTATGAACATTTTTTATTTATTTTATTTTAAAAAACTGAAGATGTCTTCTAATGTATTGCTGGTAATGTTTTTTCCTTCAAAGATGTATTATTGCAATAATTTTTTTTTTTTTCATCATATCACCCTAAGCAAGGCAATAACGCCACTGATGCGCAGGGGGCTACATAAGGGTAAAAAGAATGCAAAAGAGAAAGCCGGAAACCACATCCTAAACAGGGAACAAGGGATGAGCCTCTTCACCTGTTCAATAGACTTGGGTGGAGTGTGAACCGGGCGATAGTTTAGTCTATCTACTCCAATTGAAAAAAAAGAAAAGAGTAAAAAGATTAGAAAAGAGAAAACTTGAAACCGCATCCTAAACAGGAAACAAGGGATGAGCCTCTTCACCTGTTCAATAAATGTGGGTGGAGTGTGAGCCGGGCGATAGTTTAGTTTAGTCTATCTACTCCAATTAGTCTATCCTTCAAAAATGTGTTATGGTAATATTTTTTTCCTTCAAAGTCATATTAAGGCAATAATTTTTTTTCATTTAAAAATGTATATTTTCTATAAAAGTTTATTTTTATATACATATTTCTATATAAGTGTATTTTTATACTTTCATCGTGTTTTGAGGATTAACTATTTGCCCTAAGCTGGGACCCTAACAGGTGCTATCACTCTGGGTTAGGGTGGACCTGGGAACAGCAGCAATTAAGAGGTGGTTCCATGCTCCACACAACCTCCCAAGCAGGAGCCTTGCTGCCGGATGCAGTTTACCGTCATCACCAGAACCAAAGAATCTTTAGATATATAACAATAACACCAGACAAGACAAAGCTGCAATATCTGGCGAACAAACAAATTATATACTTATAAATAGGCAAGATAGATTCTGGTGAGAAAACCTGTCTATCACGACATAGCGAACCGACTTTCCTGGCAGAAGCTTTCGCAATTGATTCAGTGTAAGCATTTCGCTCCATGTCAGTGGAAAACGTCACACCAGGAAAGTGCAATGAGTTATTCTCCTGGAGGTTAGCATTGGCCATGCTGATGACCGGCAACAAATTTTCTTTAAGAATATTAATAAAAAGAAGATCTGATTTGAAGGTATCCAAATTAATAAACATTCTTTTTCCAGTTAACACCAGATAGAAGGTCATTTTCGAGATCAGTGAGTGAAATTGTGGATAAACTGCCCGAGGTTAACATTGTGTTAGTGTTTTCAAGGACTTTGAAACTATGACAGTATGAACTTTGGACTGTGTATCTACAGTTTCGAGCGCAAAAATCAAGCACTTATTCGAAAATTGGAAAATTTCAAGAAAAATAAAACCGACAAACATTTATGGTTCTTTTTTATCAAAATTGTTTGAATAAATGCTTGTTTCGTAAATATACATATATATATATATATATATATATATATATATGTGTGTGTGTGTGTGTGAGTGTATATATATTGTGGCAGAAGATTATCTAAACATATTTCGTTAAATATAAATTACACATAATAGACAATGACTGTCTATTATGTCTAATCATGAACCGTTTTAAACATCGAATTTTGGCTTTAATTTCAGGTGAAAATAAAGACAAAAATTGTTCAACGTTTGGAATATTTTTATTACGCTGGTTCTAAGCTTTCGGCTCACACGAGCCATATTCATAATCGTTCTAGGGACGTTAACATAAAGATATCCATCATCAAAATAAAACTTCTTTTGTGTTTACATAAAAATTTCTATGCGATGATAAGTCATCTACAACCACACTGATGATGGCTCATGTTAACATAGATGTTAACGTCCCTACAATCACTCTAAATATGGCTCACGCGATCCAAAAGCTTAAAACCAGCAGTAGAAAAATATCCAAATGGTGGACATTTGTTTGTCTTTATTTTCACCAGAAACAAAATATGATGTTTAAAACAGCTCATGATTAAGCATAATAGACATTGATTTTCTGTTATATATAACAATATATGTTTAGATTATATATATATATATATATATATATATATATATATATATATATATATAGGCTGCGATGTTTAAATCATCGCGAATTTATATTTTTAATTTCGCGCATGTGTGTTTTTTGTTTTCGATTTTGTCGACTGCACAAAATAATAGGGTCAGTTGCGCACCATCTGTGGGACAATAGCCACCATGATGTAATTCAATTTCTCAGAAATTTGGAAACGACATGCTGTACTGCTGAAATTTGCAATGGAACCATTTTGGGTGTAGATCTGAGGCTAATGCAGAAGATTCCGAAAGAATTCGACTATTCTAATTGTGATTACGAAAGTACGGTAACATGCAAAACTCACTCTGATCGTTATAATAAAAAAAGAACTCCAGGATTTGTTGGTTAGGTTCTTAGACTCAACCCGGAGACATACACCAAATGCCTTGAGGAGGTACTGCTGCTCTAAGTCAAGAATGTAGCTGCAGGAATAACCTATGTTTTTCTACCATGCGACACAAGAATGTAAATCCAGTCACGGCTGTCGGACAATTTCTGCAACCACATCACCATTTACATCTGCTACCTAACTTCCCAAACTACAACCCCCTTGATTATTAAGTGTAGGGCGCAGTTGAACGAGAGACCAACAAAAGTCTTTGTAACTGGAAAAAATGAACTGAAGTCAGTGATTATGGTAGCATTCACCAACTTAAACAAGAAGACCGTCCAGAAGTCTTGCAAGAGATTCTGAAGTCGTCTTGAGACTTTGGTTGGAATTAATGGCGACTTTATAGAATACATTTTCTCTTTATTATTTTGTAAATATATTTGTTAAAATGAGATGTCAGTTTTATTTTCATTTTGATGTAATTTAGTCGATAATTTATCCTTCGCATCCTTATATATATATCTTACGAAAATTTTAGACTTTATGCTCCGTTTGAACTTAACTAAGTTAAAACTTAGTTAACTCGTCACCCCTAACTTTTTTATTTCTTTTTTACTATTTTTTAAATTGGAGTAGATAGCCCAAACTATTGTCCGGTTCACACTTCTACCACGTCTATTGAACAGGAGTAGAGGCTTGCCCCTTGTTCCCTGTTTAGGATCTGGTCTCCGGCTTTCTCTTCTCTCACTTGTGATCATAGTATTGGTACTTCCGTGATTTTCCTGCGATCTGTCCGGTTGGTGGCAACGGCTCATCATTGTAAGAGTACCAGGTTGGAAGTTTCCTGGTTGCTGCTTCCGACAGGGAGTTAGGAGCCCTAACTCTTGCGTAGCGTCAAGAGCGGCTGCTCTGATCAACAGTTGTATAATATCGGGGTTCTTGTAGTGTCATGTCGCGCATGGATAGGTGTCCCTGCAAGCACATTCGGTGGACAACCCTGAAGCCACACCTTGTTGCAGCTCTAGCCAGTTTCCCTCCCAGCACAGATCGTGGATAATGACCGCCTGTATCCTCTACCCTAGGTCCCTCACTATAAACAAAACATATGATGAACAAAAGCAGAAACAACCCTAAACCAGCTAAAATCAAACCACCTAAAGCCCTTAAACTTTCCTTCACTAATATTCGGGGCATTCGTACTAACTTTCCTAGCTTTCCTTCATGAAAAGTCCCCGGACATCCTAGCACTTTGCGAAACTAACCTCGACTCTTTTATTCCCTCCTCTGACCTTTCCATCCCTGGCTATCTCCCTCTCTTGAGGAAAGATTCCACTGTCCACATGCATGGGCTGGGGATCTACGTCAGCGAACACCCCCCTAGCTATGGTGACTTCACTTGAATCTGCTGCCCACCCGTACGTATATCTCCGTCTGTCTCTCCTCAGTTTGGTTAGTTACTTATTCTTTTTGTACCGCTCTCCCTCCTCTCCTGACTGCTCCCTTCTAGATAGCATTGCTGACAACATTGATAAGGCTATTTCCTGCCACCCATTCGCTCACATATTTGTATTCAGAGATCTCAACGCCCACCATTCTGAGTGGCTTAAAGACTCTGTTACTGATCTAACGGGCGTCCACGCCATGAACTTTGCTATTTCCCAATCCCTTACGCAAGTGGTGGACTTCCCCACTCGCTTCCCAAGCACTCCCTCCGGACATTTCTCGCTACTAGATATATGTTTTACCTCTGCCCCTGGCGCCTATCAAGTCTCGCAGCTTTGTCCGCTCGGCAACTCCGACCATGCTGTTGTCTCTTTCAGTATTTCTTTCCACTCTCACTCCCCTCAGGAGCCTCCTATCTATAGGACCTCCTACCGCTACCAAAAAGCTGACCGGGAGGCATTTCGCGATTTCATGTGCGACGTCCCTTGGGGAAAAGTGTTCGATCTCCCAGTTGATGACTGTGCCTCTGAGGTATCGTCATGGGTGAAAACTGGTATTGATGGCTTCATACCCACCAGGAAGTATTGCCTAAAACCTCATTCCTCTCCGTGGTTCTCTCCTGCCTGTTCGGCCGCCATTGCCCACAGCAACCATTACTTCCGACTATTCAGGAGCCAGTCATCTGATCACAATAGGCGCCTATTCACGTCTGCTCGTAATAAGTGCAAGAGAATCCTGAATGACGCCAAACGGTTGTTCGCTGAGAGAATGCGACAGCGCATAGCTGACCGTTCGGCTCCAAGGACTACTGGCAGATATGCAAACGGGTACTTAACAACTGCAAATTCTCTATACCTCCTTTAATCCATGAATTTGAGGTTCTCACATCATCTGCGGAAAAAGCTGAGTGCTTTACCCGCAGATTCTCATCCAAATCCTCGTTTGACTCATCTGGAGTATGCTCACCCGACTTCCTCGTTAGAACTGAAGCCAAACTGCACGACGTACATATTACCCCGAAGGTAGTATCCCGAGTAATTTCAAAACTTGACCCCCATAAGGCGAGCGGTGGCGACGGAATCCCGGTGATAGTCCTTAAGAGGTGTACCCCTGAACTCTCCCCTGTCCTCTCTAAACTGTTTAACTACTGCCTTTCTGCTTCCTGTTTTCCTGCATGCTGGAAGTTCTCTTCAGTCGTTCCTGTCTTTCAGAATTGTGGTGAACACTCGGACCCATCCAACTATCGCCCTATCAGTCTTCTACCGATATTCGGAAAGTGTTCGAGTCCATAATCAATGCTGAAATAGTTCAACATCTTACTGCCCACAAACTCTTCTCTGACAAGCAATATGGCTTCCGCTTTGCCAGGTCCACTGCCGATATGCTAACAACCTTTACGGAGTACATGCTCTGGACCCTCGATGAGTCAGGCAAGGCTCGTGCAGTTGCTCTGGACATCTCCAAGGCTTTTGACAGAGTCTGGCACTCTGGCTTCCTTTGCGAGCTACAGGGTTACGGCATTACCGGACGCCTGCTTGACCTAATCCAGTCCTTTTTAAACAACCGCAAAATGAAGGTCGTATTGAATGGGCATGCCTCTTCATCCTACAGCACGAATGTCGGTGTCCCCCAGGGCTCTATCCTGGGCCCGATGCTCTTCCTTATTTTCATCAACGACCTCCCTGATGAGATCAGTTTCCAAGTAGGCATCTACGCAGATGATACCACAATATATTCCCGCACCAGTAAGAAACCTAGCATGGCGGACAGACATAATCTCGCTGCTGACCTTGAACGGGATCTACACTCTGTGGTGAATTGGGGCAAGAAGAGGCTTGTCAACTTCAATGCGTCCAAGACCAAGCTGTTGTCTGTCAACCATCACAGGCAACCTCTCCTGCCTCCCATAAGCATGGACCAAGCGATTCTCCCTGAGTGCAATACACTGCGCCTCCTCGGCCTTACCCTTTCTTCTGATCTCAAATGTAACCGCTACATCGAATCCATAGCTAAATCCACTGCTAAGAAGGTTGGGTCACTGTGTCGATCCAGGACGTTCTTTCCGCCTGAATCCATCCTGCATAGATACAAGTCTACCATTCAACCCTGCATGGAGTACTGCTGCCATTTATGGTCAGGCACCTCTGCCGCTCACCTCAGTGTTCTCGACAGGCTCCAAAGAAGAGTTAGTAACATGATAGGTGCTAACTTGGCGGCTCGACTACAGTCACTTCCCCACCGACGAAATGTGGCCTCCCTTTGTCTGTTCTATAAATACTTTCATGGCTTCTGCTCAGATGAACTTAAGTCACTGGTGCCTCCTCAACAGGTGTTTACTAGTGCAACCAGAATGGCAACTGGGTCCCACCCATTCACAGTTAGGTTAGCCAAATGCAGACGACAATTCTACTCCTGCAGCTTTTTCTCTCGCACTTCACGCCTGTGGAACTCGCTCCCATATTCTTGCTTTCCTGACGGCTACAACCACCAGAAATTAAATGTAATTTCAATACTCATCTACTAACCACTTGACTGGAGCCCTTCCCCCACCCCGTATATCCTTCCCTTTCTCTCTCCCCCCTTGCAACTGTCATCACACCTGCATTTTCATCTTTCTATTACTTCTTTCTAATTGGTTTGTAATCCTCTTCTCCCTCCTCTAATTAATTTTCTTTCAGTTATGTAGCCCCCCCCCCGCACATCAGTGGCATTTACGCCTTGCCCGGGGTGAAATGATTAATATATATATATATATATATATATATATATATATATACTTACCGCTAAACTCGTTTCGAAAAACCCTCTGTGTATATACACACGTAAGGAAAAAATAGTAATAAAAAAAGAACGGGCTAAGCACTTGAACATCAGTCAAAGTATGTAGCCCAAAGAAGAAAAAACCGAGACGAGTAACCTAAAACAAAAGGCGCTCAATACGCAAGTTGAGCAAACAAATATCTAACCGAGAGAGCCAACGAACCTACCAAGGTTTCACCTAATTAGATCTTCAGGGAAGTTTGGCCAATTATACCTACTTAGAGCCAATTAGGTGAAACCTTGGTAGGTTCGTTGGCTCTCTTGTTTAGATATTTACTTTGCTATATATATATATATATTGAAACATTTGAGCCCGCAGAAAAATTTACTGTCGTAAAACATTTATGTATTCACTTTATTATAATTCAATATTCTTCTCTGGCTAGTCTTTCAAAATAACAAATAACATAAAAATGACTTACTTCAGCACCTCTCTTCCGTCCTATCACGTATATAGTGTTATGACTTTTGCTTTTTCCTCTTTTTTTTTCTGTATTGCTGTTTTTTTTTGGGGGGGGGGGGGTTGTTTTATTTTCCCTCTTCGAAAATGACCTCGGAACAATTTACCAACTTTGAATAGAAATATCACTTTCCACGCCTCCGAAATCTCTCGGGTGAAGTAATGTTTTGTTTATCTGGTGATTCTGATATATATATATATATATATATATATATATATATATATATATATATAAAGTGTCATGTCTACTGCTGCTGTGGCTATTTGCAATTCTTTCTGTACTTCTTTTTAGTGCTTACAGTCATATCACGCTGAAACACCGGTTCTTCTAAGATCACCAAAAGTTAAGCAACGTCGAGTCTGATCAATAACTAAATGAGTGACCGCTTGGAATAGAAGCCGCTGTAAGTTTGCATATGTCTGTGGTGAAATGGATGATGATTCGGACTTGTAAGTCGGAGGGCCGAGTTCCAATTCCAGGGATGTTCGTTATATTCACTTATGTTCAGATACCTTTGGAAAATGTATGAATCCACCTCTTCTCTCCTAAGCTATGGTTTTATTATCAGGCTTTTTATCAGCAAACCATTATTATCTTCAAAACATTCTTGCATTTTAAAGATATTTCCTGGCTTTAAATAAACGGCAAATAGTTGATAAACTGTGAAAAAAAGTCAGTCAAACTATATTTCATTTGTGACCGTGTCGTTTAGTAATATGCAAAGTCGTTTAAGAGATGAGTACTTGGGTGTTATGAGTTCGTTTCTAACTTAATGCCACTTTTGAATTTGTATTGGACTAAGCTAAGATTATTAATACCTAGCAGTATAGAACGGCGTTGCTCGGGTGTAATGAAAGCTTTAAAACTGATCCATGGTTCTGGAGCACAAACTATTTGGACGTTGGCACGAAAGACTAAAAAGCAATAGTTGTTTCCAGTTAAAGCGAAACCGTAGACTGAAAGAAAAATGAATGGATGTAAGTCAAATTTTGATTTCCTGGTATTGATATCAAATAAGTTTTTTCGTCATAAACTGAATTTTGAAGGCTAAATAAGTTCTCTGAGTAAATGGTATCATGGTTGAGATTAAGAACTACAATTATACCTACTTAGAGCCGAAGCAAAAACTAAAATAAAAGAGCTGAAAAAAATACAGACATACAGGCAGATAAACAGACACACACACAAACATCTTGCCTTTTATATATATATATATATATATATATATATATATATTATCCATTTTCTGTTCTATTGTAAGAACTGCAACCTTGAAACTTCTGAATATCGTTTCTTATGTCTTTGTCTATGATTGTATCAAATTTGATTAAAATCGGACCACTCATTCTATAACCTGATTTTTTCGATTATCGATTTTCGATATTGATCGGGGGAACCTCGACACAAAACGTAGCTAAGAACACTCGCAGACGCTTATAATACAAATGTGTAAATTTTCAAAAAAATCGGTTCAGCCGTTTCGGAGTCTATAGGTAACGGACACACACACACACACACTCACAGACAAATTTCCATTCATAAATAAGTTTAGATTTAGATTAGATTAGATTAGATTTAGATTTAAATTTCTAACCCTGTCGTTTTTTCTAGCTCGCATTGGGTTAAATTACTGATATCGCCTTGCTCGTGGTGATATGATTAAAAGAAAGAAAAAAAACTAGCAATTTTAGAATAGCTGTAGCTTTTCTTTTGTTATTAAACTCGCGGAGGTGTATTGATAAGGATGAAATTAACCGTTTCTATACAGGAAAGTATTGCCATTCATTGACCGAAAAGTTAGCGCTACTGTCGGTTTAAATTTACAAAATCTCTTTCTTAAATAAAACTTTCAGGGAATATGTCTTTTCAAATCGAACTATTATCAAAATAGGGAGGAAACAGCCATCACTTCCGGATATTTGTCTGAGATAGTATGGAAAGTTAACAGTTGGATTATATCATTAGTTTCCCTTCTAATTACGAATGCTATCCATTTTTATTGTCGGGTCTGTTGTAAGTTCAAATGGTCTGGGTTTTGCTCTTTGAGATTTTATAACGCCAGTCTGTAGATTCTGATGAAGAATTGTTTTCTTTAATTATATTCTTGAAATAAAACGTTCTGAATAATTAAGGCGATAATACTGTTCCTACCTCTTCAAAATCCACTTTGTTTTCTCAAATTCTCTCCATCTTTCTCTTATGTAAATATTAGACAGCGGTGCAATCGTGCCGCAGACCAGCACGAATATATCTTCGTATACTTAGAAAAACACATCAACTCGCAAATGTTAGAAGGACATAGCCACACATCCCTTTTCAGTTCCCGCTGTTTTTCGCAATTTCACTGTCTGCTTATGAGAATATAGATAAATCTTGCGTAGTTGTCTTTCCGACAGGAAACAAAAATGAACCCATGCTGGAAAAATTGCATTACTTTCTTTACTTCGGTAACCTGCTTAGACGCATTTCATAGATTTTAATAAACGATGTCGTTCTCTCATTTATTCAGCAACTCTTATTTGCATTGGTGTTAACACCTAGTCAGAGAGAGGCACATAAAATCTTAGATTTTGTCTATGAATCGACTTATCCATTTTGTGTAGCGTTTTCATTCTTACTTTTCGTTCAACTTTTTTCTTTTTCATTCGATTCTTACATATTCTTCTTTTAGTTTCAACTACTTCTATTTGACATTCTTTTTTTTCTTTCAACATTTTAACTTTTTATTCTTCTTTTCAACTCATTTTTTCATTGTTTTTGTTTTGCTTCAAGTTTTCAATTTTTTTCTTTTTTTCTACAAATATTTATCTTTTTCATTCATTTTCTTTCAATTCGTTTTCATTCATTTTCTTTCAATTCGTTTTCATTCATTTTCTTTCAATTCGTTTTCATTATTATTTTCTTCAACTCGTTTTTTATTCTTTTATCATTCAATGCTTTCTCTCTTTTCTAATCTTGTTTTTCCTTCCGTTCTTTCTCTTTTTAAAGTTCTTTTTCCTACACCATTTTTTCCTTCTTTTTTTTTTGTTTTCTTTCAAGTTTTTCTCTTTTTAATCATCTTTTTCTTGCAACTATTTCTCGTTTTCAATCTTCTACTTGTTTTTCATGATACATTTTCTCTCAATTTGTTTTTCATTCTTTTTCTCCTTCAACTCATTGTTATTTTTATTTGTCTCCAACCCATTCTTTCATTTTTTTTTTTTTATTCAACTCTGTCTCTTTTTCTTTCTTTTTTAACTCCTTCTTTTTTATATCTTCTTTTTCATTCAACTCATTTTCTATTTTTCAGTCTTCTTGTTCCGTTAACTCATTCTCTCTGTTTTCAATATTCTAAAGCATATTTGACTTTATTTTATTAGTATTTCCTTCTTCATCAATATCATTTTCTTGTATTTCTTTTGCTTTTTTTTCCCACTCATCTGTTTGGCGCTTTCACTATATAATGCATCTATGTTTCATCTGCAAATTCTGTTGCTCTTCTGACGCCATCTTGAAGGTTTTCCCTTAACTTTTTCCTATTCTTTCAGTCTCTATTTTTGTTGATTATATTTTCACCATATTATGCATTTGTTTCATCTGCAAATTCTGTTGCTCTTCTGACGCCATCTTGAAGGTTTTCTCTTAACTTTTTCCTATTCTTTCAGTCTCTATTTTTGTTGATTATATTTTTTCTTATCCAAACTTTTAGACAATCTTTTTTATTGTATCTTTCTCTCCTTCTTTGATTTTTTATTTTTATCTTAAATGTATCCTACTTTAATATCTCTTATTCGTCGTCTTTTGTTTCAAATATTTGTTTTTACTCTTTTTCATTCTCGTCTTCTTCAATTTCTTCTTCTCGTCTTCTATTTTACTTTCTCTTGATTGTTTTTTTTTTTCACTTATTGATAGTATTCTTTACTTTTTCCTCGGCGTCTTAACTTTCTCATCTTCTTATTTACATTCTCGTTTTTGTCTTCTTTTTTGTTTACACTTTGTCATTTTTTTTTTGCTTAGTTTTTGTATTTCTTATTCGTTGTTTTCTTTTTGCTTTTTCTTCCTCATTTACTTTCCCACTCTCATATTGTTATTTGTCTTATTCTTCTTGTCTTTTTTTATATTTTACTTCTTCTTAATTTTTCTTCTTTTTTCACTTTCTATTTCTTATCTTGTTTACTTTCTCTTCCTGGCCTTCTTTTTTCTTCGTTTTTTTATTTAATTTCTTTTCTTCATTTTCTTCAATTTTCTTTCATCCTCCTCTTTATGTTCTTTTTCTTATCTTCTTTAAGTTTTATTCTTCTTTACAGTTTCTTTTTTGTTTTCTTTTTTTATAATTTCTCTTCTTTTTACTTTTCTTTCGTCTTTATTTTTTATTTTCTTATTTAATTTTTCTTCTCTTCATTTTTTCTTCTTAACAATTTTCTTTTGTCTTTACCTTTTGCTCTTTTCTTCTTTAATTTCTCTTCCTTTGACTTCGTTTTCTTTCTTTTCTATTGCTCTTTTTATCGTCTTTCTTAATTTCTCTTTGTCGTTGTAGTTTTTATTTCTCTTTCACTTTTCTTCATTAACTTCTTCATCAGACACCTTATTTCAATCCTGTTCATCTCAGTCTTCTTTTTCTACGTGTTAATTTCTCCTTATTCTTTATATTTTAAAAATTCGCATTGATTTTGTCATCTCCTATTTTTTCTATTTTCTAGTCTCTTCTACGAGCTTCCCTTTTTTTTCTTATTAGCTTTCTTATTCTCCTCTAAATAATTTTTCATTAATCATCCTTCGTTTCTCTTCTCCTTATCTAAGCAACCAACTCAAATCCCGCCTTCATTTTTCTCATCACTTTATCTCCTCTATCTAATCGACTTAATCATCACAATATCTTTTCTTCCTTTTTCCTCCCCTTCCAAATTCTTTTTCGTTTTTCGTCAGCCTGCCATCCCACTACAATCTTTACGTCTAACCATGCGAAATCTTAATCTCTATCATCAGTTTTATATTCCTTTATCTCTTTATCATCTTTATCATCACGCCCATACGTCTTCTCTTTCTTTATCTTTATTCTATAAGCGTCTTTAACTGGTTTTCTTTCTGACGCTTACAAAACTTCCTCTCCTGTTCCCAAGACTCGTCAGCTTTTTTCTTTTTTTCTACCCGCTTCTTTCTCTCGTCTCCACTGCGCCGTTTTTCGCCTTCTTCCGTTTCTCCGAGTGGAAAAATGGAAGTCTTCTCTAATGAATAAAGTGGGTGACCAGCTGGAAACGTGGTCCGCACCACGGGAGAGCCCGTTCGGTGGACAGCAGACGGCGATACAATGACCAGAATGAATCGATACCAACGGATTCCCCGTCGTTTGACCAGTCGGCCATCTGTCAACTCTAATCGTACGAAGTGGGTGTGTCGATGCACATCCGATGGCAAAGTTGTCAAAGCGTCTGATGGTCATACACAAATATTAATGCAGATAGGGGTCCCGATGACAATTCAAACAAGAACACGTTTTAATATTTGTACGCACACACACATGCGCTATGTGATTTCATATATATATATATATATATATATATATATATATATATATATATAACCTGGTATATTTTCCGGGTAAATTCCGATAGAGACGAACTCAATAAAATTCAATGTTAAATTCATTTATTTAATTTAACAGAGTAATATAATTAAGATAAGACTTTTTAATTTATTACAGTTACAATGGATAATACATATTTCACCGCATAATGATGTTCTTTTTGCGTCGAACTCAAAAAGAACTCAATGTTAAATTCATTTTTTTTAATTTAACAGAGTAAGAATAACATGATTAAGCGGTGAAATATGCATTATCCATTAGAATTGTAAAAATCAAAAATCTTTTATAGATAGATAGATAGATATGACGAAGATTTAGTCGCAAAAATTAAACTTTGATCGATATGTTTAATATTCACCACTGAATAAAATGTATTGAAAACGAACGATATGATGTTGAAAACGTAAATATGTATTTACTATATATACCCCTTTTTCATTAATAGTTACGGACTCAATGATTTGATGATATATATGAGATTCATTATTTGCTACAAAAAATTAAAAGTAGCAACCTAGGTATTAAAATTAATATATCTAAAACTTCCAGCTTCTTGTAAGATCAGTGTTGCGTATGAATATACTTGCCAACTCTGAGTATATTTCTCTGTAAAAAAAGTCTTATATAGGATACATCGCATTCACAACCACACTATTACAGCGACTTACCTGCAAACTATCGTACCAGAATGCCATCAGATAACACATTAATAAGAACCAAAAAGATCATATTAGATTTAGAAAGCCACTCACAAAATACTAGCAAAATCTATCAGTAAAAACAGACTTACGATCCAGTATACATGCAACAAAATCGACTATTTATAAATAAAAATAATTATAATTTAAAAGCCGGCATTCTCAAATTATGGATATAAACGCACACGCCATACCTCACGTTACTACGCTCACCATTTCTATTAATCTCGCCTACCCTGATGATGACTTGAGAAAATCGAAAGCTTGAATCATATTTATTTTTAAATGAACTTTGGACAATTTTTGTCGAAATTTCCTTCTCGTCTGAGAAAGATTATTCGTAATTTGGAAATGTCTATCAATATTCGCGTTGTGGTGCAGGGATGCGCGCTGTGGCGCAGTGGATATCGATTCGGAACGAGAAATCGAGGCGCCGAGTTCGAGTTCCAGTTGAATTCCTTGCGTTCACTTACGCACATATACCCTTCCGAAAAGTATTTCTCCGTTTCTTCCCTTCAGTTATGGGTTAAATAACCGGATAGATTGGGTTCTACAGCCTTGGCTGGCAACCAGTCTACCGCAGAAAGTAATGGCAACCTACTGCGTGACAATCTTCTGCCCAGTCATTCATATCTCTTTCGAGACATGATCACCTAAGCTTGTATCACGTATGGCACTTGACTGACTTACTATTGATAAATTTTTTCGACAAAAACGTCTTTTGTCTTTAGTAGCATTTGCCTTACACACACAGAAGTGTATGTGTATGTGTGTTCGTGTGCGTTTGATAAAAATATGGTTTTAAGATATACTATATATATGCTATAGAATGGTTTTAAGGTATACTATATATATACTATATAACCTTCTGCCCTAGTCAGTCATGTCTCTTTAGAGACATGATTGCCCAAGCGTGCATCACGGATGGCACTTAACTGATATATATGCTTACAAGTGATAGAATTTACGTAAATATTTTCTATATTACTCAATCTAAACATATATGCTATAAATATTATATTTAGTGGGTTCACGTGTTTGGGTAGGGATCCTTTGTGTGTGTTTGTTTGTTTTACCGTTCATTTATGTTAACCGGCATAGAACGCAACAATTTCAGCTAACAAAAGAATGTGTATTTGTCTATATTTCTGAGATGAGGTAGTATTTACAGTATTCAGACTATTGTCCTCATCATTGTTGCCATTTGTACGACGTTTCGGCCGTTGTACGCTCCGGCCTTCTTCAGTTGCTAGAAATTTCGATCCGAATTCTTTATTACAATCACTGGGGTAGTAATTTCGAACCGAACCCATTATTACAATAACGCATGACTTCCAATCGAGGCTTTACGCAAGGAATACGGTTAATATACGCCAGTGATTGTAATAAAGGGCTTGGTTCGAAATTCCTAGCTCCTGAAGAAGACCGGAGCGTACAACGGCCGAAACGTCGTATAAATGGCAATAAAGATGAGGACAATAGTCCGAATAATGTAAATACTTTTAAAAATGTGTCTTCCGGACATTTTCTTCTCAGTGGAGTTCTCGATTATCCAGCCGGTTGTCATTGATTAAAAAAATAGAAAAGAATTAAATGAGAGTGGAATGTTTCCTCAAGCATGGCTACACTATAAACATAACGTTTATATTAGAAAAAATATTTTTCGATTAAAGTCTTCTATTAACTGTTGCATAAAATGTTATATGAACAAAATGGGATATGTTACGAAACAACACACTAAATAATTATTTTACTCACCCTAATGAGTCTGACTAAAATTTTAACTTAAAAAATGCTATTGTAATTAAGAGAAAGCCATTTAATGAGACGAAATATTTTTTAAAATTCTTTAATCGCCAAATCAACCAAAATAAATGTCCATCCAGATTCTTCCATTTCTCCAAAATTATTGACAAATTTTCTGTTATCACAATATGGGATATTTAATAACAAAAGTGATGGAAGCATAAACCCAAAAAAAATGAAACTAAATGAAATGTGATAGACAATACAAACGAAACAAATATTTAGAATATATTTAAAACTGTCAGCGTCTCCTCTCCTTCGTGTGTATGTGTATCTGTATGAACTCAAACATCACTTTAGTACAATGAAGTTCTAAAAGAAGAAACGCGTCAAATGAGCATTCTTTACACATTTTCAGAGTTAAGGGTACATGAGGATATAATTAAGAATGTTTTTGCGGGTAAGTCTCGATTAGATCTGCGTTGGATGGGTGAATAAGGTTAGAGGTTTTTGTCGTAAAGTGCTCGATATCGAGATAGAGCGATGATTGAATAAATGTGGAGAAGTTTGTCACTTAACTGAGCAGAATCATGCCGACTTCGAAGATTCGGGAAGGCACCATTACAATATCTCCACTCCTCAGCAGTTATTTGAAGATTGAAGCCGACTGAAAAATAAGCTTTGAGGAGTGAGGACATCGTAGTATTGTCTTCATGAAATTTTGAAGTTGGCATGACTCTGCTCAGTTAAGTGACAAACTTCCCCACCTTAATCTTATATGAAAATAAGTTAGATATTTTTATAAATTCATTGGTAATAGCTTATTTCGCGGAGCATTTACAGACGCTCATCAGACCAAACGATGAATGGGTTGGATATATTCAGGCAAAAAGAATCATGGGAGAAAAAAACCGGGGTGAGGGGGTTAGATTTACAATGTTGGTTATTATTGGCGTCTGTATATTATCCCAGACGATAAGATGAACTTGGCTTTAAAAAAAATCGGGGTGAGGGGGTTAGATTTACAGTGATAGTTGTTACTTGAGTCTGTATTTTTATCTCAAGCCGTAAGAAAAATTTGGCCTGAACTTTTAGTTGGTCATTCTCAAATACATGACAGTAAATTTAGGGGTTGTATTCTTCATTTTGTACATACTAGTTTTCAATCGTTTTGTTTATGACAAAAATATGATAAGGACGTTACTATATATATATATATATGTGTGTGTGTGTGTGTGTGTGTGTGTGTGTGTGTGTTTAGGTAGAAAGTATTCATCCAAACATGTTTTATTATATTCAAGATCTGTCTACTTTTTTTTTTTACTGTAGTTTTACAATTTCAGAATAAGAAGGTATATTTCCAGATTGGAATTTTTGAACAAGTGCCCGAAGTTAGTATGTGCGTTGTGCGGCAGTGTATATCGGTTTGGAACAAGAAATCGGAGAGCCGAGTTCGAATCAAGTTGTATTCGTTGCATTCACTTAGGCGCAAATACATTTCAGAAAAGTATTAAGCTTCATCTTCCTTCCCGCTATAGGATAAATAACAGAACAGATTGGATTCTTTAGCTTTTGTTGGCAAAAAGTAATGCCCGCCCGCTGCGGGAAAACCTGTCCAGACAGTCATGTCTCAATCGAGACTAAGAGTGTATCACGTATAGCACTTATCTGTCTGACTGATAAATATATAATCCATACTAGGATTTTTAGAAACCTACAATTAATACCAAATGTGGTTTCTGGCTTTCTCTTTACCAATCTTCTCACTTCTTCTTCTTTTTTTTTTCAATTGGAGTAGATAGATCTATCTATCGCCCGGTTCACACTCCACCCTCGTCTATTGAACAGGTTAAGAGGCTCATCCCTTGTTCCCTGTTTAGGATGTGGTTTCCGGCTTTCTCTTTACCAATCTTCTCAATTTTTTTTTCAATTGGAGTAGATAGATCTATCTATCGCCTGGTTCACACTCCACCCTCGTCTATTGAACAGGTTAAGAGGCTCATCCC
The DNA here is from genome assembly GCA_037127315.1 of Ascarosepion bandense. Taxonomy (NCBI): domain Eukaryota; kingdom Metazoa; phylum Mollusca; class Cephalopoda; order Sepiida; family Sepiidae; genus Ascarosepion; species Ascarosepion bandense. The sequence continues at coordinate 13,007,794 of JBBBDQ010000145.1, read as the reverse complement.
TTGTTCCCTGTTTAGGATGTGGTTTCCGGATTTTCTCTTTACCAATCTTCTCAATTTTTTTTTCAATTGGAGTAGATAGATCTATCTATCGCCCGGTTCACACTCCACCCTCGTCTATTGAACAGGTTAAGAGGCTCATCCCTTGTTCCCTGTTTAGGATGTGGTTTCCGGTTTTCTCTTTTCCAATCTTTTCACTATTACGTCGCCCCCTGCACATCAGTGGCGTTACCGCCTTGCTCGGGGTGATACGATTAAAAAAATAATATAAAAAATTGTTATTTTAATTTTTAAAAACAATACGAATTTTGCGGTGGATATTAACTGGTTAAAGTCTTTTGAAATTTCTGATGTGAAACATAATCCTTCCCGTTGAAATATCAGTAAAATTCATCATAAACCAGTTCATTGTCTTTACTGCGATGATACAAAAACCCTAGTTGCAATGACTAAATGGAAGTATGGTATACTTATTCCTTTACTATTTACTTTCTCGCCGAAGTAATGTTAGCTGCTTTTGTTTGAGATTGAACTTCTTTCACTATTCTATGCCATTACTCATTCAGTTAATCTTCACGACAGATATGCATACACGTATTTTTGTGTTCAAATAATGTCGTGTGTGGCTCGTTTTAACAGAGGACAACAGTTTAAGAAGAGCAGGTGGGCCGATTTTTGATATCGCATTTACGGAAATGATTCATCGCCAGCGTATCAGTTCCAATAATCAACATGCCTAAAATGTCGGAACGCAGAAGCCAAACCAATATTCGGCTCGAAAGAAAATCCGATGGAGGATGAAAGCGCAAAAAATATTCTTAAAGGGAAAAAAAAATCCAGCGTCAAACAAAGTAATTCAGGATTCTGACAAATTAAATTGAATCAGTATTGATTCGAATACCCGGCTCAACATGATAAAAGATCAACATGACATTGATACTCCGCCCATATCCTATTATTACTGATCCACTTTTCTCACGAACGTGAAACTTGTCAGGAAAAACAAACAGACTCTTTTGAGCTCTCACGTCCTTTTTGCAATGTCCGCCACAATATTATGACATTGATTTATTTTATTAAATTTGTTTCACAAAATAAAGTAAACTGAATTTGACACTGGATGTATGGAACTCTAATGATCAAGATAACAGTAAATGACTTTTTATGCTGATTCAAATTTAAAGAAGCGTTTCAACGAAAAACTGATTAACAAAACAGTAACAACCAAGAGCAGATGATCATTATTAAATTTAGTCAGATGCAAAAGTACATTATGATAATGTGTTAATATATATTATATATTTATCATTTAATCCATCAAAACCTTTTGCTATATATATATATATATATATATATAGCAAAAGGTTTTGATCACAACTCAACACAATAAATATATATATATATATATATATATATTGTGTTGAGTTGTGATAATATTTACCATCAATATTCAGTAGTTCTACTGATATAAGGTATTTTGGCAAGCCGTTTTTTATCGCAAATATCGAGGTGGAGATAGAACCTTGATAGTTTTAATGCAAAGAATTTGTCACTTTAAGTAAGCAGGTTCAAGTCGACTTGGAAGTTTTGTGAGGACACTGTTATGATGCTTTGACTCATCGGGGCTGAGTTTTTTGCTGTTGAGTTAACACTACCAACTAACATTACTAATATTACTATTAAAATTAAATGGAGAATAGTAAAAAGAGCAAAACACAAAGCAACAACAGCAAAAACTGGAAATAATCAATTTTAAAAACTCAAAGTAAAATACTAAATAAAACATGACATAATGAGAAAATGTGGACATCTGAAAAAATATTTACTTTATCACACAAATAACAATAAATAACAAAAACAAAACAAATCGCACTAAAAAGTAATGGCAAATAAAGAAAAGAACATCAGCCTACAGCAATCGATCCAAAAACTGTAAACACTGCCTGGATTAAAAAATAAAGAATAATTACCTTCACAGACCAAAACAGACTACTAAATAAACGCTCAGAACTCAAAATGCAGACACGAAAACAATTTTTTTTATTAACGGTTCCTAAAAAAGGAAGACTGAAAATGAACAAGGATACATGAAAAGAAATAAATAAAGCAAAAAACAAATATGATAAATTAATCCAAACAAGTAAAAAAGTAAATAAACTAAGTAAACAATAAACAAAATAACTTTGAGAATAATACAATAGACTAACCACAATGCATCTCTGAGCTGTAAATGTTGAGCAAATACACAACACACATTGCCTGACGCTTGTGTTTAGCGTGAAAGAGAGTGTCACCTCTGTGTGTTGACGACATTGTTCACTTATATATATATATATATATATTAATCATATCACCCCGAGCAAGGCGGTAACGCCACTGATGTGCAGGGGGCTACGTAAGAGTGAAAAGATTGGGAAAGAGAAAGCCGGAAACCACATCCTAAACAGGGAACAAGGGATGAACCTCTACACCTGTTCAATAGACGAGGCTGGATTGTGAACCGGGCGATAGTTTAGTCTATCTACTCCAATTATATATATATATATATATATATATATATATATTTCATTGAATAATATAGACGTAGTCTATATAATTATTTTTATACTGATTCATTCTTTTTCTCTAATCAGTTTATTGATAAGATGAAATTCATTAAAGAGGGCGCGTATATAAGGTCGGAACCAACCAACATAACGAAATTTATTATTAGTGTAGCAGCAAGGGGTTGTTATGCCGATAACAAACATTAAATGCTCTTTTGTATGCTACAAATTTCTTTTCAGCTCCCTTATGCTGGAGACGCTTATTTTGCAAAGAAATCTATACCTACAACGGTAAATCAAAAACTTTTAAATGATTATAACATAGTGCATTCACGCGTATTTTGAAAATCTTCATCACTATTGCACCTTGCGTGATAAATCTCATATTAACATCAAGAAACCAGTTAGAGACCGGTAAAAAATCTGTATAAAATTAATGGACAAAAAATGTGTTTATATTATTAAATGAAACATGTACACAGGACAAGAAAACTGATAATATTATCATTACAATAGTTGTAAGGTATGCTATATTAATAGGTTAAAAATGCTCAATATCCGAAATAGAGTACAGTGTCGATACAGATATCAACACCGAATGTTTGTTCCATGCTTTATTTGATAATTACTGTTTAAATAACACGCCTATAGTGCTTCACCCATATACTCGCCTAGGATGTGCGTTGTGGTGCAGTGGATATCGGCTCGGAACGAGAAATCGGGGAGCCGAGTTCGAATTCCAGTTGATTTCATTGCATTCGCTTACGCACAAATAACGTTGAGAAAGGTATTAATCCGTCTCTTCCACCCAGTTATGAGTTAAATAACAGGACAAATTGGGTTCTATAGCCATGGCTGTCAACCAGTCTACCACAGAAAGCAATGGCAACCTACTGCGGGATAATCTTCTGCTCAGTCAGTCATGTCTCTTTCGAGACATGTTCGCCCAAGCGTGTTTCACGTATGGCACTTAACTGACTGATAGTGCTTCAATGACTAGCATGTATAAATAGTTCAACTACAATCCAAGGGCTCATAAATGAAACAATCTGTCGCCATTTTCTGTTGATCTCAGATATATATGTATAAGATAAGAGATGAACATATCATCTTTAAAGTCTCAACTGTATTAATTCAAGATCTTGCTCTAAATACGTTAAAGGCTTAAGCTTTTGCTTGAAGTCAATAAGCTTTAATTAATATAATTATGAAAGACCTTAATACTTTCGTGCAATTTTATGTAATTGTTTATAATGAAAGATTGCTTTTTGATAAAGATTTTCTCGATAATCTGATATTTGATTACGATAATTTTATGTTTAATATATCAGATAGTCAGTAAAGTGACATATATGATACACTCGTTCGAGGTATAACTAACAAGGCAGAAGATTTTCCTGCAGTTGGTTGCCATTTTTTTCTGCGGTAGACTGGTTACTAGCCAAAACAATAGAGCCAAATCTTTCCTGTTATTCAACACATAGTTGGAGGGAGAAGAGATGGATTCATGCATTTCCCAATGCTATTTGCGCCGAAATGAATGCAACTGGAATTTGAATTTGGCTCTCAAATTTCTCATTCCGAGCCGATATTTATGGAACCACAAAGCACATTAAAATTTGAATTTATTAAATATTTTATACCTACTAGCTTCATGTTAATTCTGTTCCAACATGCAACTTTGTGTAAGGCTTCCAATTTCAGGACCTTCAGTAACAATGATCTCATTTTTGTATGGATGCTTGTTATAAAACTTCGAAAAACATAGAAAAAGAAAAATTAGAAAAACTTTGTTTTATTTTTATAGAAAAATTACGCATATGTATATAAAAATATTTCAAATAAAATAAATGTATGGGTATCGTTACTTTATACTAAGTTGATTAATCTGGACATTTCTTTTTCCTCTTTCATGAATTTTCAACACTTCATAATGGAAAACACATTTCTAAATTATGAATTCGAATGTTCAAAAATCCTTTAACGCTAAAATCTTTCTGATTTCTAGTTGTACAAATAACGCTAACTTTTAAATGTCGTTGGAATTTGGTTAATTTTTCGCAAATAAATTTTTAATCAAGAAGTGATTTTATATTGAATTTAATGGCTGTCTTTGGTGATCTTTATATATATATAATGTGTGTGTGTGTTCAATAAAGCTTTATTGACGCAGGGAAAGTGAAAATTTGAACAAAATCAAACTAAGCATAATTTAAGCCTTCTAACTCTACGTGATATCTAGTTTTTTTTTGTTTTTTTTTGTAATTGGTATTTTTTCATTCTCTTATATATGTACTGCTAGCATTTGTCGTATTATCATATTGAATTTATTCTCATCGATTTTTAACTTAAATTTCTTGGATCTTATTTGCGTTTCTTTTTATCTCAATTCTTAGACTTTAGGCGTTTGTGTGTTCACAGCGCAGTTAATAATATTTGACTTTATCGAATTCTAGTGAGTGGTCATGCGGTTAGATTTTGGAAAGTAGGTCCAGCCGAAAACATTTCAGCACCTACTCCTTCTAGTCTGAGTAAATATTAAAGATGGCGGCCAGTCGAGCGTTAGTGGAAAATAATGACTGAAAATTATATGGTTGTTACTTTTTATTTGCTTTCTTCATCTCGTCTGTAAGGCAGTTGCTTTCCAAAGAGACGACTTATGAATTTGAATCTTACTTGAGAATTGTCCTTGATTTCATATGTACATTGCACATTATCGACCAAAGAATGACTGAGATCCGTGATAAAATGCAAAGGAAATAAGAATGAAGAAAGAGTTACTGTAAAACGTGACAGAAATAGAAAAGAAAAGAAGTTAAAAAATGAATGATATCTACTTTTACGTACAAATATCTAAATCTAAACTTATTTATAAATGGAACTTTGTGTGTGTGTGTCTAAGTGTGTGTGTGTGTCCGTTACCTATAGACTCCGAAACGACTGAACCGATTTTCTTCAAAATTTACACAGTTCTTCTATAAGCGTCTGTGAGTGTTCTTAGCTAGGTTTTGTGTCGAGGTAACCCTGATAAATATCGAGAATCGATAATCGAAATCGGGTTTGATACACTCATAGACAAAGACATAAGAAACGATATTCAGAAGTTTCAAGGTTTCAAGGTTGCAGTTCTTACAATAGTGCAGAAGATCGATAATATATAAGGCAAGATGTTTGTGTGTGTGTGTGTCTGTTTATCTGCCTGTATGTCTGTATATTTTTTAACCCCTTTATTTTAGTTCTTTCTTCGGGTTTGGCTCTAAGTAGGTATAATTATAGTTCTTAGTCTCAGCCATGATACCCTTTACTCAGAGGACTTATTTAGCCTTCAAAATTTAGTTTACGACGAAAAAAAATTATTTGATATCGATACCAGGAAATCAAAATTTCACTTACATCCATTCATTTTTCTTTCAGTCTACGGTTTCGATTTAACTGGAAACAATTATTGCTTTTTAGTCTTTCGTGCCAACGTCCAAAATGTCTGAGCTCTAGGACCATGGATTAGTTTTAAATTTTTCATTACACCCGAGCAACACTGGGCTATACTGCTATTCCAGAATATTTCCTGAGAACAAACCGCCTGCATACAGATAGAAAGATAATAGAGTGAGTACACAAAAACAAAAAGGGGAGTAAGACAAGGATATGCCTTCTCACCGGATGTTTTTAACCGATTTGTTTGGTTACCTGAAGAAAAGTTTGACAACAATTTATTGCAGGTGAATAAAATATTCCAACGTAAAACTATTAGATGACACCGTATAAACTTCTAATTCTGGACGTATTGCTATGTATTAATGTTTGGTAAACTGGAACCCTTTCCTGTCATAATTAGAATCCCCACAAGTTTACCCAGACATTTGTTTTGACACCCGACTAAATTAAGTTTAGTAAATAAATACAGCTGCTAAGTTTCTCAAACTTGCAGATGTAAACAATTTGTTGACATAAAATGACAACTGCAGGTTTTAAAGGAAGACGACTAAAAGGATTAAGCATTAATTTTAAGATAGAATGTATTGCCATTAGCGCGAGAGACAACCCAGGATGCACACAACAAATTTGAAACATCGGAATCAAGTAAGTTCAGATATTTGGAAAATGTTATAGATAATAGAAAATGTTATACAGATATCCAAAAGAGCATTGGAATATCACAAGCAAAAGATGCCTTCTAAAAATCTAAACAACGTATCAAGAAACAGGAAAAGTTCGTTGAAAAAATGTAAGAGTTCTAAACTGTTATATAATATCAATGCTCTTATATGGCAGTGAATGCTGGATAATATTCCATAGATAAAGAGAAGAATTGGGCAAAATATTTTTTTCTCTAGACTAAGAACACAATAGACAGAATATGTGAGCAAATTAGAAAGCGAATAGAAACAAAAAGAACATTGATATTTAGAATCGTAAAAGAACAGTATAATTTTATTGAACACAAGGAGGACAGGGGGCTTAGTGAATTTGACATTCACAGGATATGTTGATAGCAAGAAGTTCAAAGGGGATCATCTAGTAAGCTAAATCACGACCTAGTGTAAACAGATGATAGAACAGGTACTGCGAAGGATAGTAAAGAGAGAAAATCTGCTAAAACAACCAACGTTAGGAAGTTGTGGCGAGCCATCATCAGCAACGTCCTGAACGAAAACAATGCAAAAAAGAAGTTCCATATCTTAATTCACATAATAACCAGATTTCGATTTGTAGAGAAGCTCACTAACTTTTGTAAGATAAAGAATGTTAACCCATTTTGTATTCAGCTACAGACCGATAAAGAAATTGTATTATTATTATTCGCCTATTATAAGGCCCTAGAACCATTATAACTAGTGTAGAATTACAGAATGTGGTTGGTTGTTGTTGTTAGCTGGCTGGTTGTTTTTGTTTAATGGCATTTTAACACTTCTATGAGTTATTTAACACCGAAATCTAAATGTACTGTACACAATTTTAAGCTTTCAATTATAGATCTTTTTGTACATCATTTTATACTTACAGGGTAAATACATATCAAGTTTATTGATGATAAAATGTATTGTTGATAATTTTTTAAAAATGTGTTGCTGGTAATTTCACTAGAAAATTGTATTGTTATAATTTTTAGTGTAGTAATGATTGTTTTTTGTTTTTTTTATGGTATATCAACCCCGGCAGTTCATTTATTGCCAACCAAATTTTTATTTATTGCTGGTAATACCATTTTCTTTCAACAATTTATTATTGTTTTTATATAAGTTTTATGCGGAATAATACGTTTTTCTTCTTTTCGAGTATCAAGATTCATTGGGATTTGTTTGTAAGGGCAGAGTCCCCAAGTCCTACCCTTGTTATTTAACACATAACTGGAGGGAAGGGATGAATTAATAACTTTCTCAAAGGTGCCAGTGCTGAAGTGAATGCAGAGTATTCAACTGGAATTCGAACTCGGCTCGTCGATTTCTTTTTCCAAGCTGATATCCACTGCACCACAACGCACATCCGTCACTATACGCTTACAGCACCTGGTATTCCCAAGCAGTCACCCATCTAAGTACTGATTCAGACTCAACGTCGCTTAACTTCGGTGATCGAGCGAGAACCGGTGTATTCAACGTGATATGGCCGTGAGCCAGTAATGGTTGCTGTTAATTTTACTATAATAATATACTGTTGGCCATTTTATTAAAAAGTGTGCTGTTGATTTTTATTTGGCAATTTACTACTTGCCCATAGCTTGGACACTAACAAGTGCTACCACTCCGTATTAGGGTGGACCTATAAACAACAGCATTTAAGGGGCTGTTCCACGCTCCTCGATCTCCCGATCAGTTTATCGTCATACTCAGGATCAGAGGTTGTTGTGAATACATGGAGTAAGTAAAGAGATATATAGGATAGACTCTTAAACATGAAGAGGTCGATTGTAGCGATTGAGAAAGCATCTTTTTGGGAGTCTATTTCGAAACATAACATAAACTTCCTCTTTACCAATGAATTACAATGAAATGGGGATGTGTTAACTTTTTCTACATGCCATTGCTGGTACTAAATGTGAAGGTCTAAACTGGTGGAACTAAGAAATATAGCTCATCTTCTGGGAAGTGTTCTAACAGAAGACGGAAAATGCGACACAGAGATCCGAAGGCGAATTGGCATGGCGAAAGAAGCATTCCAGAAGTTGAGTAAAGTATTAAGAAACAGGACAATTTCGCTAGAAACAAAGAGGAGAGTACTGGATTGCTATGTGATGTCGGGTCTTAAATATGGCAGTGAATGTTGGACAATATCTTTGAAGATGAAGGAAAAACTTGAAGCAGCTAAAATGTGGTTCTACAGAAGGATGCTGCGGATATCATGGACTGAGCATGTGAGCAATGATGAGGTTTTGGAAAGGATGGAAACGAAAAGGAAATTAATACTGAGCACCAGGAAGAGACAGCTAAAGTTCCTGGGACATGCAATAAGGAAGGAGAGCTTGGAGAACCTGATACTAACAGGCCAGATAGAGGGAAAAGGAGACAGAGGAAAGCAGCGGATAACATATTCGAAGAACCTGATCAGGTGGATGACGGAACGAATGTTGCGTGATGTAACAGGAGAAAGCATGCTAAGAGCCACCAGGGATATGAAGACGTGGAAAGCCATGATCGCCTCCGTCTTGAAAAGACAAGGCACATAAAAGAAAAGAATCTGTGCAATGAAAATAGCGATATAATAAGGAGATACCGGCTGTAGGAAAGAGGTTGTAAGGTAGAAAATATTTTATCACTCACAAGCCTGCGTAAAGTTTATTGAAAGCTGTCAAGGATAGAATATGTGGATTGGACAGCTCTAGACAACATATGCCAGCAATACTCCATTTTTTATCTGATCTGGCTCTTGAAGACAGAGCATAGTAGAAGAGGTTAGGTACTTCCTGGAACGGCCAAAGAACCAAACATTTCTTTAGTATCTTTAACGGCGGGTTCTATATACGAGTTCAACTTGAGGTCTGGAATGAGCTTGAATCTTAATAGACGATCCAGGCGAAGATCCTCCTGGCTCTCTCCTTCTTCATTCAAATATTGACAAACCCACGAGTGCATTTTCTTGGTTTATTTGATAATCGTGAAGTTGCATTTTCTTTTCGAGAAGTTTCAGAAAAGGGTCGGATTAAACATTTTACAAAACAAAGAACACTTGTGTATTTGGCAAGATAACTCCTGCTCCCCAGGCCGTCCTAATTAACTTGCAAAAATGTAGTTGTAAGATGATATTCAAAAAAGAAAAAAAAATACAAAGAAAGCTAATTTGCAAGTTTGCGAAACATTTTCCGGTAACAGGGCATTAACAAGGATGCAACAAGAAAATTGAATTCCATTTTTGGAGAAAATGAGAAAGATAATTTGCGCATGCGCCGTCGATAAAACTAAACTGCATCCATTAACGGTCGTCTGCATATTTTTTTCATTGCCAGGTTCATTTGAATGGGAGAATAAGTTTGTGTGTGGATTTTGTTTGCATGTATTTCAGCGAGTTCGTTTTAACACGTGTTTGAGTACACACACACACACACACACACACACACACATATATATATATATAGAGAGAGAGAGAGAATGTATGTATGTGTATGTGTATGTGTCAATGGTTAAATGCGTATCTGCTCTTACTGTGAAAACGTAATTTGTTAAGGATAATTGTCAGTTGCTTCGTTTCTGCATGATAGAAGTGTGACTATGTGCGGTCTATATTTTCTTTTATTTCGTGGTATATTCATGTATGCCGGTACTCCCATATTACGTTTTTGCGTATGTGTGCAGAAGTTTGTAAAGTTTGTTGCGTGTTTATATATGCTATTGCTGTTTTGTATTCGTTCGCATTTGCATTGCAAACGTAAGGACATGCGTTTAAAAGTATGTATGTGCGTTGTGGTGCAGTGGATAGCGGCTCAGAATGAAAATTCGGGGAGCCGAGTTCGAATTCCAGCTGAATCAATTGCATTCACTGACGCATAAATACCGTTGGGAAAGGTATTAATCCGTCTCTTCCCTCCAGTTATGAGTTAAATAACAGGACAGATTGGGTTCTATAGCCTTGACTGGCAACCAGTCTACCGCAGAAAGCAATGGCAACCTACTGCGGGATAATCTGCCCAGTCAGTCATGTCTCTTTCGAAACATGATCGCCCAAGTGTGTTTCACATATGACACTTAACTGACTGAAGTATGTATATATGTGAGTGTATATATATATATATATGCTTAAGAATGTGTGTGTATGTCCTTGTGTAATATCGTCTATGTGTGTACAACTTTCTGTGTTGTTGTATTCTTGCCATACTTTATCGGTTTTACTGAGTATTAATTTCATGCAATTTAAATAGTTACTAGGCTTAGCGTAATCTTTTCACCGCGCCTTAGTTTTGAGGCGTTCAGTGGTGAAAGAAGATATCAGAGGGGCAGAAGCACTTGAGATTGGCGGACGGAGAGGCCACTGATAAATATTTACTGTACTTAGTATAACATATTGAAAATAAATATTGGTGCGCGACACTAACAGTGCGCTGTGAATCTAGCTTGTTCAACATCACACTGGGACAGTTATTTTGTGTTTCAGTATTCAGTGAAAGACATAGAGCCCTGGACAAATGAACTTAGCTCACTGGTGCCCCCTATATATGAATTTACTCGAGCCACACTCACTGGTGCCCCCTATATATGAATTTACTCGAGCCACAAGATTAGCAACTAGGTCCTGCCAATTTACTGTGAAACCAATAAAATGTAAACTCAAATTATACTCCACATCTTCTTTTCTCGCACTTACCGCCTCTGGAATTCCCATCCGTTTACTTGCTTCCCCGACAGCTACAATCTCCAAAAATTTAAATGTCCAAGTCACATGCACCCTAGGTGGGTTGAGCCAGATTCCTCCCCGACGGAGTAAGTTTCATTGGGATTTGTTTAAGGGTAGGGTCCCAAGTCCTACTTTCTTATTTAACCCATAACTGGAGGGAAGGGACGGATTAATACCATTCTCAAGGGTACTAGCGCGGAAGTGAATGCAGGGTATTCAACTGGAATTCGAAATCGGCTCACCGATTTCTCTTTCCGAGCCGATATCCACTGCACCACAATGCACATCCGTCAATAAACGCTTACAGCACCTGGTATTCCCAAGCGGTCACCCATCTAAGTACTGACCAGGCTCGATGTTACTTAACTTCGGTGATCGAACGAGAACCGGTGTATTTAACGTGATATGACGGTAAGCTAGAATTTAAATGTAAAGTCAATAGTCATCTTCTATCTCACTAACTTGCATCCTCTATCTCATGCTCCTTTCTCCGTCCACTCCACTCTCAACAGTATTCTCATCCTTCTCTTACCCACTTCATGACAATCCCTATAACCTGTCACTCTTTCTCATAAATTTCCTCCTATGTAACCCCCTGCGCACCGGTGGCAGTAAACTGCCTTGCTTGGGAGCGATATGAATATAAAAAATAGATATATATATAAAAATAAGACAAAAATAGACATATAAAAATGAGGGAAAACAGTTATAAAAATGTCTTACCGTGTCTTTATAGGTTGTTTTAGCGAAATATGTGTACTAGATGCTATGTACAAATCTTGGATAGTTCGTAAACTATATGTATGGATATTTACGCTTTTAGTGATGGCACATACACTGAATCCATCACAAAATTTCTAGGCAGGAAATTAGTAAACACTACACCTTTGTTCAAATTAAAACAAAACAAATAATGTCTTCCTAGGATCTTTCACATTTTCTCTAATCACGTCGACTCTTGGCGTTGTTTTTCTCTTCCGACCGCATTTTCTTTTACGTTTTGAACTCATGGATCTAATTTGTTTCTTTGCCTTGATGACACGACTAACTATTGAAAGGCTGGCACCAACAATAACCGCCATCTCTCTGTAAGGCTTGCCAGTGTGTCCGTGCAGCGTTACAATTTTGGTACGCTTCCTTGGAGTAATGGCCGTAAGACAACTAATCGACAGTCGAGACTATAGTGTCTGATTGTGATAAAAATCTGATACGATCACGGATGACGCAATATTGTTGTTTCAGTTAATTTGCACAAGAGTGGAGACTCTTCAAATACTTCAGCGTACTGGTCAGTTAAAACACATTTAGCAAGAGAAGTTTTTTCACCCCAACACCATAAATTGCTACAGACGAGCACATTAGCCCGAAAACTCGAATCATGTTCATTATTAGCCTCGTCAGACCGAGACTTTCGTATGGAAATCATGCAAGGCGCCACACCCGATCAGAAATATTTAAACTACCAGCAGTGTTCAACCACTTTCTAAGATCAACGTTTTAAATGACCTGAAGCAACAAAAAAAAAAACAAAAAAACTGACGTATCTTGGAAAAGACCATCCTACTTTAATCATTGTTGACTGGCGCTACATAATCATATCTGTACCAAATGACACTTGAAAACTATCAACTGCAGCAACACCTAAAATAAATAGTCCATGTAGCTCGAAGAGAAAATATTGACGTCAAGGTTTTGACATTCCACTCGTCTTCAAATAAGTGGTTAGGAAAGAAACTTCATCAGTGCTTAGAAAAAGGCGATGGCCGCTAATTGACTTGATTAACCTATTTTCTTGAAAGATTGTTTTAAGAGAAAGATTTTATAAATTTTGTTAAAAAATGGTACTGTCTGCTTAATCAAGGAATTTCAAATGCTTCCTCAGAGAGAAACGCCAAATATTGCCATTACTATTTCGAACGACGTCAGAAACCAAATATGAAGAATTATTTTTCCTGATTAAATTCTGTTGACTTGTTGGTAATAATAATAATGAGTTTTCTGTATCCTTCGCTACGTACAATTGTCTACTTCTATGTGCCGTGTTCATTCGGAAAGAAGATGATCATGGCTCTCCACAACTTCCTATCCGTTGTAGCTCTTAGCAATGCTTGACTTTTTTACTATCCCTCCCACTCCCTATTCTGTCATCCACTTGCTTCTCGTTTGGCATCTTACTCGCTGTTTCTCCGCGTTCTACTCGATTTCAGTAAGTCCTGAGTGTGACAAATTTCACAAGTTTTATTTTCTCATGACGTTTTCAAGAAAATTTATTTCTCTATCTCATTAAAGTTTTATCGTTGCTTATACGCTTTGCCCATGATATTCTCAACATTCTTCTATGGAACCGCTTTTCAGTTGCCTCAGATTTTTTTTATTTATCTGTGGAGACACTGTAATTTATTATCGTCGATATTATATAGCATTCCATTGCATATTTCTTTTTCTTTTTTAATCATATCACCCTGAGCAAGGCGGTAATGCCACTGATGTGCAGGGGGCTACGTAAGAGTGAAAAGAGAAAGCCGGAAACCACATCCTAAACAGGGAACAAGGGATGAGCCTCTACACCTGTTCAATAGACGAGGGTGGAGTGTGAACCGGGCGATAGTTTAGTCTATCTACTCCAATTACTTTGTTTCTAACAAAATTGTCTTGTTTCTTACCACTTTGTTTAGTTTTGGAAAAGCATCTTTTACGATTCAAGCCAGTCAGTTAAGTGCCATACGTAATACACGCTTGGGCGATCATGTCTCGAAAGAGACATGACTGACTGGGCAGAAGATTATCCCGCAGTAGGTTGCCATTGCTTTCTGCGGTAGACTGGTTGCCGACCAAGGCTATAGAACCCAGTCTGTTCTGCTATTTAACCCAGAACTGGAACGGACTAATACCTTTCCCAAAGGTATTTGCGCGTAAGTGAATACAACGGATTCAACTGGAATTCGAACTCGGCTCCCCGGTTTCTCGTTCCGAGCCGATATCCACTGTACCACAACGCACATCCATACGATTCAAGTACACGTTCGAATTTATGACACATTTTCCATCGTCTGTTAAAACACTTCATAGTGTAGTTCGCATCTTTGTTTTTTTGTTTTTTGTTTTTTTTTGTTTTTTTTTGTTTTTGTTTTTGTTTTTGTTTTTTCTCTTGCTGAAAACCATACATTCTCTCTTCTTCCCTAATCATGGTTAATCTTTTCTTCTCGTTTTCCTTAACTGCATTGTCTAAGAGTTCGTAGTTTCCTTTCTGCTGTCATTAACACGGTGTCATCTGAGTATCTTACGATGTTAAGATTGTGCTCACCGATAATAAATCATGGTTCGGTTTCCAACTCCCTTAGGACAGCTTTGCTGTCGAGGTTGAATATATCGAATAAAGAGACATATCTTTGTTTTACACTAACTTATATATTCTTAAGTGTTGACGTACATGTTTTCGTATGTGTGCGTGTGTGTGTTTTCACATGGGTGTATTTTTAACAGTTTGTCAAAAGAGATCTTTTTACTGAAGAATGTATGAAAAAGATCCGAGAACTGTCTTCAAAACTGACATTTCAAAATTAGCTATTACTTCTTTTCTCACAGTTAGTTAAGTACCATACGTGATACACGCTTTGGGCGAGCATGTCTCGAAAAAGACATGACTGACTGGGCAGAACATTATCCCGCAGTAGATTGCCATTGCTTTCTGCGGTAGACTGGTTGAACCCAATCTGTCCTATTATTTAAGCCATAACGAAAGGGAAGCGCAGATTAATATCTTTCCTAAGGCTATTTGCGCGTAAGCGAATGCGATGAATTCAACTGGAAAGTATAATTGTCCTTTTTGTTATTATTTTCTCTAAAACTTCCGCATTGGTCGGTCTTGAGTATTCTCAGCATTCTTCTGTAGAACCACATTTCCGTTGCTTTAAGTCTCTTGTTAATCTATGAGGAGATAGACAATCACTAATGTAATAGTTTAGTTTACACTTCTTTGTTTCTGACGAAAATTTACATTATGACCAACATCAAACAATACCTGTGTACCTAATTTTGTATTTGTCTATAATTCTGAGCTGAGGTAGTATTTATAGTATTTACATTGTTTGGACTACTGTCCCCATCTTTACGGCCATGTTTTCGACGTTTCGGCCTTAATACGCTCCGGCGTTCTTCAGGTGCTATGAATTTCAAACCGAACCTTTTATTATGATCACTGGTGTATAACACTCTCATTCAATGGGAGATGCTACTTCTGAAGTCATGTAGTTATCTCCCTTTAAATTAAATTTCTAAGTTATTTTTTCACCCTTGCTGTAGCATGGTATTGAACTCACAACTCTTTGGATCAAGTCACTGGAACTAACTAACGTCGATATCCACTGCGCCATGTGCCCAGAAGCGGCATCGAACATGGAATGAAAATGATATACCGCCGTAATCATGATAAAGGGTTCGGTTCGAAATTTTTTAGCACCTGAAGAAGGCCGGGGCGTATAAGGTACAAAACGTCATAAACATTGCAGTAAAGATGAGGAAAATAGTCCGAACAATGTAAACAGTGTACCCTATTTTGCCCATATATATGATTATATTTTTATTGTGACCTGATCCATGCATGTACATCATGGAAAGAAAAGTGTCTTAGCAGTGGTTTCTGGGAAGACGTAGATATGCACACAACATTGTTTGAGAGCAGAGATTAATAGAATACACACATACACATACACACAAACATATACTTATATATCTCAAAAATACTTATCCAAACTTTACACCAAAACAAGCACAAAATGTCTGGAAATTCCTCGATTTGGTGGGTATTAAGTTTAAAGCAGACGCAATTAAATGTGCACTCCAATATAAAATTCTCGATTCATAGTTTGTGGTGCCACGGATCTTGTCTCAGTAACGTTACGATAAACAACAGTAAAGGATGGATGACTCGGCTGCCTTCGGTCTGGAAACGCACCCTGATAAAACCGTGCAGCCTCAGGCCCATTGCCATTTACACGTCCGTATGTAAAATTAGAATTTTCTTTAATCACAAAAAAGAAATATTTTCGTTTGTATATTTATACGTGACGTGGTTTGTCTCTTCTTTGGGGTAAGATTATATATATATATATATATATATATATATATATATATATATAGGTATACCTAGTGGGCCAACAAACCTACCAAGATTTCACCTAAGCAGATCTTCAGGGAACGTTGGGTTGGAGCCAACGTTTCCTGAAGATCCGCTTAGGTGAAACCTTGGTAGGTTTGTTGGCTCACTGGGTAAAATTAGAATTTTCCTTAATCACAAAAACGAAATATTTTCGTTTGTATGTTTATATGTATTTCAGTCCTGGTTTTGCTGTGCGGAATCCGCCCATGAATTTTTTAAAGATATTTTGGATACACAATATATATATATATATATATATATATATATATATATGTGTGTGTGTGTTTGTGTGTGCGAATTGCTTTGTTTAGGATGCGAAGCTGTGTAGGTATGAATGATTCGAGAGTCTTTGAAGAAATATGTGCTTAAAGGAGTTATTCGGTTTAGTTAGATCAGCGACACCCTTCATGGCCGAGTTAGATATAAGAATAAAAATAAAAACAATAGGAAAACTTATCTTAGCTGATGCGTTTTGACTTTATCAGAGGACGAAACCTTCCAGCTCAGATAAGTTTTCCTTTCGTCTTTATTCATATTGTCCTTTGACAGATATACTGTATTTAAAATATTTACGCACACACACGCACACATACATATCTAAATTTATTTATAAATGAAACTTTGTCTCTGTGTGTGTATCCATTACCTCCGAAACAACAGAACCGATTTTCTTGAAAATTTACAAAATTGTACTATAAGCATCTGCGAGTGTTCTTAGCTAGGTTTTGTGTCGAGGTACACCCGATAAATATCGAAAATCGATAATCGAAAAAATGGGGTGTTAGTAGGAGTGGTCAAATTTTAATCAAATTTGATATACTCATAGGCAAAGACACAAGAAATGATATTCAGAAGTTTCAAGGTTGCAGTTCTTACAATAGTGCAGAAAATCGATAATATATATATATATATATATATATATATATATATATAAAAGGCAAGAAACCGGGTCTGATCAAAATCAGTTTTTCAGCCCTTTTATTTTAATTTTTGCTTCGGGTTTGTCTCTAAGTAGGTAAAATTGTAGTTCTTAGTTTCAGCCATGATACCTATTTATTCAGAGAACTTATTTAGCCTTCAAAATTCAGAAAAAAACTCATTTGATATCGATACCAGGAAATTAAAATTTGACTTCCATCCATTCATTTTTCTATCAGTCTACGGTTTCGCTTTAACTGGAAATAACTATTGCTTTTTAGTCTTTCGTGCCAACGTCCAAAGAGTCTGATCTCCAGGACCATGGATTAATTTTAAAGCTTTCATTACACCCGAGCAACGCGGGGCTATACTGCTAGTATATATATATATAAAGAAAGAATAAATCTAAGTAAGAGCCAACAGACATACCTCGGCTTTACCCTCCGGCTCGTCAGGTTAAATCGGCTCTTACTTAGATTTATTCTTTCTTCGTTGCTCTACTATTGTATTGAGCGCTTTAGTGTTAGGGTTCTCGTCTCGGGTTTTTTTCTTTCCTACGAGTATTTTGACGTATGTTCAAGTATTCAGTTTGTTTCTTTTTTTACATCCCCTTTTTTCCCCTCTGAATTTGTTCTCGGTGGGTTTTTCGAGACAAACTAAAATATATTATAACAATTATTATTATTATTATTATTATTGTTATCATTATTATTGCCATTATTGTCATTATTATATATATATATATATATATATATATATGTGTGTGTGTGTGTGTGTTTAAAATATTTACGCACACACACACACACACACACATGTATATGCGTGTGACTATATATATATCTATATACATAGTCATCCGTAGACAGATCTGTTTCAATGTATCACAGCTCATCAGTCGAATTGACATCAGTCGGCGAATTTACCTCTGAGCTATGGGCGCTCGGTAGAGAAAGGCATGTTATATACATTGTAAACATACGCCATACATTCGATTTCGTTGTTCTACTTCAGGTTGGTTTTTGACCGACCTGAAGTAGAACAACGAAATAGAATCCATAACTGCTTCTACTGCAAATAAATTTCGCTCACTCAGTGATTCACGTATGTTTTTCTCAACAGAATTCATGTCGCACATCTATAAATCTACCAGTTTTCGTGCACTGAATACTGCTGGCATTTCTGATTGGGTTCATCTGCAGTGCACCTCGAGGTTCTTGACAATATCCAAAGAAAGATATTCAATCGATTCGGACTTGGGATACGTTTTAACCAACGTGACGTGGTTTGCCTCTGTCTTTTCTGCAAATGTTTTAATGGCAACGGCTCTTATGAGTTTTTTCGCTGGTGCAACGACCACATGAATTTAAGCGTACAACTAGATTGGGACCAACGTTCAAAGCTTTTACCGTAATGCCAAATAAAGGTCGGGGATATCAGAATCAAGCAGGTACAAAAAATGTAAATACCTGGGAAGCGTTATAATAGATGACGGAATGTACAACACAGAGATCCGAAGGCGAATTTGAGTAAGGTATTATGGAACAGGACAGTTTCACTAGAAACTAGGAAGAGAGTAATGGATTGCTACGTGATGTCCGTCCTTCAATATGGCAGTGAATGCTGGACAATACCACCAAAAATGAAAGAAAAACTTGAAGCAACTGAAATGTGGTTCTACAGAAGGATGCTGTGAATCTCATGGATCGAGCATGTGAGCTATGAGGAGGTTTTCGAAATGATGGAAACAAAAAAGAAATTAATACTGAGCATCAGGAAGAGACAGCTGAAGTTCCTGGAACATGCAATGAGGAAGGAGGGCCTGAAGAACTTGATACTAACAGGCCAGATGGAGGGGAAAAAGACAAGGGAAAGCAACGAATAACATATTTGAAGGACCTAATCAGGTGAATGACAGAATGAGGATTGCACGGTGTAACAGAAGAAGGCGTGCTCAGAGCCACCAGGGATAGGGAAACGTGGAAAGCCATGATCGCCTACGTCCTGAAGGAACAGGGCACATAGAAGAAGACCACCCCTTCTACTCTAACAGTTTACTTTCTTGCCTTCCCCGCCTGTGGAACTACCTTCCGCTTACTTGTTTCCCTGATAGTTGCAATCTCCAAAAAATGGCAATTGCCATCTTCTATCTTCTTGAATTCTTTCATGCTTTATCCTTTCGTCAATATACCCTGTACTTACAGTCTTGTCTTTCACTGTTACGCTCTGTACACTAGTGACAGTCCCGTCTTGTTTGGGGTAAGATTATATATATATATATATATGTACGTAAAGTATGCCTAGTGAGCCAACAAACCTACCAAGGTTTCACTTAAGCGGACCTTCAGGAAACGTTGGCTCCAACCCAACATTCCCTAAGGATCCGCTTAGGTGAAACCTTGGTAGGTTTGTTGGCTCACTAGGTATAATTTACTTATTCTGCACTGCTTATGTATTAGGCGCTTTTTGATATTGATTACTCGTCTCGGATTTTTTTCTTTGGGCTACGGGCTGACTCGATCTGAATACTTTTGGCTGATGTTCATGTGCTTAGCTTTTTCTTTTTTACAACCATTTTTTCCTTCCACATAGATACACGAAGGGTTTTTCGAAACGAGTATCGTGATGAGTTTGTGTTTATATATATATATATATATATATATATATATATATATATATATACTGTTTAATTATACCAAATTGAGTATCTACTAAAATACAAGTCTCCATTAAAAATAACTTTCAAACAAGTAAGTTATAAATATGTCGGAGTTTGTTTTTTTTTGTCACACTTCGTTTATATATATATATATATATATATATATATATATATATAAATTTGACACTTTGTTAAGCAGCTTTATTTTAGTTTTGCGATTTCGAACTTTTGTGATGTCTTTACTCTTTTCTCTCATTTCCTCAATCTTCAGGGACGTTTTTTTTTTAATGCAGAAAAAAGAAAAACTATGAAGAGCAAAGACATCACCCTGGTGCTTTCAGGAAACTTCGAAGTCGGCATGACTGAAACACTACTCGGTTAAATGACAAAGTTCGTCTCATTAATTCTATTAACACTCTATCTCTATCTCGATATTAAGCACTTTATATCAAAAAATCTGCTTGCCTAAAATGCTTTTCTACCAGTAAATTACTAAAAAAAACCAAGCAACTTCAGCACTAAACATCATTACAATTTAGCATTAAAAATCAGTGTGTGTGAGAGAGAGAGAAATAGAGAGTCTTTAAGTGTGCATAGAAATATCCGCAGGCATCTAAACAGACATTTATGCATATACACATATATTTGGGCGTGTTTAAGCGAAGAACTATGCATGTGTCTAGAGGTTATGGTTGGGTACATACGCATTCCGGGTAACTCGCACACGCTCACATTTACTAAGATGCATGCGTATTTTGCTGTAAGTGACTGTGTTGGACATTTCTGGGCTCCAATCATCAACGACACATTTTTAAATACGATGGTTAGGGATGGTCGTGGAGTTGATGAGGAAGACCTGAAACAAGTAACTCGTCGAAAATGACTTTTCAACGATTGACTTGCTTTTCAATTTCGATTCTCATCTGAGTTTTTCACAATCGGCCGGGCAGCTAAGTGGCTAGCGACCAGTCAGCCGAAGATCGGAAATGAAAGTTGCTCTTTTTTCACATGCTTATTAGTTTCTCTGCTTCTGCTAGAATATTTTTTCGCTCGAAAATGAGAAACTAAAAGTCTGTGACGAAATGGTAAAAGGCTTATTCTTATTCCAATCTTATTCCATCATGCCTTTTAAATATAAATATACGCACCTTCATGAAACTGTGATGCCAGGATACAGAACTTATATATTTATTGATAAATACATACTCACCTGTATATCAACACGATCAGTCACTGAAAATCTATTGTACGTATACTGAATACGGATAGATGTAGTATAAATTTGTGTCTGTATATGTGTTAGTGTTTATTAAAAACAAAAAGTTTGTGACTCGGCATATGTCAGCTTAGACTTTATGCTTATACTTATATGTGTAAAATTTTCTGAATATCTGCGAGTTCAATATGCGTAGTTGTTTTAATGTAACTTTCGATAAAGGTTTGTTTAAACTGACAATAAACCATCATTTTTTAATTCACCTCTTTTTAATCTTTTCCAGTACAAAAACACAGGCCAAACAGTGAATATATATATATATATATATATATATATATATATATATATATATATACGTGTGTGTGCATGTATGTATATATATATATATATATATATATATATATATATATATATTCACTGTTAAAAACTGGCGTTTGTTGAATTTATCCACCCACCTCCTTAACTTTTTAAATAAACATGAATTTGTTTTCTACTTTACAAAATAAATCATTTTCGTCATTTATTTTAAAATATCACCCGAAGAAGAAACACGTAATTCTGAAACATAAAATTTTTGTGTAGTGATAAAATGCTTAATAAACCGTTGTAAGAAAAATATTACAATATATATATTGTTTTATTATTATTTAATTTTCTGTACGTTTTTTTTTATAATTTTTAACAGTTTGCTAACAAGTTATTTTTTTGCCAGTTTCTCGGTGCGTACCTCTGAATTTCGACGAATATAATTTATTTTACAAATACACACACACAGTGTCACGCAAACGTTTACAACACATGAAAATTTTTTTTTTCGTATTTCTAACACAGTTTTATAAACTTTTACTGCTAATAATACATAGTCAACAAATCAAATTTTTAAAAAGAATCTATAAAAATATTCCTCGAAAAAAAAAACAATATTTATTAACGCAAAAATTTATTAAATTATCTCTTAACATTTCGTAGCTAACTGTTATTACCAAATTCAGAATGTAGATGTTTTGAGTCGTTCTCTAAAAAATACTTGCATATTTTTGGGCAAGTATCTTTCCATTCTTCAAGACAAAATTCCAAATGTGCATTTGTGATGCAGTGGATATCGGCTCGAAATGAGGAATGGGAGAACCGAGTTCGATTTCCAGTTAAATTCGTTGCATTCAATTACGCGCAAATGTCCTTAGGAAAGATATTAATCCATCTCTTCGTCCTCCAGTTATGGGTTAAATAGCAGAACAGATTAGATTCTACAGCCTTGGTTGGCAGCCATTCTACCACAGAAAGTAACAACAACCTACTGCAGGAAAATTTTCTTCTCGGTCAAGCGTGTATCATATAAGCCACTTAACTGACTGATACTATTTCAACTAAATTATGATTTTGTAAGCTTTGCTGTATGTTTAGTATTATTGTCTTGTTTAAAGGTCGAACGAATGTGCAATCAGTCGTAAATCTATCCCGATAATATGCTTTATTCATCCTCCCTCAATGATTTCAATGTTCCTTACACACTGGACATTAGAGCAACCCCAGATCATGATTGATCTACCTCCAAATTTTACTGTTGGGATAGTATTCTTTGGCAAATATTCATTATCCTCCTTTCTCCAAACCTTTGTCGCAGCATTTTTTCAAAAAAGTTCATTTTTCTTTTCATTTGACCAAAGTACACTTTCCCAAAATGCTGCAGGCTTGATACAATGCTTTTTTGCAAAATCCAGTCTAGAAAGAATGTGTATTCGCTTGAATTTTTCCCTCTTAGAGTCCTCGAAAAGATGTCATACCGACGAAGTAAACGACAAATGGTA
Source organism: Ascarosepion bandense (assembly GCA_037127315.1). Lineage (NCBI taxonomy): Eukaryota > Metazoa > Mollusca > Cephalopoda > Sepiida > Sepiidae > Ascarosepion > Ascarosepion bandense. Next base: position 12,984,672 of record JBBBDQ010000145.1, on the reverse strand, counting down.
TCCGTATTCACTTTTACTCTACTTACTTCTAGTCCTCCCTGATGTCCTTTAATCCGAGAACCCTAACCCTGGGTATACAGTACCCAGCGCAAATGACGCCATTTTAATTACAATTTAATTACAATTTTCAGTACCTGATTTTCTTACTTAAATAATATTTTTTAGCTGCTATTAATGTTAACTCAAAGTACAAAGTTTGAAGTGCCTGCGTGTAAAATATTTCAAATAAAGATTTATGTTTAATATTCTTTTTGATATTTTCAAAATCATGTATGATATACCCATGGTTAGTAGTGGTGTAACTTTAATTGATAGTTAGTGTTTCAGGATTAAGCGTAACTCGGAGCTCGTTACCAACTTTTCTCGCCAATAATCTTACCGTACGTTTCGTTACCTGTCTAGGACTGTAATATAACAATCTGGTCCCACCCGAGAGAAGGCTGATGCAAGCGGGGTTGTTTTCCGGTCGTTGAAAGGAACGGATGTTTGTTTGACCTTATTTCCGGCAGTAGCGGAAATGGACAGAGGCAAACAGAACAGGTGTCTCTGAGAATTACGTAGGTGTGCGTGGGCGAGGCAAAAATCGGAAGTCCCGGTTTGGAGATTATAAAAAGACCTCGGCGCACGGATTTCACCAGACAGAGACAGAGGCAGACGAGAGAGCCAGACCAGACCAGAGGAGCAACAGATACGACGACCCCCCGTCAACCCATTAGAAGCGCGCTCTCTCGCTCTCTGTTCCCTAGGCTACACGGTTCATCGTCATTAATAAAAATATCACTTCATATTTTTATATATTTTTATATATATATACGCGGTTAATTGTCGATGTAACTGGAACCAGCATTTCTAGGCATAACAGGACGACCAGAGCTTTTTTTGAGACGTGGAATAAGACGTCTTCTAGTGATGAAATATCGTGCCGTCTGAATCCAATGGCACATTTAACTGACTAAATATCTTTCTATAAGCATGTTTATTTGTATGAAGGTCAACAATATGTTTACGGAGATCTTGATCAATTAGTTTGCTTTCCCTCATTTTGTCAATATTTAAAGGACGGTTGACAGAAAAAAGAAAGCCGTAATACTTTTAATCATTCCTGAAAGTAATCATAAAGTTAATCTAGAACGTTCTAAGAAACAACTCCATCCTCTGATTGTTTGACTGAATACTTAAATATATGTTCTACAAGCAGTAAAATTTTAATTCATGTAACTGTATTCGAAATACCTAAATAACATTTTTTGTCATGTGTTGTAAACGTTTCCGTAGCATTATATATATATATATATATATATATATATAATGCCACGGAAACGTTTATATATATATATATATATATATATATATATATATTATATATATGAAAATAATTTGGATGTTTTATTAATAATAGATTATTTTGCTGAGCTCTTACAGACCGCTCATCAGATTGATATATATATATATATATATATATATATATATATATATATATATATATAGATAGATAGATAGACTTTGCAAAACAGTAGTTACTTTAGCATTTACGCATCGTTCATTCATCAATGAATTAGAACACTCTCAGCTATTGGGTGTGTATAATGATAATATGCACGCTGAAAAGTCTGCCTTCTTCTACCGATTTTCTCTGACCAAAAGTTAAAAATATCTTTTTTCTTTTTTATTCAATTTGCCCGTAGTTCGGCTTGGAATCATGACTTGAATTATAGGTATGCCATATTTATTTTTTTTTGCTTTGTTTTCCTCTCCGTTTTTGCCCAATATTTTTGCTTAATTTTAGAACTTTTCTTGTCTAACTGTACGTTTGATTTTATTTTTAGAAGAAATTTTTGACTGGACTTTAACTAAGTTAAAACTTAATAAGTCACATTTTTTTCTTTTTTTTGAAATCTTTAACTTTTTTTTTTTCTCAATTGGAGTAGATACTTAACTATCGCCCGGTTCACACTCCACCCACACCTGTTGGACCGGTGAAGAGGCTCATCCCTTGTTTCCTGTTTGGGATGCGGTTTCCGGTTTTTCACTTTTCTAATCTTCTCACTGTTTTTTTTCAATTGGAGTAGATAGACTAAACTATCGCCCGGTTCACACTCCACCCACGTCTATTGAACAGGTGAAGAGGCTTATCCCTTGTTTCCTGTTTAGGATGCGGTTTCCGGTTTTTCTCTTTTCTAATCTTCTCACTCTTATGTAGCCCCCTGCACATCAGTGGCGTTACCGCCTTGCTTGGGGTGGTATGATTAAAAAAAAAAATATAGTTATGTTTGGGGAGATATTTTTCACTCCTTTGTTAACGATTTAGCTATTTTCGGAGACTAAGATTCTCATGTGCCTATATTCCAAGTAGAAATAGGATGTGATTTTTTTACTTTGAAAGCCTAAAACTTTACCTTATCTCGAATGAGACTAATGTTGCCAGTGGAAAACTGTCAGCTGTTTCAACTATGACAATGGCCGAAAAAGGATGTTAAATTAAAGTTTTGTCCCAAACCAGGTCAAGTGGGGAAAGTAGCGGAATGGATATATTGTTCGGCACTCTTCAGAATAGCAGATCGGCAGACATGTGTGCTTTGTTATAAATCCGACTCTTCGTTTATTTATCTACGCGGTAATTCATTAGTCGATATGCTTGCGAGATTTACCTACTTGCCAATTCAAAGTCGAATTTAATGTGCCTGCACCCAGGATTACATGGTGGTAGGTCAATACATTGCATAAACTCCCGTGGTATTTCCTTTTTACGATGCCTCAAGCATCAAAGATTAAGGCGAACACTTTCTCCTTAAGTGTTGAGTAGACGAATGTTTCCCTCACTGAAGTTGTACTTGATTCTTCAACCAGGAAGGACCAAGGCACTTGGTTGGGACAGGAAATTCCCTATTAGCGTGTTTTGCTATAGACAAGAGAATAGTTATTTATTTTCGATGCCCACACACTGGTGGATTTTTGCTAAAATAATTCTAGTAAATAAGTATGTTTCACCATAGAAAATTATGTCGTTATATATATATATTTTATATTTTAATCATATCACCCCAAGCAAGGCTGTGACGCCACTGATGTGCATGGGGCTACTTAAGAGTAGAATGATAGGAAAAAAAGAAACAGGAAACAAGGGATGAGTCTCTTCACCTATTCAAAAGACGTGGGTGGAGTGTGAACCGGGCGATAGTTAAGTCTATCTACTCCAATTGAGAACAAAAAAAAAAGAGAAAAAAAAGTGAAAGACGATTGGGGAAAAAAAAAGAAAAGCCGGGAACCACATCCTAAACAGAAAACAAGGGATGAGCCTCTTCACCTGTTCAATAGATGTGGGTGATATATAGTGAACTGTAATGGTTGTTACAATGTTTTTATAAATTCATAGTATCACGACATAAAAATTTTCATGTTTCGAAGCCAGCCCATTATGTTGTTGGCTTCATCCTCAGGTGATTTTTTTAGAAATGAGAATTATCTAGTTGAAAAGCCAGTTTATTTGTGTTGGATTTATTTTTGGGGGGTGTTAGAGGGGTTGGTCTGTATTTTGAGTTCTGTTGACCTTTTTAAGGTCTTAGGGTTAAGTGTTTGTTTGTGGCTGAGTTCAGGATAGGTTAATCTATTAATCTTGTGAGGGCTGAGGCTGCTGGCGCCTTGCGTGTTGTTAGTTGATTAGAGGTTGGTAGGTGTTGTTTTGTTTTGGTGTTGGTTTCTTCTTAATTTAATTTATGATATTTTGTATTGGGGTGTGTGCTTTTTTAACGCTTCTGATGTGCAAGGGGTCACATTAGAAAGATAACGTACTAGGCAGGAGGAAAGGGAAGACAAAGACAAACCAGCTACAGAGCGTGAAAGAGAAAGGCAAGAGAAGGATGTTAATACAGGAGTGAAGACAATTGCGAAGGTAGAGAAAAAGAACAAGATACACGGGGTGATGTAAAAAGGGCTGGAGTTAAATGGATAAGAGATGGGAATTGACTTTGCATTTAAATTCCTGGTGGTCATAGCCGTCAGGAAAGCAAGTATATGGAAGGGAGTTCCACAGGCGGGAAGCGGGAGAAAAGAAGCTGATGGAATAGAATTGTCACCTGCATTTGGTTGATCTAACTGTAAAAGGGTGGGGCCTTGTTGCCAGTCTAGATGCCCAAGTAAATCCTCGTGGATGGGGCACCAGTCACCAGTCAGAGCAGAAGCCATGAAAATATTTATAGAAGAGACAGAGAGAAGCCACATCCCGAAGATGAGAAAGTGGCTAGAGTCGAGCTGCCAGGTTGGGACCAATCACATTACAGATTCTTCTCTAGAGCCTGTCGAGAACACTGAGATGAACAGCAGGGGATATGACATGACTATTCCATGCACGGAATTATATTACTAGAAATCAGTCAGTCATTTAAGTGCCATACGTGATACAAGCTTGGACGGGCATGTCTTATTCGATCTATGAGAGACTAGGCAGAATATTTCCCCGCAATATGTTGCTATTTCTTTCTGTGGTAGACTGGTTGCTAACCAAGGATAGAGAACACAATCATCCTGCTATTTAACCTATAGCTAGAGGGAGAATAGATAGATTCATACATTTTTCAAGTATATTTGCGCGTAAGTGAATTCGAACTCAGCTTCCTGATTTTTCATTCCACCCATCCATTACTTGAAACACCCGTAGAAATTCCACGGTTGAATTTTCTGGTGAATCTTAATTCTTAAATTAATGATTGAATAAACCCTGCAACAATGAAATATCTGTAAAAGTCCTCCATTGCATTGGTATTGAATGAAACTGAGATATACAGTTGCTAATAGAAATATCTACTCCCGTGAAATAAATAAAGGGTTTGGTTCGAATTTTCATCGTATATTACCTGAAGAAGACTGAAGCGTACAACGGCCGAAACGATGTGATGTAGCAATAAAGATGTGGCCAACAGTCCGAATAGTTGCAATAGTTGCATCTCAGAAATATAGATAGATGTTGAAGGGACAGGAGACAGTAGAGAGCCATGATTGCATACGTAGGCTAGGAACGTGGCACATAAAATCAGAAGAATCTAACCTTGATGAAAATTTGGAAATAAATTGTCAGTTTATCTTCATCTCTGTTGATGTTACGTATTTCTTTTTGCATTTTCTTATACTGTCGGTAATTTCATTTCTGCACGTATTTCCCTTTTTTACCTATCCGCTACTTCTTTTTCAGTCTGGCGCTCTCAAATATTTGATGCCTGTTAGATTGTCTAGAGCGGGGTGGAAAACAGAGAGACAGAAAGAGACTGCTAAGCATGCGTAGAAAATAGCCGAGTTCAGGGACGGGGGGGTGGGGTTAACTGACCGGTATTCAAAGAACAACTATCCCTAAATTCTTAAGTAGAACAGCATCACTAAGAAAATAAATAAAACCTCGAAATAATTTTTATCCAAACGAAACATGAAAGTCAAAAAAGTAACAAAAAAAAAACAACAAATGTTAAAGACAGAGGAAAAAGGAAACCGATCTGACAAATTTATCATGTTGATAACAAAACTGAAATTTGAGTGAAAAATTTCGGAAGACAATTTACCAAATATACAATTTCAACTCTCTTTTTTTTCATAATATTGCAAGCGAGTTAACTGCCTGTTAGATTTTCTAGAGCAGGGTGGAAAAGAGAGAAAGAGACGGAAAGAGACTGCTAGGCATGCGTAGAAAATAGCCGAATTCAGGGACAGGGGGTTTAGCTGACCGGTATTCAAAGAACAACTATCCCTAAATTCTTAAGTAGAACAGCATCACTAAGAAAATGACGTGGCTTCCCTGTGCCTCTTCTATAAATACTTTCACGGCTTCTGCTCCGATGAACTTAGATCACTGGTGGTCCCTAGGTACGAATTTTCACGAGATACTACATTAGCAATTAGGTCCTACCCTTTTACAGTGAAACCGATAAAATGTAACCGCAATTTCTATTCCCACAGCTTCTTTACTCGCACTTCCCGGCTGTGGAATTCCCTTCCGCATACTTGCTTCCCCGACAGCTACAATCTCTAGGAGTTTAAATGTAAGGTCAATAGACATCTCCTAACACACTAACTCGCACCCATTCTCTAAAACACTCTTCCTATGTACCTTCTTACTCGTCTATCACCCTCCTTCTGACATTTCCTATATCCAATCGCTCTGTCAGCACCTTCTCCTATGTAACCCCCTGCGCTATAGTGGCAGTGGAATGCCTTGCTTGGGGTGAAATGATTAAAAAAGTCACTCCCGTTTTCTGTATATCTTTCCGTCTATCTATCCCACCCACGATTACTTACCTCTCGAACTTTATCTCCTACTGTCTGCCTGTTAATCTCTCCGAATTCCTCTCTTGGGTTTTCAAAGAAAAATTAACCTGATGCGACAATTAATGAAACGACCTCATTGACACTAATTAATCTATGCATACTTTAGAAAGTATTTTGTATACAAAATGGTTAATTGACTGTCAAGAAAATTTCACTGAGTTTTCTCCGAGCAACGAACAACAGAATATTTTGAACAAGTTGAAAGAATAGTTTATAATTATCACAAAAAACTAATTCAACGCTTAAGTCTGGACAAGTTGTGCATAAACACGATAAACAAAAAGGAAACATATACACCCATGTACGCTTACATTTAAATATAATACTCAATGGTGTTCACATTCAGTGACAGAAAAACACAATCAAATTGATATTTTTTTCATGAGTTGTATAAAATTTTAATTCTTACAAAATTGTTTCTTTCTTTATATATAAAAAAAATCTCAAAATGTTCAAATAACACAGCATTCACAAAATATATAAGAATTTAAAAATACAAATCAAAACAGACTAAAAACTCGCAGGGAAAATAAAAAAACAGCACCAGCATACAACAAAACCACCTATGTAACATTCGTTTAGCAAACATAGTATTTTCAAAATAAATTGTGCTACCTAAAATACTAAATAAAAGTCCTGAAACTAAGAAAATATTAATTTATGAAAATATACAAAATAGAAACATAAATGAAATATACAAACAAAATAACAAATTTTCAATTTTGAATAAATATAAATAATGAATAAGCAATCTAAAAGTCATACCGATAAATAACCTAAAACATGAACAAAATACATTGGAATGGACAGTTCCCACCTCCAGCAACTGCTCTTAATCCACTAGTGGCCTATATAGAGAGCACACGAATAGAATAGTTACACATGGGCTAAATATTGTTTGTGCAGAGACTCTGCTTGTCTCGATATAATCTTGATTCCTGTGTGTGCTGTGTTATGTGAGCGATCAGCAATGTTTTATACTTTATGTTTCTTCCTTCTCATTATGATACTTGTTGCTCCATCCATTTGCAAACATTTCTGAAATATGACATCCTTTGATTTCCTCTAATTCCTCTTGTGTTTCTTGTAAGTTTTAAATTATCTAAGCCTTCTTTTCTCATGATGTGTTTAAAAAATTTCAGCTGTTCCTCTTTGATTATTATGAGCATTTTTCTGATAATTCTTTTTTCTAGCGTTCTTTATCCATCATATTCTGAAGATTTGTTAGGTCACGGTTGTCACAAGTCTTGTTCTTTCCCCATTTATGACAAAATAGTCTAGCATTGACTGTCATAAAGCGGTATAGACACCATATTGTTCTATTGCGTTTTTGCAAGAGTAAACCATTATTCGAGCTAAAAATACATTTGATTTTCTTTTCTTCTCTTTTGTTAGTCACACCGCTGATAAGGACTCATGTAAATGAAATCGGGTACAAAATATCAATTTGGGCAATTTTACACATCCAAAATAACGCCATTTGTGAAATGTTATTCCCTCATTAGAAAAATGTTTAATCAATTTAATAATTAAAAGACATAAAATTAGTCGATATTTTGAAATGAGGTATTGCAATTATTTACACTATTTACATTGTTCGGAATGTTGTCCTCATCTTCGTTGCTATATTTACGACATTTCGACCCTTATACGCTCTGGTCTTCTTCAGGTGATTAGAATTTCGAACTGAACCTTTTATTTCGTTCACCCGGTCTTCAAATATATATATATATATATATATGAGATTATAATTATACTCGTCGCGAAAACCTTCCTCGAAAACTATCGAACAAAGGAAAAATGGTTGTAAAAAAAAAAAAAAAAAAAAAAAGAGCTTAGGGAAAGTCAGTCAAAAGTGTTCGGACCGAAATCAGCACGAATCTCAAAGAAAAAAACCCGACACGAGTAATCATCTCTGTGTCACATTTTCCGTATTCTGTTAGAATACTTCCCAGGTATTTCAATTTTTGTACCTGCTCGATATTGGTATCCCCCACCAGTATTTGGTATTTTGGGCTGCTCTTTTTGCTGATGACCATTCATTCGGTTTTCTTGCAGTTTATTTGTAATCCTTTCTTGTCACCCTCTCCAGCTACCTTCTGTAGGAGGTCTTGTAGTTTCCTTTTTGTGTCTGCTATCAGCACAGTATCATCTACGTATTTTATGTTATTCAAATTGTGACCTTCGATGACAAATCTGATATAACATGTAGGGTCCTCAGAATAGACTCACTGTACAAGTTGAATAGGTCCGGTGAAAAGACACATCCTTGTCTTACGTCTCTTTCTATCTGCTGAATTCATTACTTGTCTGTATGCAGGCAGTTTGCTGCCACTAGAGACTCTTGATTACTCTTATGTCTTTCCCAACTATACTGGGCATCTCCATCAATTCTTTGTTGCGTATTTTGTCGAACGCCTTTGCATAATCGATAAAACATAAGAACAATTCCTTCTTCACTTGTGTTGCATTTTCGGAGAGCATCCTAATCATAAATATGTCGTTCCTTGTTCCAGTGTCATTGACGAACCTACACTGTTCTTGTCCTATTTCTTACCTGATTCTGCTTCTCGCTCTATTCATCAGGATTCGGACGATCAGTTTTGTAATGTGGCTCATTAAACTGATTGTTCGGTGGAGTTCGCACTCGTTTGCACCTGGCTTCTTAGGCAGTGCTATGAAAATCGACTTGCTTAGGTCGTCTGGTATTACACAACTATTATAAATTCCGTTTATTATTTCTGTAATTTTTTCTAAGCCGACTTCTTCCAGGGATATCGGCAGCTTTATTACAATGCTGTCTGGTCCCGCTGCTTTGTTTCTATTCAGTTTGGCTATTGCAGCTGCCACTTCGGTCTTTAATATTTCCGGTTCGTCCTCATCTTTATCGGTTGCTCTCTCTTGTTGTGGAAACGATCTTTTATATATTCTTCCCATCGCTTGGGTATTTCCTCTTTCTCCAATATGGTAGTTTAAAGGAAAAATGTTATTGTTTTCTATTTCAGCACAAGGAATACAGCAAGAATAACAGGAAAAAAATCTTTGAACACGATTTGTCTAATCTAACCTCGCCCGACCGCCCTGCTCAGCTTGCCTTCGCACTAATCAGTTATGGAAGTTTTGGATCAATGTAAAATTCTCTGATGAGGAAAACGTTCCCTAATTTAAGAATTCCCTAAAACCTTTTTCCATCTTTACTCAAATGACATCGAATATCTGCTTTATAAGTGGCAACAAGTCATAGCAGTTAAAAAAGAATATATAATTAAATCGAATATCATCATTTTTATCTTTGTTTTTCTTGCCCTTAATGATTTTTTACATTTTTTCTTATATTACTTCAGACTCAGTACCCCCACCAACGTGTTAATGGGTTTATTGCCTTGTTTGGTGTGAAGTGATTAAAAACAGTTATATTGATATAAAAAGAATAAATAATAAACACAACCGGGATCTGTCCTTGGTAGAAAAAATTTTGATATTAAAATATCCGAATCAAAATTTACTTCTAAATCAACGTAACGAATTAATTAGCAAGTGTTGTCATCGGAGTAGATTAAAGCTCCCTTAAAAAGGTTTTAACTAGTACCTTCCTTCCAATTTAATTGTTATATTTTTAGCCTAATATTTGTTATTTTGTTATTTTTTTCACACCCTTAAGTTTATTGCTAGAGGTTACCTTTGACCTCTCGGGCAAACTGCTTCCCTCCACTTCTAAAATAATGTGTGCTACTATTCTCTCTCTCTCTCTCTCTCTCTCTCTCTCTCTCGGCTTTTTTCTAACCTACCTTCCCTTCCTTTTCTTTACTAATGTTTATAGACTGAGGACGAAGTGTAAAAATGTATTCGTATGACGTGTCCGATGAAGTTCTGACCTCCGAACTGCGTCACATTAAAACTTTTTTTATCTTTGTCATACATTTTTCCCAAAAATTTGTTCTTAATATATAAAAATTTACATATCGTTATCCAATGTGAATATATATATATATATATATATATATATATATATATATATATATATAGGTATTGTTGGTTAAAATATTTCTGTCTTTTAGATGGCATCTAAAAGACAGAAATATTTCAACAAAAAAAAGACAGAAATATTTCACCAACAATAAGCTGGAAATTATTGTAAAAAACCACCTGCCTACAGCAACATTACAAAAAATGCCTACTTTGCTTGCATGAAAAAGTAACAATTATATCTCATACCCCACAAAAGAACATACTAAACATAAAATCAGAAATAATTTCCACATGCAGACATGAAAATAAATACCTGTTATCACAATTTATACCAAACGGGTAAAACAAAACAAAAAGATGGAACCGCTGATACCATAATCCTATCAATTATTTTCTAGTTCAAACTGCCATCATAATAATTGCATTTATTGTTATTATCATTCCACCACCATTACTAATCACTACTACCGCTTTACAATAACTATTTGCTACCACAACTGTTATTATCATCAACCTCACCCCAAAATTACGATTGCCGTATTAGTCCGCAATCATCATTAACGTAAATTACTCCTCTCTTCCGCAGTAAAATTAATACCACCACATGAAAACTAACAAACATTAAAATTAGAATTTTTACCATTTAAATATGTGCAACCACCAAAAAGAAGCTAATAACCGACTTCAAAATAACAATACAGCCTTAAATAATTAAGAATAATAGCAATTTTACCTATCATAGTTTCACACAGACCACATCATACGTACATATATACGTACGAGAAAAGTTTTTTCAGAGAAGTTAAATCGACAACCGTCTGCGGGTTGACATCGCTACACTATTTGATTGCACCAAGCAAATGCGTATGTATGTACGCAATTGCATACATATACATATATACGCCAAGCCCTATACGGTTCGCACATCGTTATGTTTGCGTGAGCCCGGTGGGCGGGCGTCTTTGCGCACCTCAGTGGGTGTACAAGTGTGTATATATGTCTGCGTTTGTCATGACGACAAATTTTCCTCTTAATTTTCCTCCCACATCCACAAAAATACATCAATATACGCAGCCCTACATATAGACAATTTTTTTTTTTAAATTAATCAGTTTGTCTGACGATCTAAAGAGCATGAAACTCAGGATCACAAACACACACATATCTATATGAATATGTCAGCTCTATCACTGATATTGAACGATTTCAAATAAGTACCGCATATATATATATATATATATATATATATACTAGCAGTATAGCCCGGCGTTGCTCGGATGTAATGAAAGCTTTAAAACTAATCCATGGTCCTGGAGCTCAGACACTTTGGACGTTGGTACGAAAGACTAAAAAGAAACAGTTATTTCCAGTTAAAGCGAAACCGTAGACTGAAAGAAAAATGAATGGATGCTATCAATATCAAATTAGGTTTTTTCGTCTTAAACTGAATTTTGAAGGCTAAATAAGTCCTCTGAGTAAATAGTATCATGGCTGAGACTAAGAACTACAATTGTACCTACTTAGAGCCAAACCCGATGTAAAAACTAAAATAAAAGGGCTGAAAAAATACAGACATACAGGCAGATAAACAGAAAAACACATAAACATATTGGCTTATATATATATATATATATATATATATATATATATATATATTATCGATTTTCTGCACTATTGTAAGAACTGCAAACTTGAAACTTCTGAATATCGTTTCTTATGTCTTTGTCTCTGAGTGTATCAAATTTGATTAAAATCGGGCCACTCCTTCTATCACCCGATTTTTTCGATTATCGATTTTCGATATTTATCGGGGATACCGCGACACAAAACCTAGCTAAGAACACTCGCAGATTCTTATAGTACAACTGTGCAAATTTTCAAGAAAAACGTTTCAGCCGTTTCGGAGTTTATAGGTAACGGACACACACACACACACACACACACATACACACACACACACACACAGAGAGAGAGAGAGAGAGAAAGAGTTCCATTTATAAATCAGTTTAGATTAGATATATATATATATATATAGTTTTAAAGTATGCTATATTTATGAGTAAAACTGCTTAATGTATTGGATAAAGCGTATGTAAATATAACAAACGTCAAGAAGGTCAGCACCGAGTGGCAAAAGTCTGTTTCATGCTTGAACACAATTTTCATGGTCCGAAGATTGCGTTCAACAATATGTATGTGTGTGTGTGTTTAAATGAAAAATTTTAAAATATATACATCTATGCGCATATGCATATATTAAGTGATTTGTGTGGATATATATGTTAATATATGCAACTGTCGCTTGTTAACAGACAACAAACAGCGGAAAGACTTAGATCCATATTACTTACATTAAGAATACCTAAGTCATTGATATTCCGTCCATACCTCTTTAAGCATACCGGATGAAGACGTTTCCCGAGATTTAAAAGCCGCTCCCAATCTGATTAAAAGTCATCTACTCAAGTTGTTTGAATGTATAAATGTATGCAGACGTTCCTGCTTTTAGCGCCTCGCTTACCACAAAATATCCAAAGAAGCTGACGTTAGTCGTCTATTTCTAGAGATCATACAGTAGTATATCAATGAAACATGTTAGCATTAACTCATAAAAACATAATAAGTCACTTAATGGAATTGAAAATTTGTAGAATATTATTAATAAACTGTTCACCGATATCTAAAGTATCGTTATTTATTGATTCTTGTTTTGATTTACTTAATAATTTGAGGAAATGTGTGATATCTTGAACTTTTGAGGACCTCTGGTCAGACAAGGAATATTGCACTTGGTGAGGAAAATCGTTAAAGTATTCGGAGCCAGATCGATAACGTTTCTGTCACAAATTGATAAAGATGCGAATTAAAATCTCACCTGCGGTTTATTCCTTATTTCCAATCCACACTGATGACATAACTATAGTCGGTTCGCTGTGTTGTGCTCGACATTTATTCTCTCCGAAACCGATCTTTTAAATCTATAAGCGCACAATTCCTCCTAGGCTAGAATATTGCTCCCACATATGGTCCGGCGCCCTTGCTATTCAATTTGAACTCCTTGATAAGATCAAAAGAAAAGAATCAACAATATTATTGGTCCGGATCTGGCAGCTCGACTTCACCGTCGTCGTAAAGTTACCTCTCTGTGCCTTTTTTTATAATTATTTTTATGGTAATTGTTCGAATAAGGTCTTCGCTAAATAGACGTTGAGATCTCATCAATTTACAGCTGGACTGGCTAGATATAGCCGTAATTTCTATGCTAACAGTTTCTTTTCTCGTCTGTGAAAATTCATCTGGGCTCCGTGCTTCCAGCCAACTTTAATCTGAAAAAATTAAATGCAATATTAATCGCTTTCTACTGTGCTCCTGGTTACTCTTTTCTCTTTCAGCTCATTATTAATATTGCTAATCCTAATTCTTTCACACCCTGAAACCCGTTGCGTCTTAATAGCTTTACTGTTTTGCCTGAAGTGATACTGATTTTTAAAAAAAAGTAGAATGACCTTTGGAGGTTTACGAGAAGTTATATAAGTAAGAAATAAGTTGAATGACTTTTTATGTAAGAAATAAATTAAATGATTCGTCTAAACTAAGAAATAATTTTAGCAAACTGTGTCGGTTATGTCGGGATGTAATCAGGCATATGATCAGACTGTGACGTATTACCGCCAGTTCTCGGCTGTTCATACATATCTGTAAGATAGATAGATAGATAGCAGGAATTAGCGAGATAGATGAATAAAAATGATGAATTAGAGACAAAAAGATGGATTGAATTATGGATAAAATCTATATGTTTGATAAAATTAGGGAATCAGGAAGAAGGGATTAATCAGATATATAGATAGATATTGTTGGTCTTTCTTATACAGAAATATATTGCTCATATTTTTAGTATTAATTTGTTTTATTTTATATTTTCATAGTGTTTTTGTTTGGGGGAGTCACTATTTACCCATAGATGTGACCCTAACATATACTACGACTTCATGTTAGGTTGAACCTAATCAATCACGAGGCCACTCCACACTCATCGAAAGCTTCAATCTCCCAATCAGAGGCCTTGTTAACGGATGTATGTTCTTAAACGAACTGGACAAGAGCCAATGTATTTGAAGTTTCGAACGATTTTAAATACCGACATACACTCAGGCTTGTTTTCATCTTCTTCAAATTGAGATGAAAGGCAACATTTCTATCGTTTTTTCTTTTTTTTTTTTCTTTACAATGAGGTTCACTCTGTATATGGAACAAGAACTGTTGTATATATAGGGTTACAGGAAGACGCAGTTTATGCGGATACGAGGTAAAGATAACGGTTAACCATAGAATTGAACAGGCTAAGATTGTAGTGATCGGGGAAACATCCTCGTGGGAGTCGGTTCCATAGAGTAGCGGTTCGCGCGAAGGAGCTTTTCGAGTGGAACCTACTTCTCACCAATATAATACGGAGAGAATATCAGTGGTGTGCTACGAACGGGTGGAATGTCGAGCTCTAACCGTGAAGATTCTAAATGGCGGAACGAAGGAATGTAGTTCATCCGTGCAGTTTCTATGGAAGTAGCAATAGAGCTACTGTTTCAGACTCGCGGGAGCTGCCCAGACCTCACCTTCCAGCCTGGATAGAGTTCAAAAACGTCTTTGAATCCTTGTTGGAGAAGAAATATTTCCATCTGCCAAACTCCTTCTCACAGGCGAGATATGGCCAGCCTCTAACTGCTCTAAGGCTATTTCCATGAATCTATATTCCTTCCTTCACGGCTAGGACCAGCCATGCAACTTACATAGTATCAAACCACACATATTCTCGCCGTATTTCATCGGCGAGAAGGAAGTTCAACTCAAACAGCTTCTTCCAGCGAACTACTTTCTATGGCCCGGGGTATAGGATCAAAGTGTAGTATCTGTTCTCAGAGACTCACTTTCTGCTAGTCGGCCGAGTCTGGAAGCAATGACCAGCTAAGACCATCTGTGTACGTAAGCGGGGGCTGAGTAATCTTTGACCAATGACCTAAGCGTACGCGCTCAGGTTCCCCACGTTAAAAACCAACCTTGTGTCACAAATCACTCCAGTGGGGGAGTCGGGTAAATCCCGACCAGCTAAGATGTTTCCCCGATTACTAATCTTAACCTGTTCAAGTCGAGATTTTACTGTTATTTTCCTCTTCTATCTATACAAAATATCTCTTAACCTAACCCTCTATCTCGAGTGGTTCCCGAGCCTTGTACAGGAGAAACCTTACTTTAAAAAAAAGAACTATGTACAAACTGAGATAAACAACTAAGATGTATTAATACTACTCAACTGTGTGTGTGTGTGAAGTAAAATAACTTACCTTCTAACATGGTTGCTTCTTCCCATCTCTATTTCTGAAGGCAGGCCATCTCATCTACCTCATTTATAGGAGAGTACCTAATTCAGCATGTGGGTTAGTCTTTAATATAATGGACCTGCC
The DNA here is from genome assembly GCA_037127315.1 of Ascarosepion bandense. NCBI lineage: Eukaryota > Metazoa > Mollusca > Cephalopoda > Sepiida > Sepiidae > Ascarosepion > Ascarosepion bandense. The sequence goes on along the minus strand of JBBBDQ010000145.1, from coordinate 12,968,935 downwards.
CAACATATTTTCATGAGTGGATTCTATTCACTGTATATATCTCTCCATTAAATCACTCAGTCGGGTTTTTTTCTCCCCATGTAAGTGATTACACTTATCTACTTGCGTGTAAATTAACTGCAATTAACCAATATTCAACAGTGTGTAATAAAGATGGTAGACTTATAGTTACTTCTGTATTTCCACGATGCTTCAAAGTTGTTATCTTGTGCCACACTAAATTATGCTTGTGAATATCTACACCTCCATCTGGTTGTGTACGCACATTTTTTTCTGTATTTCCGTATCTACATAAGGATGTAGTAACACTTCCTGCATATTCCATTAGTAATAAGTAAGTTTCACTCGTAAAGCTTCTTTCTGAAATGAAAAAAAAAAAAATCCCAAGACAATGTTTCCCCGATCATTCAAAATTTGACCTGTTCAAATCTAGTGTCAACCGTTACATTTCACTTCTATCGATATAAACTCCCAAGCAAAGTAACTCTCGGCCCTTATACAGATTGAACCATCAGTCATATGTGATGCACGCTTGTGTGATCATGTCTCGGAAGAGATGACTAACTGAGAAGAAGATTTTCCCACTGTAGGTTGCTTTCTACGGTAGTCTGGTAGCCCACCATAGGTAGAAAACCCAATCAGTTTTGCTTTTTAACCCTAAGCTGGAGTAAGAATAGGCCGATTAATACTTTTCCCAATATTATTTGCGGATAAATAAATACAGCGAATTCAACTGGGATTCGAACACGACTCTCTGATTTCTCATTCCGAACCAACAGAACCACACTCTAAAAAAAAAACTTGATTGTTTCTGTTGCTCTTTCTCTGTTAAAACGTCGCTAATTTTATCAGTTAAAGTATTTCGTTATAACAATCACCTCCAATCAACACATAAAATTCAAAGTGCAAACAGAAATATAAACAATTTCAGTTTACTGTTTGCTGTCTGAAAACAAGTTTTCCACATCTTTTCACCAAAAGGACTCGCTTTGATTGAATTCATAAATTACCTCTTTTCTTATATTAAAAGAACGACTAAAAAAATATACAGAGTGAAAGCATAGAGAATAGTTCTATGGAAGAATTAAAACATCACGAGGACAGTTTGTCAAAGACACCGGCCAGGAAGTTGCCAAGGGCGACTGGGAGGTCGGTTTGTTTATGACGAAACGATGATGGCCTTTATTGAATAGTTCGAACAATGCACATTGTTTTGCCTCTTGTACCGATCCTTCCCTTCGCCTGTCTGTGGCTTTTGTGCGACGTGAATAAACGATAGACGATGCAAATAACCTAGTGTTTATTTTGCTAAAACTCCACTTAATTTTCTACAATTTCGACACTTCGAAACATATCTATCTATTGCAGTCTATTCGTATAAATTGAATTTGTTCACGCAAGACTTTATATATCTACCACTATTTCCCTCTTTCTGACATACATGTATACACTTATACATATGTATTAGTGTACATGCATTTGAATGAATATATATATATATATATATATATATTGGGCAGCAATTCTTTTATACAAATGTCATTTAAGACAATTGACAATTCAATTATTCAATTTTCCTTAAGTTGATATAAATGTATTTTTCCGGAAATAAAGTGTGTAAAAATTGCTTAATTTTTTTAATAACCGAGCGCTTTCGGCTACTCTACTACCCATTATCAATTTTTTAAAATTTTCAAGCGCTAGCAATTATCAATTTTTTTAACTGAATTTGTAGAATTATTTTTATATATGTCTGTCTATAGTGTTGGGAATATTTTTTTTCCAAACACAGTCAGCACATTGCGACCGTGTTCATAGTTCATAGTATTTGCTTTTCCTCTTTTATTATTAACACTTCTATAATGTTTAGCCTTTCTTTAACATTACGAGTATATTGCGGATAGAGTTGTTAGGTTTCCTCTTATACGATGCTAATCCCAAGGATGTTGATTTTAAGAAAGCTAAAAACGCATCTGAGATGAAAAACATCGAGTTTGTTTGAATTAAATGTGTCAAAAGTGTTTTGCGAAGTTTCGTGCTAGTTAAATCTAGACAAATGATGTAACAAGTTCAGGAATGTTATTTGATGTTAATAGCGTTCAAATATCATTTGAGAATAATAGGTATCACGCGAAAATAGCAAACATATGCAAAATATCTAAACCAAGCGTTGAAAATCATTTGTATCTGATTGGTTAGGTTAGTCGCTTTGATGTCAGGCTACCACATAAGTGAAACAAGAAAATTACTTGACCTTACTTTTGTGCGTGAGTATAAGATGTGCATTGTGGTGCAATGGATATCGGCTCGGAACGAGCAAAAGGGGGAGCCGAGTTCGAATTCCAGTTGAATCCATTTTATTCACTTACGCGCAAATACACTTGGGAAAGGTATTAATCCTTCTATTCCTTCCAGTTATGGGTTAAATAACAGGACAGATTGGGTTATATAGCCTTGGTCGGCAATCAGTCTACCGCAGAAAGCAATGGCAATCTACTGCGGGATAATCTTCTGTCCAGTCAGTCATGTCTCTTTCGAGACATGATCGCCCAAGTGTGTATCACGTATGGCACTTAACTGACTGAGTGTCACGAAAATACTTCCGTTTTTTTAATAAATTGCAACAGGCGCAATACAACAAAATAGAAAGTAAAAGATCGTAACACAAAGGAACTGGTACGAACCCAACCAAACTCCATTCTTCATCCAAAGAAAGTGATGACTGTATTTTGGTAAGAAATGGGGTCTGATATAAGTTCCTTTCCTTAAATAACCGCGTAACCTCGGCTTTCTGAATTCAAAACTGCACCGGGGATCCAGTTTCTTATTATTCTGGAGGATACAATTCACAATTAACAACGAAACTAAATCTGTTAAGAGTTATGATTACCTACGTCTTAAAGGAATATAGCAATTTAGAAAACAATTCATGAAAATTATCCGAAATAATTTAACAGAAAGGAAATATATTTCATCAGAACATTGATAGAGTACTTGCTTCTTTTGAACTTCAGATACATCTCCAGGAGTTTAAATGTAAAGTCAATAGACACCTCCTAACACACTAACTCGCACCCATTCTCTCAAACACTCTTCCCATCCACGCAACCCTCATCCTCGGTATCCTTACCCGTCTATGACCTTCCTTCTGACATTTCCTATCACTTTCCCCTATGTAACCCCCTAACCACTTTTTCTCATCACTTTCCCCTATGTAACCTCCTCCACTCTTTCTCATCACTTTCCCCTATGTAACCCCCTAACCACTCTTTCTCATCACTTTCCCCTATGTCACCCCCTAACCACTCTTTCTTATCACTTTCCCCTATGTAACCCCCAACCACTCTTTCTCATCACTTTCCCCTATGTAACCCCCTAACCACTCTTTCTCATCACTTTCCCCTATGTAACCTCCTCCACTCTTTCTCATCACTTTCCCCTATGTAACCCCCTAACCACTCTTTCTCATCACTTTCCCCTATGTCACCCCCTAACCACTCTTTCTTATCACTTTCCCCTATGTAACCCCCAACCACTCTTTCTCATCACTTTCCCCTATGTAACCCCCTAACCACTCTTTCTCATCACTTTCCCCTATGTAACCTCCTCCACTCTTTCTCATCACTTTCCCCTATGTAACCCCCAACCACTCTTTCTCATCACTTTCCCCTATGTAACCCCCTAACCACTCTTTCTCATCACTTTCCCCTATGTAACCCCCAACCACTCTTTCTCATCACTTTCCACTATGTAACCCCCAACCACTCTTTCTCATCACTTTCCCCTATGTAACCCCCAACTACTCTTTCTCATCACTTTCCACTATGTAACCCCTGCGCAACAGTGGCAGTGAAATGCCTTGCTTGGGGTGAAATGATTAAAAAAATGTAGTAGACAAGTAGAAAACCAAGGCGCAAGATAACTGAAACAGGAATGACTCCATCCTATACAGAGGGAAAATAGCAGTCAGCAATCCCTGTGGAATGAAGTAGCTTCTCTCTGTCATTTCTACAAGTATTTTCATGTCAACTACTCTAATGAGCTTTTTTATATGGAACCCCGACGACATGTATTTACTCGTGCTACGAGATTGACATCAAGGACCCACTCTTTTAAATGTAACCGCGTCTTCTACTCTAACAATACGTCCCGTTCTTGGAACTCACTTCTATTTGCTTGCTTCCGTGATAGCTACAAACTCTAATCGTTCAAATGCAACGTCAGTTGCCATCTTCTATCTACTTGATTCCTATCCATCTAATCTTTTCTTCAACATTCATTGTGCTTTTTTTTAATTCTCTCACTGTAATCCCCTGCACACCAGTAGCATTCCTGCCTTGCTTGGAGTGAAATGATTATAAAAAAAATGATTATATAAAAAAGTAAAAGTACTAGACAGATAAGAACACTGGAAAGAATTAGCGAATATGCTCGGCTATGAAGACCACCAAAATAAGCTTGGTGTAGAAATAAATACGATGTGGAAGCCGTTAATAAATAATGAAAAAAGACGACAGTAGCAACAGCAAGAGAAGTAACAAGCTTCGCTGGATGCATTCAAGCGTGACAAGCAGCACCCACAACAGTGTGAGGGGCAGGTAGATTAGATTTAAGACTCCAACTTTTACACTAGAAAACTAAAGTGTCAGTTAGTGATTTTGGTGACATTGCAATAATTTTTTTTTAATATTTTCATCCCAAGCAAGGCATTCCACTGACACTATTGCGCAGGGGTTTATATAGGGGAAGGTGAAGAGAAAGAGAGGTTAGATATAGGAAATGTCAGAAGAAGGGTGATAGACGGGTAAGGATATCGAGGCTGAGGGTTGGGTAGATGGGAAGAGTGTTTGAGTGAATGGATGCGTGTTGATGTGTTAGGAGGTGTCTGTTGATCTTACATTTAAACTCCTGGAGATTGTAGCTGTCGGGGAAGCAATCATGTGGGAGGGGATTCCACAGGCGGGAAGTGCGAGAAAAGAAGCTGTTGGAGTAGAAATTGCGGATACATCTTATCGGTTTCAATGTAAGAGGGTAAGTTTAATCTCTAGGTAGGGTTGTGCAGACTTACTCTCCCCCTTTTTATGTGCGATGCCGCTTCAAGAAGCTGATGATCAGGACTCTAGACAATTTCCTGCCGTTTGTAGCTATTTTAAATTTTGTCTCTTTGTTCTCGTAAATTCTGTTCTGCTATTTATTTACACAAGTTCGTTAGGTAGATTATCCGCCGTTTTATATTGTCCTTCTTGCCTTCAATATTTCCTGTGATTGTCAATTTTTTCAAGCTCTCTAAAATGTCTTATACATGTTAACAGTTTATTTTTCTGATGTTAAGTATAAATGTCCTTTTTCTTTTCATTTTGTTTAAAACATCGTCGTTGCGTACATGCATTCTCAGCATCTTTCTGTAGAACTACTTTTTTGTTGTCTCAAATATTTTCTTAATTTGTGAGAATATTTCCCAGCATTCACTGTCATGAAGTCTACCGATATTATACAACAGTTCAGTGCTCTTTTTTCGTTTCAAACGAAATTTTCCTGTTACTTAATACTTTCCTTAACTTTTTGAATGTAGTTTTGCTACTTTAACTCAGTATAAAATGGAAGCAAAATAACTGATAAATACTAAATAATAACTAGACGAGATATCCATCAACTGAATGTGAATAATCTACCCCTGTCGAAGGATTTAGTTTGAAATTTCCTGAAGATTAGCCTGGTCTACGAGTAAAAGATTAAGGCTGGATGTCGCAACGACGTCAAACGGATAAAAACAACAAAGATGACGATAAATGTTCACGAGTAAATAATTTAAATAATAATAACTTCTCATCCCAGAAATTTGAACTAAGTAGGAAGCGTTCTAACAGGAGATGGAAAGTACGACACAGAGATCCGATAGCGAATTGGCTTGGTAAAGGACGCGTACCAGAAGATGAGTAAAGTACTAACACACAGGAAAATTTCACTAGAAACAAAGAAAACGCGGCAGTGAGTGCTGGACAATATCATCGAAAATGAGGACTTGAAGCAGCGGAAATGTGGTTCTACAGAAAGATGCTGCGTATATCGTGGACTGAGCATTCAAGCAACGATGAGGTGTTGGAAAGAATGGCAACAAAAAGGAAATTTATAGTGAGCATCAGGAAGAAACAACTGATGTTCCTAGGACATGCAATGAGGAAGAAGAGCTTGGAGAACCTGATACTGACTGGCCAGGTAGCAGGAAAGAGAGACAGAGGAAGGCAGCGGATAACATATTTGCAGGGCTTGATCAGGTGGATGACGAAACGGGGGTTGCGATGTGTAACAGGAGCAAACATGCTAAGAGCCACGAGGGATAGGGAGACGTGGAGAACCATGATCGCCTACGCCCTGAAGGGGCAGGGCACATAGAAGTAGATTCCGAAGATATTCTCCTAAAATGAATATGAACAAACTACAGAGTAAATAACTTATTGAGTAAAATATATAAGTAACAAACTTTTATTAAATGTGACTGGAGTTGAGTCTGTTCATCTTTTAACATTGCTGATTTATTTAATTATTTTGGCACGCACAGTTGAAGTAAACGTTCCTCTATTGTTAGTGATAGCAAAATTGAACAATGTTACACCTTTTTTTCTTTTCTTCATCTCTGCTAAAGGTAACACCAAAGTGTCGAAACAAACGTGAGAGGACAACGATAATTGTTGTGGCAAACAGAAAGAGCAAGCAACAATGAAATTGTTTATTTCGCCAGAATAATATCTCTCTTTTGATTTTCAAAGAAATTCTTCTTTCTTTCATAGCTGACTCCAGCATCATTACAATATGCATATATATATATCCGATATTTTATTAATTCGAACTTTATTTTTTGCGGATAAGGCAATTCGTTGTAACGGTTAACAAGCTTTTCTCACTAGATCAATTACGAGTAATGAGTTCGATTCTTATTGTTGATCTAGACTTTCAGCCTTGTGCTAAAAATCTAAGCTAGGCATAGCAAATCACTTTAAGACGTTATTTTCTAAGTGAGAGGACAAATATAATTGTCATTTAAACATTGAGTATTGTGTTTACCGACATGCTCGCTTGAGTTCAAGGGCCAATATTTTAATGGACACACATTCTATACCCGATATTGGGCAATGTGTATTTATATATAAATAAGCACAAAAAAATTTGTCACTTTAAATGAGCAGGTTCATGTCAACTTCGAAATTTTGTGAAGATGCCGTTTTGATGCTCTGTCTCGTTAGGGTTTGTGGTGACAAACTCTTTGTGCTTATCAACAATCTATCACCGCCCCGATATTGAGCACTTTATGATAAAATATCTGCTTGTCAAAATACATATTACCATTAAAAACACTGAAAAAATAATAACCTTGGATGTATGGATATTTACCCTACTCCTCCACTAGAGGGAGATGTGACAAAAGGTCTTTTTTAAGGTGGGGAACCCGACCGCTTAAGGACGGGCACAGAAACAAAAATTCACCAGTCCCCTCAGCCGCCGGTTGAGCAGGCCCCGGTGACGAGCACCTGGTCCACCTCTCTGCTGCAATGGGGCGGCGCGGCGCGGCCGGGGAGCAGTATTTCCTGACATCGGGCATCAGCAGTGTAGTTTTTCTCAGATGCAACCCTACCCTCGCGGACGGAGCTAAAACTGAGTCGCACTCTGTCTTTGAAGACGGAGACGCATCTGAGAAATGATTTTGGTCCCTACCCGACAAAAAATATGTCAGGTAAGTATTGTCGTTGGATGTATGTCGTTAAGTTATGGTTTTTTCTTGCTTATATAGAATATGGTGCCATATTGTGGGAGTGATATTGTTTATGATTAGTTATTTATTCTTTTTCTTTTTCTTTGTGTTTGGTTGATTTTTTATTTTATAGTTGCTTGATTTATTTTATTTTATTTTATTAGTGCATGCGTGAACGGGTGTTTGTTTAGTTGGGATGTGCTCTTGTTTTGTTGACCTCGGTTTGCCCTTTTATTTAGTGTGTTGATATGTTTTTTCCGCGTGTCAGTCTATTTTTCTGGGTCCAGGTTGAGTTTATTGTGTTTGTGTTTGTAAACTTTACGTGTGTTTGCTTTATTTTTGCTTTTATTTTTAGTTATTTTATTTTTATTTTTTGTTTATTGGGTGCATTATTTTCAGATATTCCAGTCTGGGCGTTTGCATATATTATAATTTTATTTTTATTTTTTGCAAATGCGTATGTTTACATCATATATCACACGCTAAAAGTCTGCCTTTTTCTACCGAGCACCCATACCTCAGAGGTAGAATCGCCGACTGATGTCAATTCAGTCGGGTTTCAATCCTGACTAAAAGCAATCGGATGTCTAACCGTACTGATGAGTTGTGATACAGTCTGCGGATGACATATATATTTTGTATGCTTTGTTTTTGTTTATCTTTGATTCGTATTTATAATTATGTTTTTAGTTTTTATTATTTTATCTACATTGTTTATGTGCCTATCTTTGATTTTTTTTTCTGTTCTTTGTGGAAGTAGGTATTTATTCGCATGTCTACACTTTTCCATTATCTCATTTTTTTTGTCTGAAATTTTACTTTGGTTTTTAAAACTAATTATTGTCAGTTTCTCTTAATTTACACCTTTTGCTATTAGTGCTGCATGATGGTGCCTTTTTTCTACTTCTCCATTTGATGTTGGCGGTAATGTTGTTTTCTTTCTGGTTCCATATGTATTTCAATAACGTTTGGTTGTTTTTTTTATTTCTCTGTATTGAATAATGTTTTGTGATTATTAAATCTTTTTTAAACAATGTTTCTCTTGCTCCTTTGTAAACCTTTTCGTCTTTATTGGTGTTATTTGTTACGGTTGATACATTTATTATTAAATGGACAGTTGTCTTTCTATCGGAGTTACATTTGTCGTATTGTCTTGTTGGTTTGCATTGTTGTTATTATTTTTATCAAATGTTTTCTTTTTGTGTTTGGTTATTAACTTTTCCATACTTTCCAAAGAGCGGTAGCTGATTTTAACTAAATTTTGTTAATAACTTTTTGATAGTTTGTTGTGTTTGGAAAAATGTTTTTTACTATGTTGAAAAACACCTTCACAAAAAATCAAAATTATGAACAAAAATCGAATATGAACATTTCAGAGTGTTTGAGTGTTAATCTTTGATCAGATCAGAGGATTTAGAAAGAGTTGAATTAATCTAATGGTTATTACGAAATTGTTTAGCGAGATCACTAGTGATAGAGAGATTATGCCTCCACTAATATTCCCAAATGCCTCAGATTCAACACCGAAGGTCTGCATCAAGTTCCTTAAAGAGGTACTGCTGCACTGGTTTAAGAGGGGGACTGCTGGGAGACTGTGTCTGGTAAAAAAAAAAAAACAACAACATGCAAACAGTCAAGAGAACAATTTCTGCGAACGCATCACCCCTTACATGAAGCCACTTACCTACCCCGACCTCAATCATATTGATTATTATGTGTGAACCGAAAAACCAACAAAATTCCTAGGCAAAGATTATGGCAGTATTCATCAGCTTAAACAAGAAAAAAGTTCAGAAGACTTGCAAGAGATCTTAATGGTTTCTGGGGGCCGCGGTTAAAGCCAATGGCGATTTTATTGACTTAATTTACTTTTTAACATTTCAAGATATTTGCATGTAATTTTGGTAAATATATCTTTAAAACTAAGAGGTCAGTATTATTTTCGTTTTGGAGTAATTTCGACGACAATTCATCTATCGCGCCTCTGTATATATATATATATATATATATATATATATATATATATATATATATATATATACAAGGATTTGTACCCACAGAAAAACAAATTGCCTTAAATAAAACTGGCGTCATTGTGTAGACCTTAGAATACTTTCAGCCAACACATTTTCAAAGGTGTTCGTTGGCGCTTTTGTTGATAATAAAAATGTACGCAGGGACAAACGAAAGTTTACCTACAAAAGGAAAAGGTGAAACTCGTTTAAAAGTAAATTTAAATCAAAAAATTATATATATATATATATATAGAGAGAGAGAGAGAGAGAGAAAGAGAGTGAGAGAAACAAAGAAAGAAAGAAAGAAAGAAAGAAAGAGGGAAGCTAAAATATACGAAAGAGTGCTGAAAGGTTTAGAGGGATGTCTGTATCAAAGAAGTAAAATAAACAGAAAAAATTCATCACACGGGAAGGAATCATTTGTGTTGACGTCTTCCATAAATCTACCAGTTCGTTTCAGCTCAACGTACATTCAGTTGTTCCCAGATTCTTCAAAATCAGATTTCTTTTCTCCAAAAATTCCTCACTGAGGCAAGATTTTCCACGATGTTATCTTCTATGTTGACCTTTTTCAATGTCTTTAACGTTGTCCTCGAATTGGACACACACACACACACACACACACGCACGCGCGTGCGCACATATATCTAATGACAATGGAAACGATACGAAAATGTAATGATAATAATTATTATTATTATTCATTTATATAAAATCATACACGCATCTTCTATTTGCATGACGATTACGCACTGTAAATGTCTCGTAAATAATGGTCTGTTCCGTTTTGATTATGATTTCAGTGAGAAAATTATTGAAAAGTAATGTTTAACGGCTGTGAAATGAAAACGTTGTCAATTTCAAGCCTTTTCCTTTGCATATAATTTTTAAAATATCGTCCCGCACTGATATTTTTGTTGATATTGCAATATTTTTTCAAGTTTTTATTTTCAAATATTTTAACGATGTGATTTCTACTGATATTTTATTGTCATGTAACTCGCAGTGAGCTTTCTCATTAAGTTAAGGGTTGAGATTCATCAAAAAAATAAATTAAGAAAGACCTGACATATTCACCGGTGTTTCTAGATATTATTTTTATTATGTTGTCATTTTTCATCATAATTCGATTTCTGCTATGGTCGCACTACCCACCAAATCTACGGAAAGACCTAAGGCAGGTCGTGGTGTGTTGTTATGGCGCCATTTCATGTTTTTTTCTATCTCCCCTAACATCCCTAGCGTTACATAAACAATAGTTCTCCTTAGTGTGTGGGCTGTACTTAATATGACAATCTTTTGTATATCTTTTAAGCTGGGGCTTCCAGGGATTCTTTTAATTTGTTGTCTTGTTCCATTTTTTATCATTGCAAGTGTGACTACTATCACTGGCACGATTTCCACATTTTTTTTCTATTTCAATTTCCAGGTCTTTATATTTTGACAGTTTTTTGAATTCCTTGATTGCTATGTTACAATCCACTGAAAAAGTTATATCAATTAATAGGCAAGTTTTTTCTTTCTGGTTTTTAGCAATAACGTCCAGCCCACGTGCTTCAATTTTTCTGTCTGTGTAGATGGTGTCATCCCATAGAATGGTGACATTTTCTATTTCTGTAAACAGTGCTGGGTGATGTTCATACCAGTGTTTGTTTACATATTTTCCATAGTGTTTGCACATTGTCCAATGTAAATATTGCCCAACTCTGTCGTGGCGATTTTTATATTCATTTGGGGTAAATACAGAACATCCTGAGATTCAGTCAGTCAGTTATGTGCCATACGTGATACACGCTTGGGCGATCATGTCTCGAAAGAGACATGACTGACTGGGCAGAAGATTATCCCGCAGTAAGTTGCCATTGCTTTCTGCGGTAGACTGGTTGCCGACCAAGGCTATAGAACCCAATCCGTCCTGTTATTTAACCCATAACTGGAAGGAAGAGACGGATTAATATCTTTCCCAAGGGTAATCTTGGTGTTTATCACAGAACCTGCATTTTGGATCCACGTTATCATGTATAATATTTGCCTGAAAGTTTCCAGTGAAAAGACTTCGGTCTTGTGCTGCAATAATCATAATTATTATTATTATTATTATTATTATTATTATTATTATTATTATTAAACAAGTCAACGAAACAGTATTCTCATAACAAAAATGTTTATAATCCTTATATTCTTTCACTTTCAAACTTTTTCATCAGTCGACTATATTTACATACACAAACACATAAATAGATAGATCATGAACAACTAGATAGATAGATAGATCATGAACTTGAAAGATAGATAGATAGATCATGAACTTGAAAGATAGATAGATATATCATGAACAACTAGAAAGATAAATCATGAACTTGATAGATAGATAGATAGATAGATAGATCATGAACTTGAAAGATAGATAGATCATGAACTTGAAAGATAGATAGATCATGAACAACTACATAGATAGATCATGAACTTGATAGATAGATAGATCATGAACTTGAAAGATAGATAGATCATGAACAACTACATAGATAGATCATGAACTTGATAGATAGATAGATAGATAGATGAAATGACTCAGATAGATAGATAGATAGATGAAATGACTCAGATAGATAGATAGATAGATGAAATGACTCAGATAGATAGATAGATAGATGAAATGACTCGGATAGATAGATAGATAGATAGATAGATAGATAGATGAAATGACTCAGATAGATAGATAGATAGATGAAATGACTCAGATAGATAGATAGATAGATGAAATGACTCAGATAGATAGATAGATAGATGAAATGACTCAGATAGATAGATAGATAGATGAACTGACTCAGATAGATAGATAGATAGATGAACTGACTCAGATAGATAGATAGATAGATGAACTGACTCAGATAGATTGCTAGATAGATGAACTGACTCAGATAGATAGATAGATAGATGAACTGACTCAGATAGATAGATAGATAGATAGATGAACTGACTCAGATAGATAGATAGATAGATAGATAGATAGATAGATAGATGAACTGACTCAGATAGATAGATAGATAGATAGATAGATAGATGAACTGACTCAGATAGATAGATAGATAGATAGATAGATAGATGAACTGACTCAGATAGATAGATAGATAGATAGATAGATGAACTGACTCAGATAGATAGATAGATAGATAGATGAACTGACTCAGATAGATAGATAGATAGATAGATAGATGAACTGACTCAGATAGATAAATAGATAGATAGATGAACTGACTCAGATAGATAGATAAATAGATAGATAGATCATGAACTGACTCAGATAGATAGATAAATAGATAGATAGATCATGAACTTGAAAGATAGATATATCATGAACAACTAGATAGAGAGATAGATAGATAATTCAGAATGCTGATTTCAAATGTTGACCGATTCTGTCACTTTTCGTTAATTTCATTCCCCCAACTCTAAATTCAAAACCAGCTTGAAGACGAATAGTCGACTTCAGACTGTTTTCCCCAGTAACGCAATCTCTTCTACTACAAACTAAATATGGAAGGATTATATGGATTTCCCATGAATCCTCTTAAAAATAAAATATTTGATGGGCGGCAACATGTCAAATTTGGAGCTGCTTTCAAATATATATATTTATTACGCACTAGGTTATCTTCGTTAAAGTTCTTTTTTTTTCATGACCTGTGACGTAGGCGATCATGGACTTTCACTTGCCCCTGTCCTCTGTCGCTTTTAATATTTTTCCTCTTGGTATCTCTCCCAAACCCCGCTTTGCTATCCATTTACTCAAGCCCGCCACATATGTCCCGCGCTGTGTCCCATGTCTCTCTTTTCCTCTATCCGTCCTCTGAGTATTAGGTTCGTCAAACCCTCCTTCCCCATTACGTATCGCAGAAACTTCAGCTTTTCTTCTTCATTGCATTCTCTCCAACACCTTTTCGTTGCTCACACTCTCGGTTGATAAGCTGTATCTCAAAACCGCGACGCGGTTTTTCTTTTATGATAAGGGGTTGGAATAAAAATCCTAAATAACTTCTTAATGCCGCATACATCAAGATGTACCAACCTTCTATCTTAACCCTCTAGGGCCATTCGTATCATATTTGATACAGTATGAAAACAAGCCTTGAAAGAAATATTTTCCTGAAAAATTTTAAAGAGAAATATTTTATAATTTCAAATGAAAGCAGTACTGACTGCTCAGTCAATGAATACCAAATGTTTCCTTATAGGGAAATACCAAATGTTTCCTTATAGGGAAATACTGTATCAAATATGATACGAATGGCCCTAGAGGGTTAATAGATAGATAGATAAACAGACTGAGATTAACCTTCTAGAGCCATTCGTATCATATTTGATACAGTATGAAAACAAGCCTTGAAAGAAATATTTTCCTGAAAAATTTTTTAAGAGAAATATTTTATAAATCTCAAATGAAAGCAGTACTGACTGCTCAGTCAATGAATACCAAATATTTCCTTATAGGAAAATACCGTATCAAATATGATACGAATGGCCCTAGAGGGTTAATAGATAGATAGATAGATAGATAGATAGATAGATAGATAGATAGACAGACTGAGATTAACCCTCTAGGGCCATTCGTATCATATTTGATACAGTATGAAAACAAGCCTTGAAAGAAATATTTTCCTGAAAAATTTTTTAAGAGAAATATTTTATAAATTTCAAATGAAAGCAGTACTGACTGCTCAGTCAATGAATACCAAATGTTTTCTTATAGGGAAATACCAAATGTTTCCTTATAGGGAAATACTGTATCAAATATGATATGAATGGCCCTAGAGGGTTAATAGATAGATAGATAAACAGACTGAGATTAACCTTCTAGGGCCATTCGTATCATATTTGATACAGTATGAAAACAAGCCTTGAAAGAAATATTTTCCTGAAAAATTTTTTAAGAGAAATATTTTATAAATCTCAAATGAAAGCAGTACTGACTGCTCAGTCAATGAATACCAAATGTTTTCTTATAGGGAAATACCAAATGTTTCCTTATAGGGAAATACTGTATCAAATATGATACGAATGGCCCTAGAGGGCTAATGCAAAGCTGTAGTTCAGTTTGAGAGATGACAGGAGTAATTTATAAAACCTGAATTGGAATTGTTGATATTTTTACTTCAAAATGGCTTTAACGATCTCGAGACCAATATTTCGAATTGTTCTTTGTACAAATTGAAATTGTCAAATACTTTGTTTCAAGCAAACTAAAATTTTGCGTGCATATTTCAGTTTATTTTAGGCACTTAGACGTTGTGTAATGGTTTCCTTGCTTGTTTCGCTCGATCAATTTCAAATGATATCTATCCTCACTGGGTGCTCTGCACTTACGACTTACCACATATAAGCTACTCTTAGAAAATAATTTTGGGCACTTTGGCATCAAATAATGGTTAGCAAGTTTATCTCGCTAGATCGATTATGACTGAATAGTGAGTGCTCCACATTTTCAGTCTTGTGTAACATCTAAGTAAGGCTTAGTAGATCATTTTGGTCACGTCGACGTGGTGTAATTGTTCGCAAGCTTCTCTCGTTAGATCATTTACAGTTGCATAATGAGTTCGATCCTTACTGAGTGCTCTATACTTTCGGCCTTGTGCCACGATGAAAGCTACGCTTACAAAATTACCATACCTTAATTTATTAATGTTCGTTGTTTTTAACACATTATTTGTTTTCCTGTTCTGCACATTGTTTTCTTTCTTTCTCACCTTTTCTTTCGTCTTTCGTTTCGGGCATGTTTCTCTTTTTGTCCTCAATTTCATTTTTTTTTTATTTAAATGGTTTTTATTTAGTTTATGCAGATTCAGTCAGTTAAGTGTCATACCTGATACTCGCTTAGGCGATCATGTCTCGAAAGAGACTTGACTGGCTAGATAAAGATTTTCCCGCAGTAGGTTGCCATTTCTTTCTGTGGTAGGCTGGTTGCCAACCAAGGCTATAGAAACCAATCTGTCCTGCTAATTAACCCATATCTGGAGGGAGAAGTGGCGGATTAATCTGTCAGTTAAGTGCCATACGTGATACACGCTTGGGCGATCATGTCTCGAAAGAGACATGACTGACTGGGCAGAAGATTATCCCGTAGTAGGTTGCCATTGCTTTCTGCAGTAGACTGGTTGCCGACCAAGGATATAGAACCCAATCTGTCCTGCTATTTAACCCATAACTGGAAGGAAGAGACGGATTAATACCTTTCCCAACGGTATTTGCGCGTAAGTGAATACAATGGATTCAACTGGAATTCGAACTCGGCTCCCCGGTTTCTCGTTCCGAGCCGATATCCACTGTACCACAACGCACATCCTGTTAATTAATACCGTATTAATACCGTTCGGATTAATACCGTTCCTAAAAGTATTTGCGCGTAAGTGAATGCAACGAATTCTAGAATTCGAAGTCGGCTCTCCGATTTCTCGTTCCGAACCGATATCCCCTATACCACAACATACTGAAGACGCCAGACTAAAAAATATGCAGAAATATGTCAATATTTTTATAAAGCTGTTATTTCTTATAAACTTTGCGTATTCTTGAAACGAAATAATACTTGAGGGTAATAATTAAAATAAATCTAGTACAACACAAATCCAAATCTTACTTCTTTTATACATCACTTTCAGAACGTTGGCGATCATAGCTCTCTTTGATTTCACTTTTGCTGTTGCACACCGCAACTTCTGGCTCATTACCATCCCTATTTGTTCTACTATCCATTCTCTTAAACTTTTTAGGTTATTCGATGTGGTGTAATGGTTAACAAGTTTATCTCGTTATATCAATTATACTTGAGTAAGGAATTCAATCTTCACTGAGTGCTCCATAATTTCGGCCTTGTGCCACATCTAAGCTATGCTTAGAAAATCATTCTCTTTGACTAGGTTACGCTTTATTTCTTCTGCTTTAACCCTCTAGGGCCATTCGTATCATATTTGATACAGTATTTCCCTATAAGGAAACATTTGGTATTTCCCTATAAGAAAACATTTGGTATTCATTGACTGAGCAGTCAGTACTGCTTTCATTTGAAATTTATAAAATATTTCTCTTAAAAAATTTTTCAGGAAAATATTTCTTTCAAGGCTTGTTTTCATACTGTATCAAATATGATACGAATGGCCCTAGAGGGTTAAATATGCCCACTGTGTGTTAAATTCTCGAAACCTTTCCTTTTATGTATTTCAGAAACATTTTCTGGTTGTTAGCAGCAGTTTCTTTTCAAATTCATATAGGTTGAATGTGATTTCAAAGACTGTGATGCGTCAAGCGTCCGAGTATAGACAGCTTTTGATTGATTGAGTCGTTTTCTATGGCTTATTGAACCTTTGTAGGTTATTTCAAGCCAGAAAACATTTTTTTTAGATTACAATTTTCTTTTTGTTGCGATAATAATGGTTTAATATGTGGATTCATACCATTCCCAATGGCATTTGCACATAAGTGAATATAACGAACCCAACGTGAACTGAAAACCGGCTCCCCAATTAACAATTTCAGGCTATTATCCATTTCACCACCTACACATCCAAGCTTACAGCACCTGATATTCTCAAGCAATCAACTATCTAGATGTACCAGGTTCGATTTTGGTTAACTTCGATGATACGTCCTCTGTATCAACAGTCGAAATCCTTACTTTTGTCAACCAATCTAGGTATCCACTGGAAAATAAATAACTAAGTCAGCTACATGGCTGATCATAAGGAAATAAATTAGTACTCTACTAGTAATAAAATGTAAAGGGTGAAGTGTCTTTAAATTTCCTGTTCCTTCACACGTCGTTCAAGGAATATTGAACAAAACGTTACAAATTAAACGGCACATGCAAATGGTATACATTAGAGGATTTCCGTCTCTTTCTTATTATTTCATCTGGCGTAATTAAATTATTTAACATCCTATTCATTTTTTCCATCAAAACTTCGACCCTAACTGACAGCTCTTCAGGCGGAGACAAGCAATTAAACGGAAGAGGAAATTTGTCGGGTAGCCACGCGCGTGCGTGAGAACAAAACATCAATTGCAAAAACAGCAAAAAATAAAGGCATTTGCAACACCAATATCCTCTCTGCTGTGTTTGTTCACTGTCAATCATGCTTTATATTTTCGTACCCACCCAAGACCAATATTTTATACACTCTTCATTCTCTAATGACGTTAAACCTGCTTATTAAATGACCTGATGAACAAACACTGGACTGTGCTGGGCGCGTGACGTAAGGATGAATGCAAACCGCGTTTCGGAATCAAGTCTGGAATCGTCTAAATTTCTTCAATGAGTCTAAACTCGTCCCTTAATGAAACCTAATCTGTCATCAAGGCTTGCTCAAGCCTCGGCAATTTTAGAATATTGGCGTTATGATCTTATTTTTATTTTATTTTGTTTTCTTTCCAATTTTGTCTTTTTCCTTTCACTTTTGTTTAGACTTTTGAACCGGTTCTTTCCTATTTTTCACCGAACGATTTGAGTCTTTCTCCACACCTATAACAATATCTTTTAAATAATCTCTCTCTCTCTCTCTATATATATATATATATATATACATATTGGCTATGGGTGCTCGGTAGAAGGTAGCAGACTTTTTAGCGTATACATTATCATTATACACACGCCAAATAGCCAGAGTGTTCTAATTCATTACGGAATGAGCGATGCGTACATGCCAGAGTAGCTACTGTTTTTCAAAGTCTACCATTCTTCCAGAGTGCTCAATCAGGGTGTGAGTGCGTAAATAGTCATCCGCAGACAGATCTGTTTCGCTGTAACACAGATCATCAGTATGGTTAGACTCCGATTGTTTTTAACCCAAGATTGAAATATATATATATTCGTCATCCACGTACAAGCTTATTTCACTGTATCACAGACCATCAGTGTGCCTAGACATCCACTTGCTTCTGGCCGGGATCGAAACTCGACCGATTTGATGTCAGTCGGAGTCGCTAACTCCTAAGCCATGCATGGAATCAAAGAAAGGGACTTTCAGCGTGTTATATAGAAGCGATGTATGCACACGCCAATCACCGAAAGAACTCAATTCATTGCTGAACAGTTATGCATAATCGCAGAATTAGTAACTGTTTTTATTTAAATTTTCCTTCTATAGAGAGCTCAATCGTAATGAACGCATAATATATTCGTCATCCACATTCAAGCCTGTCCGTCAGTGTGGCTAGACATCCACTTGCTTCTGGATCAAAACTCGACCGATTTGATGTCAGTCGGAGTCTCTAACATTTACGGATATATATATATATATATATATATATATATATATATATAGTGTATTTGGGAAGCAATCTCTCTTTTATGTAGGTTTCATTAAAAAATTACAGATAAAGTATTATGGTTAATTTTTTATGTAATTTTTCATGTGATCTTGTGATCTTTTTTCTTCTCACGACAAAAATTATATGAACAATGTACAAATGTTTTGTTTGTCTTTAACGCTATTTATAACGTACTTGTTGATAGCACAAATATCATAACATAATCCACATTCGATAAAAGACTAAAAATAAGAGAAGCATTATTAATAAATAAAAGGAAAAATACAACACTTAATAATATCAACGACGTGCACAGTAACAACGTGCATACCCTGTTCGAAATACAAAACAAACAGTTGACTCTACACATACACATAAACACATTCTCAATAATGGCTAAACGTATAAGCGAAAGCGCTCGAAAAAACTAAACATTTAGAGAATTTTTCTATATATTTATATCCCGAAAAGAAAACAATCATAAGTTCACATGAAAAATTACATAAAAAACTTAACCTTGTCAGTCTTTTCTAATGAAAGCTATATGTATATCGGAATTATACGGAAATTTACGAAACTAGCATTAGCCAACATATTAGTATTTAAAATAATAATAATATTAAAGCAAATAAAAATGATTTACTGATTCAATTCCTGCTAATTAAGCTATATATAGGGAGAGAAAAGATGGATATATACCTCCACTAAGGTTATTTGCACATAAGTGAATACAGCGAACATGACTGGAATTGAAACTCGGCCTTCCGATTTCCAGTTACGTGCAGCTACCCACGCCCTTATCCAAGCTTACTGCACCTAGTTACTTCTTGAGATATCTGCAGAAGTGAAAATATAATGATTAATATGTCTGAAAACGGCAATATATATAAATTAGTATATTAAAGACAAAAGGGAAACATTTGAGCCAACGCTTTTTGTCCTCTGTTGGACTCTATCAAGGAAAATATAAGGATTTTTATTTGGCAACAAGTATTTATAAGCAGAAGTAAAAATACACTATTTACATTATTTGGACTATTCTCCTCATCTTCATTACCATTTCCACAACGTTTCAGCCATTGTACTCTTTGACCTACTTTAGGTGCTAGGAATTTAGAACCGAACCCTTTATTACGATCACTGGGGTATATCATTCTCATTCCTTGTGCGAACCCACTTCTGGTAGTCATGAGTTATCTCCCTTTAATACAACTCTCTAATTTACTTGTTCATCACTGCTGTAGCCTGGTATTGAACTCACAACTCTTTGGGTCAAGTCACTGAAATTAATCAACGCTCATATACACTGGACCATGTGTCCTTCGCACAAGAAATGAGAATTATATACCTCAATGACCGTGATAAAGGGTTCGGTCCGAAATTTCTCGCACTTGAAGAAGGCCGGAGCGTACAACAGCCGGAGCGTACAACGGCCGAAACGTTGTGGAAATGGCAACGAAGATGAGGACAAAAGTCCGAATAATGTAAATAGTGTAAATACTATTTCATCTCAGAAATATAGAGAAACTGGCAGTATAGCCCGGCGTTGCTCGGGTGTAATGAAAGCTTTAAAACTAATCCATGGTCCTGGTGCTCAGTCTCTTTGGACGTTGGCTCAAAAGACTAAAATGTTTCCAGTTAAAGCAAAACCGTAGACTGAAAGAAAAATAAATGGATGTAAGTCAAATGTTGATTTCCTGGTATCGATTTATACATATATATTATCGATTTTCTGCACTATTGTAAGAACTGCAACCTTGAAACTTCTGAATATCGTTTCTTATGTCTTTGTCTATGAGTGTATCAAATTTGATTAAAATCGGACCGATAACCCGATTTTTTCGATTATCGATTTTCGATATTTGTCGGAGGTACCTCGACACAAAACCTAGCTAAGAACACTCGCAGATGCTTATAGTACAACTGTGTAAATTTACAAGAAAATCTGTTCAGCCGTTTCGGAGTCTATAGGTAACGGATACACACACACATACACAGAGGAAAAGTTCCATTTATAAATAAGCTTAGATAGATTTAGATTAGATTAGATTAGATACAGAAGTAAAATTGTTAGTTTTTCAGAATTTTCAAATTAAAGAATACTGATCAAGCTAACTGAAAGTCAAGGTAAACTATGAAGAGCCCTAAGTGACGTCGTTTAATGTCTAATAAACGAAAATGAGGAAATGTTATTATAGTTGTTGAATTTTTGGAAGTAATTATTATTTATATAATTTCATTTTGAGAAATTAATTTATGTATTATATATTTTAACAACTATAAGGTCTTTAATTTAGCCGTTTTTATTCACTTTTTTTTATTTTATAGTCATGTATGTTGGCTTAGGAAATGATTATTTCTTTTAAGAAAGGAGATATATTTAAAAATCTAATGCGCAGATTTATATTTTGTTAATAGTCCTGTGTATGATAATAAGCTACATCTGACAGCAAAGACTTTAATCGGGAGATTAGAGGTTTTCTAAACCGCGGTCAGTCAGTTAAGTGCCATACGTGATATACGCTTTGGGCGATCATGTTTCGAAAGCGACTGGCTGGGAAGAAGGTTATCCCGCAGTAGGTTGCCATTGTTTCTTTGGTAGACTGGTTGCCAGCCAAAGCAATTGAATCCAATCTATCCCATTAATTAACCCATAACTGGTGGAAAGAGACGGATTTTCCCGAGAGTATTTGTGCGTAAGTGAATGCGAGGAATTCAACTGGAATTCGAACTCAGCTCCCCGATTTGTCGTTCCGCGTCGATATCCACTACATCACAGCGCACATCCAAAACAGTCAGTTAAGTGCTATACGTGATACACGCGTGGTACTACCCCTCAATTGCTATTGCTTTCAAGTCTTCCTTGACCCTGTGTTTTAGCACCAGTTACGGTCCCAACTATAAGAAAATGAGCCCCATAAACAAAAATAAAACACTATGAAAGTATAAAAATATTTTTATAATGAAAATAACAGCAATAAGTTTTTATATTAAAAAAGATTATCAAAAATACATTTTATCGGTAGTAGAAGGCATACAATTGCGTTCAAAATATATTTAGTTAAAGCCATAAAATCATATTAAAAATATTTAAATTTCCGCATTAAAGTCGCCCATAGAGGTTGCCGTGTCGCCAAACAAAATAAACCAACCAACATAAACGAACATGACAGTAATCTATATAACAACCTAAAATTTATTAAAGAAAGTAAGTTGTATTCCAAAATATAACTTCAACATTAAAAAACACACATCACTACCTTTAATAATTACGTCCTGACAAACATACATGTGTACAAAAGTTGATTCATTTATAAAAGCAGAATAACTTATATTGTTTTTACTTCAAAGCACCCAAGAATATTAACTTTCGACATTAAAAGATATTTTGATATGCCGTTATAAACAACAAATCAATCGATTAATATTTTGCTAAAATGCGTTAGCAACAATCTCAATAATTTTTCAGCTAAGTTAGTTAATTTCTCTTTTAATAACTGTGATTATTTTAGATCGGCGTTGTAGTTCTATGTAGTTCTATTTATGAGTAATGTATATGATCAATTGTTATGCATAACTTCCTTTTTGTGTTGATAAACATGTAGACTTTGAGGTACGCCGCTTGATAGATCGCTAGAAGATATTTAGTTTGATTGATCAGTTAAGACTTCATATGCAGATTGATAGCTTTATATACAGTGATCTGTACAGATTGACAGATCTGAAGACGGAAGGATATACAGATTAGGAATATGTATTTGATAAATATGTGTAAAGGGAAATATATTGTTGGATACATTTGTAAATAAGAAGATATAAGAGCCTGTAAATCTGTTTCATGTATTCATACGTCCATGCGTAAGTCAAATAAACTTATTCTGATGAAATTGTCCTCTCTGGTATAATAAAGACCATTGTGCAATTTGTTTATATATATATATATATATATATATATATATATATATATAACTAGCCCGGCGTTTCCCGTGCAACTAAGAACATTTTAGTTGTAGGACTCGCTTACATAAAAAAAAAATAATTGTATAAAAATTTATTGTTTAAATTTTTAAAAAAATAAACGTAATTTTGCGTAAATGTGATTTGATGTTTTGTGTGACATTGTAAACAACATTGCGTTTGTTTTTGTTTCAAAATTACGTGAGAAAATATTTACATTTTTTGTTGACTAAATGAATTTAACATAAAAATAAAGATTATTCATTTTGTTTTACTGAAATTAGAAATATAAAACCTATTACGCTCTCAGTTCAGAAATTTTCGAAGAATATTTAAAAATGGAAAAATCTAAAAATTTTTACGCTCTCAGTTCAGAAATTTTTTTAAAATATTTCTTTTGTTTCAAAATTACGGGGAAAAATATTAATATTTCTTTGTTGACCAAATGAAGTTTTAAAACGTCGGGATAAAAATTAAATATAAAGGCTCATTTTTTTTTTTTTTTAGTCGTGTTTAACACGTGTGATTTGATTTCTGCGACGTAATCTAGCAACCATCTTAGATCTTAGATGTTTTCCGGAGCAAATGTAAACAATCAGCCCATTGACCAAAAAGTGCGAAAGGGAAAATTGCTGAACTTAAAACTCAAAATGTATGTGTTGACCTGGCTTCCCTGTATATATGTGTCCCTAGAAAGTTTGAATAGCACAGCTTAAAAAATATAGGCGTACATAGGGAACAGTCACACACAGACTCACAGATTGCCTTTTATATATATAGATTACTTAATTTCTGGTCATAATTGAATTAGACACCAGTACACAGTTGTATTTAAAAGTGTTCGGTACAATTATATTGTCGAACTTTTGAATATTTTTCATTTGTAAACGAGTTATTACGCGATTTGCAATAACTGATTGAACTGTTTTTCTTTTTTTTTAAGAACGCTCACGTAACAGGAATTTCTTATAAATGCGCAATTTTCAAAAATTAGAAAAAGTTATAACGTTTTTATCCATGGGTGTATGACCGTGACTTTCTTAACGAAGGTCACAGTATGACACTAATAGGTATTTTATGGTATGGTTACACTTAGTCATAAATTCTGTTCTTTCATTCAGTAATTCATTTTTGTTTCGGAATAAAATAATCACTAGTTTTTCCTCCTGGCACAGTCTATATATTTTGCCACTGTTGTAAGGCTTGGCTGTTTTCATTTTACTCCATATTATGTCTGTGTATTTTCCATATTTTAATTTTAATTTCTATACGTGGCTAGTCATTTTTGTACAATTTTTAAAGTTTTTTAGTTTAAATATATGCCTGTGCTTGAACTATTTTGTCTTAAAAGTATCTGTGGTTGATCCCATATATGCTTTGTTATAAAAATTTAAGTCATGTACTTTTGCAATGTAAATGACTTCTTTTGTATTACAAAGTCCTTGAAGTGGGCATTTATTTTTGTCTCTGCAGTTACATTTTTTATTAATGATCTTGTTTTGTACAATGCTATTCAAATTTTTGGCGTTTTATTTCTTTATGAAATTTTCTAAATTACTAGTACAGCTGTAATTCAGTTTGATTGTAATTTTATTGAAAATTTTATTTAGTTCTGAGCTTTTTGGGAAGTGTTTATCGATCAGTTTAAAAAATATTTGTCCTATTTTGGTTTTTACTTCTAAATTAAATGGTGGGTTGAACAAGATACGGTTTTGTTTTCTATCGTTGTTTTTTATTTGCTTGTTTGGTTGAGGATTGTATTCTAAAATGTTCTTATGACCAGATTTTCTTAGTGTATCTTCATAGTTTCTTTTCTCTTCACCAATGTTTTTTTCTTTTTTTGATGAATAACCGGAGGAAAAAAGAAAAAAATGTAACTATGTATAACTATGCCATAAAATATCTGTTAAGAACATACAAACATGGATGAAAACGTTATAACTTTTTTCTAATTTTTGAAAATTGCGATTTCATAAAATAAAGCCCCATTACGTGAGCGTTCTTCAAAAAATATCGGTAAAATCATTTATTGCGTATCACCTGAAGACACTACATGGTAGAATCCTAGGTCGCGTAATAACTCGTTTATATATATACTCAAAATTTGTGTAGTTAGGTAGCATGTCAGATTAAATAAATTGCAAACATTGTATCTACTCATTTTTAATAAAATCCGTTCATACTCACGGATAATCTTTCGCGTATCATAATTGAAAGATGTAAAAAAAAGCTGTAAATTTGACAGATTATTTTGTATTCATACTCAATGTTTCCAACTATTTTCACTCTCCTTCCGAGTTCATCTTCAGAGGTATGAGTTGTGGGAACAAGAAATAACCACAAAACTGTGTAGCTAGAAATTACTGTAAATGTTCTTCTTGCTTCAAATATAACGGTTGACAAATTGCTTAGCGTTCATTATGACTTGAAAATTATCCAAAATTGAATTATTTTTGTATGCTTAATGTCATGATCTTGCACTTGTTACAGCATGAAAAAAGGTTTTTTCTATAAACATTTTAGAACATTACTACAGTATTCATAACTGGTTCTATTAATTGACGGCTTAAGTTTTTTAATGACTATTGCCTCGAGAATCTGAAGTTTGTTTTTGTTGTTTTGTTGGTGTCGGATTGTTGTGTTTCTATCATTGTTTTTTATATTGTGAATATAGACAGAAATGGTGTTGCAGATGTCTAGAAATGGACGAATGATCAGACATGTGTCATGTAGTTGTTGCAAATCCAGCATATATATATTTGTTTCTTGTTTGTTTGTTCTTTTTGTTTGTTTGTTTGTTTGTTTGATTTTTTTTTTTCGGTCGGAGTTACATTCTCCCAATGGAGATTTGAATGAATATATAATGTTGGTTTTTCATAACACATCAGTTCATAGGGAGGAGTTATTACGGATAATTAAATTCGTAGTATTGTATTTTTTATAATATATTATTAATTTTAATTTATTTTATTAGGATCAATGGGATATATATTAGTGCTAATGAGATTTTTTTATTCTGTTTGTTGCTATTGTGCAACTAGTTGCAATAAAAGAGTTTGATATGTTTAGGGTCTTTTGTGGAAGTACCATATGCGTGTTGTTTTTTAAATATCGTTTTATTTGTTTATCTACAATGTGGTCTGGGAAGTCATTATTAATGAGGGTCTGCTCATTGTAGATGAACAAATAAGACGATATTTCAATAACCTCAACACACATCAAACAGAATATGGTAGTAAGCACATCAAACTCTTTTACTGCAAACAGATGCACAATAGCTATCAACGGAATGAAAAAATAATAAAAAATCTCATTTGTACTAATATATCCCCCGTTGATCATAATAAAAAATTGAAACTAATAATATATTATAAAAAATACAATACTACTAATTTAATTATTCGTAATAACTCCTCCTCACTAACTGATATGTTGCATAAAACCAGCATTATATATCAATTCAAATGTCCCTTGGAAGACTTTATCTCCGACAATATATATATATATAATATGCTGGATTTACAAAAGGTACATGAACAAGACGTTTTACATTACACATGTCTCACCATTCGTCCATTTCTAGACGTCTACAACAAATATCTCAAAGAAATGGCTGTGTAGCGCCGTGGAACAAAAGAGGTTGCTACAACTATGGGTTAAACTTCTCAATATTAAAGAGAGAGCACATGTAAAAGTGGTCATTGAAGTCAACATCCAGAGATCACAATCTGTTTGAAGATTGCGTTTTGGCATGACACAGACTGTCGCCTATGGGTGTTGATTTCAATATTCACTTTTACATATATAACCAAATTAATAACGAACGAAGAAATTAACTACACGATGAGACATTGTTCTTTCAATGTCGAAACAAAATGTACAATTTTGTGGTAGTTTGAAGTTTATACATGTTCTAAAGTACAATATATATATATATATATATATATATATATATATATATATATATATATGAGATAAGAAATGACTGTGTAGCAGCTTGGAACAAAAGAAAGATTCTCTCCGACAAAGCATCATCTATTACTGACAGTGAGAATTAATGGCTGTAAATAAAATCGAAAGAGAAGACGAATATTTATCTTAACGAATATTGTCTGAGAAGTTCTTGAAATTATGTTTCAAGTCTTGCTACGATCTCGTAACTCATTAGACTCATAGGCGAACCATATGTACTAGAGCCATAGCAGTAGTGGTGAGTCTAGGTTTAACAATCCTGATGGAGTCATTGCTCCTCAGGCTAATTTTGAATTCGGACTTGTCCTTCTCAAGACATAAAATCCTATTTAGCCCTGTTTTTTTAAACCATAACCGGAAGAAGAAGAGATGCATTCATACCTTTCCAAAGGGTATTGTTATGAAAGCGAACAAAACAAACTCATCCGGGATTCGAACTCGAATCGTCGATTCTCTTTCTAATTTTCTGACCGGTACACTACCCGCTCATTTTGTGTTTGAAGATAATGGTAATTTTAATTAATTAAAAAAATATTATAGTCTCTGGACGTCGGACCTAATAAGGTAAGATGATTTATTGATTCCCTTATCATAAGAACAGAAAATACCCACCCATTTTCCTTACACACAGTGCTGACTTTCATTCCAACTTTAAACAGCCGAACGAAACACACATTGGAGAAACGCGTTCGTAAAAAGCTTTTCCATTTTGTCACATTATCGCGCATAAAGTTGTGTTGAATATTTCCTTTATATTTGTGGACATTTATAGAAAATATGATTAATTTCTTATTGATCAAGTTGGTTGGAAAAAATATTCCTACAATCATTGTTCAACTGTTTTCGTTTCTTTTCAACGGGCTATCAGAGTTTATTACGATTTGAATTAGTCGAAATACAAGTAGGCCAGTAATGGCCGCATGAACTCCAAAATGTTGGTGTTATGGCCTTGTTATTGTAAGAGTGAACGAGATAGGAGGTGATATGGCGCTATGTCTGCTGCTATTAGTAAGAACAGCTCAAGCTGATTAAACATCTGAGCCATGGCCAACGTAACCCTATTTGCTTGACCAATAAATGTCACCTAGGACACAGTGGTTCACTGAACGGCGAAATTAGGGCCGAGATGAGAGCGGACAGTGCTTAGTGGCAAGCGACCAGAGTAAATGAAATGCAACAAGAACAGAGAGATGTGTGAGTGTAATAACGTATACTTTTGAGTGGGGTTGGTCAGTGTCCGGAGAGAGGGAGAAAGAAACACACACACACACACACACACACACACACACACACACACACAGATAGATAGATAGATAAAGTTGAAAAGACTTACCTGTCCGACTTCAAGTTTAGTAGATACACCACTTGTCAAGGAAAGATACTCTTTTTAAGTTATTAAAAGATATATTTATATACGCTATATAAAATATAATATTTATTTATACCAAACAATTTTCAAAGGCGTTCCCTACGAAAGAAGATTATAACCTAACATTTAAACTCAAATTGTTCGATTTTTATATTTATACTGTTATAAATGATACATAAGCGATCATGACCATCCACAACTATCTGTCTCTTGTAATTATTAATAAGTTTTACTGTTTTTTTATTTATCCCAAACCCTTTACTGGCATTCATTTGCTGAAGCCCATCAGATATATTACGCACTGCCTTCCTTTCCTTCAAGCTATTGAACAGGTGTAGAGGCTCATCCCTTGTTCTCTGTTTAGGATGTGGTTTCCGGCTTTCTCTTTTCCAATCTTTTCACTTTTTTTTTCTTTTTTTTTTTTTCAATAGGAGTAGATAGACTAAACTATCGCCCGGTTAACACTCCACCCACGTCTATTGATCTGGTGTAGAGGCTCATCACTTATTCCCTGTTTAAGATGTGGTTTCCGGCTTTCTCTTTTCCAATCTTTTCACTTTTCTTCGTTTTTTTTTTTTTCAATAGGAGTAGATAGACTAAACTATCGCCCGGTTCACACTCCACCCACGTCTATTGATCTGGTGTAGAGACTCATCACTTGTTCACTGTTTAAGATGTGGTTTCCGGCTTTCTCTTTTTCAATGTTTTCACTTTTCTTCTTTTTTTTTCAGTTGGTGTAGATGGACTAAACTATAGCCCTGTTCACACTCCACCCACGTCTATTGAACAGGTGTAGAGGCTCATCACTTGTTCCCTGTTTAGGATGTGGTTTCCGGCTTTCTCTTTTCCAATCTTTTCACTCTTACGTAGCCCCCTGCACATCAGTGGCGTTACCGCCTTGCTTGTGGTGATATGATTAAAAACAAATCTGTACTGTGAATATCAGATTGTCCAAGCCTTTCTTCCTCAGAAATTTAAACTGGCTCTTTCTGATGTTAAGTATAATTTTCCTTTGTGTTTCTATTCTTTCCAAAACCTCGTTGTTATTCACATGTTTGGTCCATATTATCCTCACCATATTTCTGTAGAACTACTTTTCTGTTGCTTCAGGTATCTTCCTCATCTTCGAAGAAATTGTACAGCATTCACTCCCATACAGGAGAACAGCGTTCAGTACCCTTTTCTTTGCTTCCAACGAAATTTTTATGTCTCTTAATAGTCTGCTTAACTTTTGCGATGCATCTTTGACCATCCTCATACGTCTTTGGATCTCAATGTCACACATTCCGTCCTCTGTTAAAACACTTCCCATATATTTCTTTACCTGCTTGAATTTAGTATTTCCGATTGTAATTTGAATTTTGGGCGCATTCTTTTATTGATAATCATGCTTACATACATATTAGTCAGATTTAAATCACCGTTAAATTAAAAATTATCAATAATTTACTGGCTTATTATATATATATATATATATATATATATATATATATATATATATATAAGAAGGGAACACACACGACTTACTTTCTTCAGACAATGAAGAGAAACCTCGGTAGCAAGTAAGTCATGTCAAATCTTTGACATGTTGTTAGTTCTGCATATTCAATTCATTTGTTTGGATTGTGCATTGAGCAGTTTTTTTGGGTTTTTATCTACCATCTGCTGGTTCAACCAGAAATTAGTTTACTGGTGTATGTATATATATATATATATATATATATACACCAGTAATATATATATACACCAGTAATATATATATATATATATATATATATATATATATATATATATATATATATGCTCTCGCTTGCGATTGAGCACTGAGGGGGAAATTTCATAAATACTTGCTATTTACGGCTTTTCGTCATGTTCTCTGATTACGATGTAGAACACCCATTCGAAGCGGTTATCGGATGGAACACTTAGTTGGCGTTGTTTACATCTCGTAAAATACATTATACGCTATGAAATTGGTCTTCCTCTGTCGTTGTGTCTATGACCTGCTGTCAAATCAGTCGGGTTTCACTCCCAGCTTGCGTTAAATCGGTTAAACTAGCCGCACTGAAGAGCTGTGGTACAGCAAAACAGACTTGTCTGCGGATGTTTATATATATATATATATATATATATATATATATATATATATATGTGTGTGTGTGTGTGTGTGTGTGTGTTTATAATAATAATAATAACGATAATAATTATAACAATATTAATAGTAACAAAAATAATTCTGCTAATGCTAGTAATTGTTATACTATATTTAAGTTCGTCTTGAAAAACCCACCGATGACGAACTCGGAGGAAAAAGGAGGGGAAGTAAAAAAGAAACCAACGAAGTACATGAACAAAAGTCAAATACTGGTAGGAAAGAAAAAAAAACTAAGACTAAAACCCTCATACTAAAGCGCTCAATACGAAAGTAGAGCAACAAAGACAGAAAAATCTCAGTGAGAGCCAACAAACCTACCTAGGTTTCACCCTTCGGCTCGTCAGAGTAAATTGGCTCAAAATTATTTGAGAATATATATATATAAATATAAATACATATAATTTTGATTAAAAAGAGCCGACAAGTTCTTTTTGTCTACTTTTTTATTATATTTTACAAAACATTTTTGAATAAGGTTTTTATTATTGTGCTCGATCTTGCATTTCGTCAATTCCCATAGACCCAAACTCTGGCTTATACTGCATTTATTCTGAGCAGACCTTAAAGGTTTCTGGGTGAGAGCATATACTCTGACATCGTTAAACGTTTGAACCATGTCAGTATGCTGGAAACTTCGGTCACAATGACTTGTGACTTCGGGTTGTGTACATTTTCTTCAGCCCGATAGCATCAAGAAGGCCATTTTGAGATTCGAAACCATACCTCGTCGGAACGCGAAGAACTCGGCCAGGTGCCTGTTAAATAAATTGATAGAAGGCAGCATAGTGACAGTTATAATTGTCAAAAATTGTTATAATAAAATCTGAAAACTATTAGGTGTTCAAAATAGCAAGTGATAGTTAAAAAGACAATGCAGAATTATTGAAGGTGATGTCTAATTTAAAAAGGATATTTTATCCTTTAACCATTTTTTTAAATTAATGTGTTCATATTTATTTATTCTGTAACTCAGGTGCGAAAAGAAAAAAAAACATCTTCACGTCTGTTACATTTTCAATGAAATTTGCAAACATGAAATAATTTTAAAGTGTAAAATCTTATTTTGCCGTCTGTGATTATAATTTGATGACAAAAAAAAGTTTGTGTAAACAACTAATTGCTCGGCTGATATTCATTGTTGATCTTTAGGGAGTTTTCAGGTTTGAATATTGAAAAAAGGAAAACTCATTCTAAATCATGTCCGATTTGTATATATTCTCTTGGGAAATCTTAGTGAAATCATATTTGGTGTTATTAGAAAATCTTCTCGTCGTAGGACGAGTGTGAATAGAGTATAAGAATAAAAAATATCGGCAAAGAAATTGAACATTTGTGCAAATGAAGATTATTGCTAGCATTCTAAACAAGAAGAAAATAATATAAATTAATAATATAATATATTATAAATAATATGTAATATAAATAATATAATATAAAATAACACGAAGAAAGAAAAATATGAAGCAAACGTATAAGACAAGAACAAAATAAAATAAAAAAAACGATTCAAAATATTTATTTCATCCGAAGCAAGGAGATAATATCCCTAAGACGCAAAAGTTTAACTAGTGTGAAAGAAAAAAAAAAGAAAATGTTAGTGAAATGAAATTTCAATAATAAATTAAAAAGAAAGAGAATATGGTGTTTGATGTTGAATTTAAATTTTCGAAGATTGTTAGTGGCAGCGAACAAGGAACCGGAAGAGAGTTCCACGTGTGAGGACAGCGATAAAATAAATTATTAAATTTACATTAGATCTAAACGACAAAAAAGGTAATGTTGAACGTATTTGATATGGACCCGGTATAGGACCATAAAATAATGAGTCAACACGGTGGTAGGTCAAGAACATATATGACGTCAACAAGAGATACAAACAGATACAAAGAGAAAGATTAATAATAGCTTGGCTACAAGTGACCGGCAGACAGACGAGGCTGAGCTGAACTGAAATCGTACTGGAAACCAATGTCTCTGTCGCCCCGGCTCTAACCTCGAGAGTAATTAACTCTCGGTTAATATAGTCAAAAAAGAGTCCATCATTAAGTGGGTAACTCCCCACAACAGTATTAAAAATCTTTGGCGTGTTATACATTGAGATTTTTTAAAACCCAATGAAGTACTAAATTCACATTTATACGTCCTACAGCTGAGACGCATACATAAATGTTTGGGCGAAAAACGCCCAACGTTCATCAGCAGGAAAACTTGATCTTTTATGACAATACAAGGCCGCATGCAGCAATCGGCCTTCTTCAGGTGCTAGGAATTTCGAACTGAACTCTTTATTACGATTACTGAAGTATATCATTTTCATTCCTTTTATGAAGTCATGGTAGTCACTACTTATCGTCCGCTAACCCAACTCTCTAAGTTACTTGTCTTGGTATTGAACTCGAAACTCTTTGGGTCAAATCACTGGAACTAAAACGTCTGAATCCACTGGGCAATGTGTCCTTAAGAACAACTGAATGTTCAGTAACCATCTTATCAGAATTCATATTGCACTTTTTTATGTTAATGTTTTTCTCTAGTATTTTTGATGTTTGTGGGTTTCTCTAGTATTTTTACCAGAGTTCATATTGCAATTTTTAATGATAATGGCTTTCTCTAGTATTTTTTTTTATCAGAGTTCTTATTGCAATTTCTGGCACTAATGATTTTCTTTGGCACTCCGTATTACTAGTTCCCATATTGTATTCATATCTATGCTTGCTCAGCTTAAGAGATTTTTGTAGCACATGTGCTGATTCCTTAAGTTTACGTACTTTCCAGTGATGTTGCTGGTTTTCTCTAGTATTTTTTATGTTGGTGATTTTCTCTAGTGTTTTTACCAGAGTTCATATTGCAATTTTTAATGATAATGACTTTCTCTAGTATTTTTTACCAGAGCTCTTATTCTTTTTTTTGACACTACCAATTTTCTCTGGCACTCCGAATTACTAGTTCCCATATTGTATTTATATCTATGCTTGGTCGGCTTAGGAGATTTTTGTAGCATATATGTTGATTTCTTAAGTTTATGTAGTTTCCAGTGGTGTTCTTTATCTATTATTTCAACTTCATCCCATAGGGGTTAGTGATCCACTTTCTTCCTCCATTTATGGTCACCTACGCCTGATTTTTCTCTCTCCCTTCGTGTTACGGCCTTGCGATGTTCTTGCAGGCTTAGCACGGGGGGGGGGGGCTGCCTCTGCTTTATATTTCTTTCCACAGCTACACAGAATGGCGAACGCACATTCCTTAGTCATATCCTCCTCAGTTGGGAGTCTTACTTAGGAGAGGTACGTTCGACGTGTAGAACCTCTTCTGAAGATCTTCCTGACGTTATATGGACTACAGATTCTTTGTATTTTCTCTGATAACCACTTTACATAGGGCAGACAAACCGAGGTTGTTTTCTGACAGTTGTTATCCTCATGCACCCTACCTTCAATGTTCGTTGGAGTTGTTGTCATGTGCCCTGGATAATTGTTACATTGTAGAGTACTGCTTATACTGACCATTTTCTGTCCGTATGTCTCTAGGTCACCGCTTATGACTTTTACTCGACGTTGCAGGCAGCGGACGATCTCTTTCTTTATATTGTATGGGTGGTAGGAGTTGAAGTTGAGGTATTGTCCAATGAATGTTGGCTTGCGGTATACGGATGTCTTGAAACTATTTCTGTTCGAGTTATTAGCACATCCAGGAATGCCAGATTGTTGTCACTCTCTTTTTCCATAGTGAACTGTATCGTTGATCTTATAGAGTTCAAATGGTCCAGTAGCGTCTGGACCTTCTCCTAGAGTAGCTAGAGTATGAAGGTGTCATCAACATCTCTCAGCCATAGAGCTGTATTTAGAGCTGTGGATTCTAATGTAAGCTCTTCAAAGAATTCTATGTATATGTTAACTAGTGATGGTGATAATGGCGAGCCCATTGCTAAGCCTTTGCACAAGGAATAGGAATGATATACCCCAGTGATCGTAATAAAGGGGTCGGTTCGAAATTTCTAACACCTAAAGAAGGCCGGCGCGTACAAAGGCCGAAACGTCGTACAAATGGCATCCAAGATTGGAACAATAGTCCGAATAATGAATATAGTTAAAATACTACCTCAGCACAGAAACATAGACAAATCCCCGCCGTCTTCATAACAACCTTTCCACCTTCCGTGTCTGATGATCCAAGCAAGTTGCAGGAAATATCGAACTCAGTCCTTATTTATATGGAGTACAGTAAATAAGTCTGTCCACTATCTCTATCTGGTGTACCCGCTCCAGAAATTAAATTCTCAATTACTATGCCACCCATTTCCCAAATCCACTAGGCCATTATCCTGTGTTTTGGGTCAGTTTGCATTATTAGTGATGGAGATAGGGGTATAGATCGTTAACCCAGCAATAAAAAAGAAGTTATCAAAAGGAATTTATTATAATACTGACTCGGCAGTAAACGTAAGTTGCAATATACATGTAAAGAACTCCACAGGGATTATAATTTCTGTTAGAATAGTCGAATATCTATACGTCGATGGCACAGTTAATAATATAAAAGCTAGTATATTATGGAAAGTACTTCGCTTGGAGATTATTGCCACACAGTCTTGCGAGTTCCAGTAGTATATTGTCAGGCTTTTAAAATCAAGCAGCAATAAATAAAGACGCTGGCGTCTATGAGAATGACAATGAGAAGCAAGAAAAAAGATACCTGCAGCTTGAATAATAGGAAAATTTAAATCATCGTTGCCAAGACAATTAGGAAGTATACTCTGAACTAATTACAAAATACACAACTTATTTTCTTCGTAGTTTTGTTTAATTTCTAGTCGCTATTTCTTTTGAAAAATGATTTTCATAACACATGAAGACAGAAAGTAAATTCCCACGCACACTAATTTTACCCATAATGCATTTTCCTTCTTTTTACTTGTTTATTTTAAATTTTGGTGTTTCATTTTTTTAATTTCTTTTTTGTCTTCTTCGAGGTTTATTCTCATATATTCTTTATTCTTTTATTCTTCGTTTTCTTTTCTTTTATGTTATCATAACCACCACGTTTCATTTATTCTTTTCTTTGTCTTGAACATTTTTCTTCTGTTCCATCTTGTCTCTTTTTCTTTCCTTCTTTCTTTGTTATATTTTTCATTTCCACACTTTTTTCTTCCATTCCTTCTGATTTTTCTCTTCTATGTCGCTTCTATTCTTTCTGACTCCTCAACAAAACGATAACAAATTTTGAATCAGAAATGAACGAAATAAATATTAAAAGTACGCAAAGTGTGATAATATATATTATAATGCCTAGAAAATGCTTAACTTTGTTTTGTGTGCTTTTTTATTACATCTACCAATTTTCTTCTCTTTAAATTTTATTGTTTTATTGGCTCCAAACTCGTTCTCTTCAGTTACAGCTTCTTTCTGAGGTGTAAATATAATTGGGTAATTTTCTCCGGTTTCTTTTTTTTATTTTTTATTCCTTTTCTCTCGATGATTGCTTTTTGATATAAGAGGCTGTTGCGCCTTCAAAATGGCTGCCTTCATTTGTGCAGTTACATCACTTATTGGAAAGTCTTATTCCATTTAAACTAATGGAAGCGCCTGGGTTTCAAATAGAAAATGTCACAATGACTGATTTCTCACTTTTTCAAAAGAAATATCGGCTCTCTGTCATCCTTCATTATTGTCTTCTCGGGCCCATTTTCTCTCATTTACAAAACTTTTTTTTATTTTCTCTCTTATTTCTTCTCCGGTTGCGTCCTTTTTATTCTTCTACTTTCCGTTTTTTAAGAGGGTTTGCTAAAAAGTTCTTGTTCCTCTCAAAAATTCCTTACACCAAAATTTGATGTTTTGTCATTTAGTAAGAATTTTTCAAAGTTGGTCCAACCGACAATTGTTCAGCACATTCGTTATTTTTTCACACACACACACACACACACACACACATATATATATATATATATATATATACTAGCAGTATAGCCCTGCATTGCTCGGGTGTAATGAAAGCGTTAAAACTAATCCATGGTCCTGGAGCTCAGACTCTTTATACGTTAGCACGAAAGACTAAAAAGCAATAGTTGTTTCCAGTTAAAGCGAAAAGACTGAAAGAAAAATGAATGGCTGTAAGTAAAATTTTGATTTCCTGGTATCGATATCAAATAAGTTTTTTTCGTCGTAAACTGAATTTTGAAGGCTAAATAAGTCCTCTGAGTAAATGATTATCATAGCTGAGACTAAGAACTACAATTATACCTACTTAAAGCCAAACCCGAAGCAAAAACTAAAATAAAAGGGCTGAAAAAAATACAGACATACAGACAGATAAACAGACACACACACAAACATCTTGCCTTTTATATATATATATATATATATATATATATATTACCGATTTTCTGCATTATTGTAAGAACTGCAACCTTAAAACTTCTGAATATCGTTTCTTATGTCTTTGTTTATGAGTGTATCAAATTTGATTAAAATCGGAACACTTCTTCTATAACCCGATTTTTTCGATTATCAATTTTCGACATTTATCGGGGGTAGCTCGACACAAAACATAGCTAAGAATATTCACAGATGCTTATAGTACAACTGTGTAAATTTTCAAGAAAATCGGTTCAGCCGTTTCGGAGTCTATAGGTAACGGACGCATACACACACACACACACACACGCATACACACACAAACACAATGTTCCATTTATAAATAAGTTTAGATAGATTAGATTTCGATATATATATCTATAAGCTTCTTGGCTTTTCTTCTATTTTACAACATTAATTCGGACTTGAACAGTTTAGTTTTTTTCTTTCAAATTTCTATGTTTCTTTTGGAAGAATGAGGTTGGGTGCTGTCAGCGAGTTACTCTAACTGATCATAGCTTGTAAGTTCGGTCCTAAATGTGTGTTTTGTACTTCTGGTCTTGAGATAAACTCAATTAAACAAACCAAAATCCGTATTCACTTTTCTAGCCTGTCTCGCTCAGTTTCTTTTTTCTTCGTGCTTATATGTATTTTTACTTTGATTTTCATTTCACCTTCATTTTTATTTCAAAATTCGAAATTTCTTCAGTGTTGTTCTTCGTTCATTCTTTTAGATTTATGATATCATCAATTCCACAATCTTTCTTATCTTGAACCCGTTTTTCCAACATTATTCTCTTGAATATTTTTTCTTGGTTTCTTATTCTTACTTTTTTATTCACTTTTTGCCTTTTGATTTCTTTCTACTCCATTATCTCTTGCTTAAAACGTTTCTTCTTGTACACTTTTATCAGGATGTCTTTATTTTTAATTAATTACTTTCTTTAACTTTAACCCGTTTCTTTTTTCTTTTCGTCTCTTAATAGTTTCATTTTTTTAATAATTTTCTTTTTTTTCTCTCTCTCTCTCTCTCTCTCTCTTTTCTGTTATTTTATACTGTTTTTTGTTATTATTTTTTTAATATATCTGGAAAATAACTTCTGAGCTTAATGGTTTAATGTTATTTTCATCTGTCCACATTTTTAGACGTACTTCCTTAAAAGTGATAATTCTTTATTTATTACCGATTTAAAATAACTTTTACTCATTGTTCAAAAGACATCATCAAAACATATAGGGCGGACTTTACATTTAAAAGAAATAACTTTAAATAAAATTAAATATAAAAATATATCTTGGGTTCATTTTAATACACATGAGAGTCTTGCATATGTTACATAAACCTTTATTTATTACCGATTTAAAATAACTTTTACTCATTGTTCAAAAGACGTCATCAAAACATATAGGGCGGATTTACATTTAAAAGAAATAACTTTAAATAAAATTAAATATAAAAATATATCTTGGGTTCATTTTAATACACATGAGAGTCTTGCATATGTTACATAAACCTTTATTTATTACCGATTTAAAATAACTTTTACTCATTGTTCAAAAGACGTCATTAAAACATATAGGGCGGACTTTACATTTAAAAGAAATAACTTTAAATAAAATTAAATATAAAAATATATCTTGGGTTCATTTTAATACACATGAGAGTCTTGCATATGTTACATAAACCTAAAATGTAGCAGCATGCTGAAGTAGACATTACACTCAAATTTCCCACTAGACTAAAGAAGCTGCGCACTAGTGTTTTTTCCCCA
This sequence comes from Ascarosepion bandense, assembly GCA_037127315.1. Lineage (NCBI taxonomy): Eukaryota > Metazoa > Mollusca > Cephalopoda > Sepiida > Sepiidae > Ascarosepion > Ascarosepion bandense. Next base: position 12,930,295 of record JBBBDQ010000145.1, on the reverse strand, counting down.
GTTAGTGAATAAAGAATGATGTGATTTAACACCCGCACTCGGTCAGCATTCGTGAGGGAGACTTTGTTATATACTCAGTTCTTATCAATCGGCCGGGTGTTTTCCGCAAAATCTGTCTCCGTATGATTAATGACTATATTTTGATAAGAGGGGGTCCCATGCTGATCTTGTAAAATGCAACATTAGAAAAACGGACATTCCTGATCCAGTCGAAACTTCGTTGGACTGTTCATGTTGCAAGGATTAGTGACGTGAGATAACCTAACGTCCTTAGCTTGTCAGTAGACAAAGGACTGTTGGACGATCACGGCTCAGATATAAAGACAACATAAAGAGTAACCTGTCAATGTGCATCTTACTAATTTTAAGCGTGGAATAACGAGATATTTCTGTCGGGGTGGTATCAGAAATGTGGAAATTATTCTTATGACTAATATGAATCAAGTCAGTTGAAAGACAACAACGAAAGACATCAGAAAATGTTCTTGTTACTATGTCTCGAGATTTCTGCTGTTGCGGAATATGTGGACTTTTATGCAAGTCATTAGCGGAAATGAAGTGTTACATACGACAAAAACAAAAAAAAAATGAATTAGGATGTCGGATTCTCATCCAAAGAAATCGACAGGAGAGTTCATCATATATATATTAGGACCTTGGATAAGTTCTCGATGATTTTTCATGGAAAGTAATTCTTTATTTATAAAAATTAGAAAAAAACATGTAACTGAAAATATTTTCCATCGCTAGCCACTACTTTTCCCATCTTTCTGGCAGTATTTGAATTCCCTATTGGAAAAACGATACGTCGTTTGTGACTAACCACGTGTCGATCCATTTTTTAGAAACTTCATGAGAATGAAAGTACTGCTCAGCCAGGCCATGTACCATCGAGTGGAACAAGTCATAATCGGACGGGACAATCTCTGGTGAATACGGCTGGTGCGATAGAACTTTCTATTTAATCGTTACCAGGTAGGTTTTCACCCATTTTGCAACATGTGGCCTAGAGATGTCATGTGGCAAAATCATTTTGTCGTGTCTCTGCTCATGTAGCGGCTGTTTTTTTTTTCTTCAATGCTCGGCTTAAATGGATCAGTTGTAATTGATAGCGATCTCCCGTGATAGTTTTGGTCGGTTTGAGCAGCTCATAATAAACTACACCCGGCTGATTCCACCAAGAAGCGGAGCAGAAGCTTCGAACCATGGATATTTGGTTTTGCCGGCGATTTTGATGCATGGTCAGGCTTACCTCACGAGCTTCTACGCTTAAGTTCATCGTAGTGTATCCACTTTTCACACAAAAAATCTTTCCTTTTTTACCATTGAAGCAACTGTTCACACATGAAAAAACGTCGTTCGACGTTTCTCGGCTTCAACTCGAATGGCACCTAATATCCCTATTTTTTAATCATTCCTAATGCTTTCAAACGTTTCGAAACTATTGTGCGATCAACTTCTTTCGCCTGACATGAGTCTTTATGAAATAATACCCTCAATTCTTCGTCTTTAAACTTTTCCAGTGCACCATAGCTTTCTTTATATTCAACTTCAAAATCATTATTTTTGAAGCGACTAAACCAATTTCTGCATGTTCTTACAGACAGAGCATGTTCGCCCTAAGTCTAAACGAGGATTTTGTGTGTTTCACCTGCAGATTTCTTTTGAATAAAGTACTGCAGTAAATTCCCCCGCAAATACACTTTCTTTGGCACGAAATCCAACATGTTTAACGCTATGAAACCAAAGTTGTTTTCACTTCGGTAAAATGACATACACTGAATTTCAAGTTTGCTTATTGTACTTCCTTATAGATGCACTACCATTTGAAAGTACACGCACGCGGTTCTGGGAAGGCCATCTTTTGGAAAACATCAATAAATTATTCAAAGTTCTAATATATATATATATATATATATATATATATATATATATATATATATATATAAAGGATTTTCGATTATTACAATGGATAATACATATTTAACCGCTTTGATGTTATTATCGCGGCTCTTTTGATTACCTACTGTTGTACCATTTGGATCTGACGAACCGCGATAATAACATCAAAGTGGTGAAATATGTATTATCCATTGTAATAATCGAAAATCCTTTATAAATTATATTACTCTGTTAAATTAAATAAATGAATTTAACATTGAGTTCTCTTGAGTTCGTCTCTTTTGGAATTTACCTGGATTACATACAAAGTGTACTATATATATATATATATATATATATACATATATGGGTCTTGAACCCTTAGCATGTATTTAAATACATTCCTTCACAACTTTCTTTCTTCAACTGCTGTCTGAAATGCTTTCTCATTTAGAAACACTGTATTAATATTATATGTTTTTCCTTCTATTTATTCAAACAAGTCAAGTATATTACCTGCTGCTTTATTTTGCTTCCAACATCCTTGAGTATGTAAGTTTTCTAATCCTCCTTTCCTCATATTTTCCATTCTGATGTCAAATTCTGAGGATGTAGACTATTTTCTATGGATGTAGACTATTTTCAATGAAGATACAGCTTCAATGGAAAAAGCGATAGTAGATATCACCTCGTTCACTTGAATATGGGAGGTTATTCCACGTATTAGAAATATACATCAACTCAAAAAAGGGGAAATCGTAAGGACAAAATGAAAATTAGTTACAATGGCCTGTAATTCATTATTAAATATACTTGATATAACAAGTTTGTTTTCTTTATTTCATTGTTTTCAATTTGTTAAACAAGAGATTAACATCCTGTGGATCGAATAAAGAAGGGTATTCAAGATTATCATGCGGTTAGCAAATTCATCCGCCAAAAGAGTTGTTAAAACAACAAATTAATGAGTCAACAGTATATAAGTTACTATATATTTGCTAATCTCATCTGAATAACACATAACGGGAGTTTAGTGTTATTCATTTTCTTCTCAGTAGCAGTTGTTTGTAAAACAAATTAAAACATTTGCTCTGTGGTAACTGTCCATTGGTGGTTGTTTTCTTCTTCTTCTTCTTCTTCTTCTTCTTCTTCTTCTTCTTATTATTATTATTATTATTATTATTATTATTATTATTATTATTAATTATGTTTGCGGTTAAACAAATTGTGCTTCTTTTTCGACGTTTAGCATGAGTTGTTTTCATACTGAGAAGAACTGGCGATTATTTAGCCAAAACATTTCAAACCAAACAATTAATATGCGACTTCTTCTTGATACCAGTTCTATTTCTAAGACTGATACAAGACGAATGGTTCCTGAGAATTTTTTTCAGTCTCAATTTAAACACTGAGTGTTATTCTTGGTGATAAATCACGTTTTAAGAGGAGATCCAGTTCAGTATCGGATACCAAACTGGGATATCTAAAGACGAAAGCTTTCTCACTTTTGATCGCGTAGCTGCACATGTATTTTAAGACAACCACATGTATTCATGTGGAGTGTGAGTGTGTATGTGTGTGTGTGAGAGAGAGAGAGAGAGAGAGAGAGAGATTATGTGTGTATGATATTGAATAAATCCAAAAATATCAGAGGTACAGAATTTCATCGGGGCTTAAAGATTCAATTAATGACAGTTCGAAATGCTTGAGGATCTGTTTAAGCCACAGCCGATTTATTTTGTTTCCGTGGTTTTGGAATGGATTAATTTTTTTTCTTAAACTGGAAATATCAGCTCAAGATTATAAAACGTTGTATTCAGGCACGTTCCTTAATTGTTTTCTTTTGTCCTTATTTTCATTTCTCTCTGCAGGCGGTTATCTAGCTTTTTTATTTTTTGTTGCTTTAAAGTTTCCTTTATATATATATATATATATATATATATATATATATATATATATATGAAATGGACGGTCATGGGTATACCAAAAGCTTCATCTGGCAGCAAGGCCTCTACTTTGGAGGTTGTGTGGAGTATGGAACCATCTCTTAATTGCTGTTTTCCCCAGGTATACCAAGACCCTGGGTGGTAGCACCTGTTAGGATCCCAGCTATGGGCAAATAGTTTATCCTCACACTGGGGACAAAACACTATGAAATCATAAAAATTCTGGAAATGTTGCTTGAGAATCCAACTCGGTAATAGTCAATAGAGTCCTGGAAAAATCATTAACTCAGTTTGAAGTCAGTGATACTGAAAGAGTTTTCTTGTCTTGTTGAGAGTCATGATAAAACTAACACTCATTAGGAAATGATGTCACTTGAATTAAAAAGAAAGTCTGTTGGAATTATTTGAATCCTGTAAATTAATCTAATCTTCCTTTTTGCTTATTCTAATCCGATTATATTTGAGAGAAGCTGATTGACAGAGAAGCGAGTTTCATTGGATTCTTTGGAGAATCGGGATTTAGAGAAACAATAAGTGATTCAGCTTTTAGTTGATATCTGTGGGAAGAAAAGCTGAGCAGCTGAAAAAAAACGAAACAGTTTCTGAACACCTCAGACCTTTCCAGAACTGTGCCAAAAAAACGAAACATTAGTTTCTGAACACCCTCAGACCTTTCCAGAACTGTGCCAAAAAAACGAAACATTAGTTTCTGAACACCCTCAGACCTTTCCAGAACTGTGCCAAAAAAACGAAACATTAGTTTCTGAACACCCTCAGACCTTTCCAGAACTGTGCCAAAAAACGAAACATTAGTTTCTGAACACCCTCAGACCTTTCCAGAACTGTGCCAAAAAAACGAAACATTAGTTTCTGAACACCCTCAGACCTTTCCAGAACTGTGCCAAAAAAACGAAACATTAGTTTCTGAACACCCTCAGACCTTTCCAGAACTGTGCCAAAAAAACGAAACATTAGTTTCTGAACACCCTCAGACCTTTCCAGAACTGTGCCAAAAAAACGAAACATTAGTTTCTGAACACCCTCAGACCTTTCCAGAACTGTGCCAAATGACTTGCACATTTGAAGTTCGCCAGGAATGTATTGCAATGTCTTTTCGTTTATTCTTTCCACTGCAACATTCTTTGGGACAAGAAAATTTAGCTCAAATAGCCAGTGTAATTTTGAGATCTCTTAAATGATTGAAAAACCAATTTTAATCCTGAGCATTTTTCTGAAAATATTTTGGAAGCTCGGACAAATTTCACAACCTATCCCCCCACCCCCGCAAAAAAAGATAGATGTAATTAAGAATTTTAAAGATTTTAATTTCTTTCGATCGACAATTCCAATCAAATATCCACTTCTAATGACCTCGGGAATTCATCAGATATCTTGCTATTTTTCCCCAGGTTCCCCAACAGTTAGCAGTTTATATCCAAGAAGATAATTGTTTATATGTACTGTATATCGTTAAAATCACAAATTCTACTTCCAGTGACCTTTAATGATTTACTGAAGATTTCGGAGGTCACCTTTGATTTATCCTCCGTAAAAATTGTGTATTGGAAAAATATTTTGGGGTTCTATAGAAAATATTTCTCGCTCCATTTCGCTTACATTTGCTTCATTCAAAGATATATTCTGTTGTTTTATTCGATGGCTTTGAATGGCGACTGAGATCAACATCACATAACCTGTGACTCAAATATATGTTCTGAGAGTGATCATGTTAAAGGTTAGGTCAGTGGGCAGTGTCGATTGAGCGGAATCATAGCAAGGACATAAAGACAAATGATCCGAATATTACTTATTACATACCAACACCATGAATATGTGTTTCACTTTCTGCTTATATATTTCTATATAAATGTGAATATGTGAGTGTATTTGTATTTGGTCATGTTTACGTAGAGATATATTTGTACACATATATAAAGATTGTATTTCGCTGTCAGTTTTCGGAGCATTGTAATTATAGTGATCGATATGCGCACACTTAAAAAAACATTTTCCAGTTTATTACTTTAATAAAAATCTAGGCCCTTTCAAACTATTTATATTCGCACGCCCCACATACATATATCTAAACTTATTTATAAATGGAACTTTGTCTGTGTGTGTATCTGTGTGTCCGTCACCTATAGACTCCGAAACGGCTGAACCGATTTTCTTGAAAATTTACACAGTTGTACTATATGCGTCTGCGAGTGTTCTTAGCTTGGTTTTGTGTCGCAGTACCCCCGATGAATATCGAAAATCGATAATCGAAAAAATCGGGTTATAGAAGGAGTGGTCCGATTTTAATCAAATTTGATACACTCATAGACAAAGACATAAGAAATGATATTCAGAAATTTCAAGGTTGCAGTTCTTACAATAGTGCAGAAAATCGATAATATATATATATAAGGCAAGATGTTTGTGTGTTTGTCTGTTTATCTGTTTGTATGTCCTTTATACAAATCCATAGTTTTTATTCGATTCTCACCAAACTTCACACAAATATTCTTTAGGCTGAGTTTGAGCTCCAGGACCATGGATTAGTTTTAAACCTTTCATTACACCCGAGCAACGCTGGGCTATACTGCTAGTATATTAATAAATCCATATTTTTTCCAACATCGATGGAACGACTCGAAGTTTCATGCGTTATGCAATCATCAGTTGCAAACTGACCGTTTAATAGAATTGAATTTAAGTTCACTCGATGTTCAAAGGAGTTAAATCTTCGAAAGTTAGGTTTCTGCTTTTTAATAACATATGTAAAATTTAAATAGACAAAGACGACTTGGAGATAAAAAATTAGGATTAAATTTTCAAAAGTAAAATTATAAAATTAAAATTTATATTATTCGGACTATTGTCCTCAACTTTGTTGTTATTTTGACGACGTTTCGGTCGTTGTATGCTCCGGCCTTCTTAAGGTGCTGGGAATTTTGAAACGAACCCTTTATTACGATCACTGGAGTATATCATTCTCATTCCTTGTTCGAAGACACTTCTGATAGTCATGGTATGTAAGGGGGGGGGGGGTAACTCATGACCACTAGAAGTGGCTTCGCGCAAGGAATGAGAATGATATATCCTTAGGATTTAGTTCGAAATTCTTAGCACCTGAAGAAGGCCGGAGTGTACAACGAGTGAAACGTCGTGAAAATGACAACAAAGATGAGGACAATAGTCCGAATCTTAAGAAGGATCTGTAACGTTATCGATCCTGACCTGGTATCTCGACTTCAGTCATTTTCTCATCGATATGGCATGTTATCTGACTGTCTTTTCTATAAATATTTTGATAGCAACTGCTCTGACCAGCTTTTTTCCATGAATTTAAGCGTGTGACTAGTTTGGGAACAAGGTCCTTCGGACCGTTTCACAATTGAAATAGCGAAATAAAACTGCCACTTTTACTTCAACAGTTTAATTTCTCACACTTTCTTTTCATTTACTTGCTTCTATGATTAATAAAAATCTTCAAAAATTTAAATGCAATGTCAATCACCATCTTCTGTTTTTTTTAACCCTGTTCATATTTTGTACTTTCTTTAGTCCTTCCTATATTCAGTCTTCTCATTCTCTTTCATTTTCTCTCCATGTAACTCCACTGTGTAATTGTTGTGGCGAATCTTCGTCGCCAAATTGTTGTGGCGAGTCTTCGTCGCCAAGTTGTTGTGGCGAATCTTTGTCGCTAAGTTGTTGTGACGAATCTTTGTCGCCAAATTGTTGTGGCGAATCTTCGTCGCCAAATTGTTGTGGCGAGTCTTCGTCGCCAAGTTGTTGTGGTGAATCTTTGTCGCTAAGTTGTTGTGACGAATCTTTGTCGCCAAATTGTTGTGGCGAATCTTCGTCGCCAAGTTGTTGTGGTGAATCTTTGTCGCCAAGTTGTTGTGACGAATCTTTGTAGCCAAATTGTTGTGGCGAATCTTCGTCGCCAAGTTGTTGTGACGAATCTTTGTAGCCAAATTGTTGTGGTGAATCTTCGTCGCCAAGTTGTTGTGACGAATCTTTGTAGCCAAATTGTTGTGGTGAATCTTCGTCGCCAAGTTGCTTTGTTGTGAGAATCTTTGTCGCCAAATTGTTGTGGCGAATTTTCGTCGCCAAGTTGTTGTGGTGAATCTTTGTCGCCAAGTTGTTGTGACGAACCTTCGTCGCCAAGTTGTTGTGGTGAATCTTCGTCGCCAAGTTATTGTGGCCTGATTTAGCCCGGAAGAATGACACAGAAACAAGAAGGTAGGTTCAAATAGTGTATATAGAATAACAGAACATATACCCAAGTAAGGGTGTTAGTAATCCGCAGAACTATATAGTTACGCTGCGTCTCAACTGTCCCTAGATTGTCTCTAGACTGACTCCCATTTGCGTCCGCAGAAGTCACTCAGGTTAGTATTTACTGACGGAGGAAGAGTCCATTCCTATAGAGTGGGCACCATAACAGTACTAGTGGCATTTCTGCCTTGCTTAGAGCGAAATGATTAAAGAAATTAATAATAAAATATCTTTTTGTTATTTGGAATATTGATTTTTCAAACGTAGGTTTGTATTTCTTATCTTTCTAAATTTATTTCTAAATTCAATCTTATGCTGCATAAAAATTGTTTTTTTTTTCTTTTATGTATACATATTGTAAGTGCCTCTTGAAAAAGTAGATTCTTCAAAGTTAAAAATGAACTTTTTTTTAAGTATAAATAATTTCTATGTTTTATTTTTTTAAATAGTAAATCTGATCGGTCCGACAAAGTGGAACTGGTAGCTGTTCTTGAACAATTAATTCATCTCAGAAGTATAGATAAATACTTTCTTTCAGATTTTGTCAATAATCTAGAGATGTGCAACAGGAGCAACAGACCAGATATAACAACAGTATTCTATGCACGGATGATTTTCATAAGGATTCTGATGAAAAAGATTTTCTGGTACGACACAGTGACCCAACCTTCTTTGCCGTAGACGGTTTGATATAGTTGCTTCACTTCATGTCAGGGGAAAATATAAAGCCAAGACGGTATAGTGTGTTGCTCTCCTGGAGTTTAACATCAGCAATGCCGTTGGCAGACAGAAGCGGTTCTTTGTGGTGATTAAATGAAAGAAGTTTAAGGTGTTAAAATTTACAAGCCATTTCTTGACGCAGTTAACCACTGATTGGAATCCTTTTCGAGAAATGTTGCCAGGTTTGTCACATCTATCAGATTTGCTAATGAGACACGAGTAAATTGTAGTGTTATCTGCACAAATGCCTCGTTGGGAACTGATGACAACGAATAGATCATTAATAAAGAAACATATTAATATATTGTTTTACAATAATATTCACCCTGTACGAAACCCCAATAGCCACTAAATGTAGAGTGAAACAGATTAAAATGAAGGAACGCGCATCAAGAAGATATGAGCGGAAGATAACGGTTGAACTTAGACTTGAACAAGTTAAGATTGTAAAGGATCCTCTTGGATGTTGGCTCCACAAAGTAGTGGAAAGTAACTGAGTGGAACATATATATCACTAATGGGATACGAAGAGAACGAGGGTGGTTCTCGATAAGGTGTGTTACATGGTAGGTATTAGTTGTGAAGGTTAGAATTAATGGAAATAATATAGGAAAAAATTGAAGCAACTGAAATGTGGTTCTACAGAAAGGTGCTGCGAATATCATGGATCGAGCATGTGAGCAATGATGATGTTTTGGAATGGAAGGAAAAGAAAGGGAAATTAATACTGAGCATCAGGAAGAGACAGCTGAAGTTCCTGGGACGTGCAATGAGGAAGGAGGGTTTCGAGGACTTGATACTAACAGGCCAGATAGAGGGGAAAAGAGACAGGGAAAAGCAGCGGATAACAAATTTGAAGGACCTAATCAGGTGGCTGATGGAACGAGGGTTGCATGGTGTAACAGGAGAAGGCGTGCAAAGAGCCACCAGGGATAGGGAGACTTTGAAAGTCATGATCGACTACGTCATTAAGGGACAGGGCATATAGAAGAAGTTCGTCTGAACACTTTCGATGTAAAAAATGGTAGAGTAGCGAGTGGCTTGTAACGTTTCTTCTTTTGGAAGGAGGGATGTAGTGGGGAAAATAATTAATCGTCCAAAAGACCACAGAGACGCTTTTGGACACTATCTAGACCAGGGGATTTCAAACATTTTAACTTACGGACATTTTGACTTACGGAACCCTTTATATTTCAACTTTTAGTCTAGGGACCCACTATAAACACTTATGAAATTTATACATAAATTATTACTAAAAATAGCTTATAGTTTTGCATTAACGTAGTTTTAAGCTTAATTTAAATTGATAAATTCAAATTTTCATTTGATAACATTAATAAGTAAAAATAAATATCCAGACATTGGAAATTTATACTTTGAATTTTACGTGATGAGTTAATCCACGGACCCCTATCTTATCCTTGCTGACCCACTGTGGTCCGCGGACCACAGTTTGAAAACCCGTGATCTAGACTGGAAAGTGAAGACAGTGTAGCTCCTGCCTGTATATGGCAGCAGTACATTGTTTTCTGTCTGATCTTGTAAAGGTAGAGAATGACAGGTAGAGTCCGGGACTTACTTGAGCGACACAATAAACCAACCATTTTTCCAGCACCTGTGGTACTCGCTGCTGATCCTGAGAAGGACCTCTACTCAGTGGTAGACTGGAGTAAGAAATGGCTCGTAAATTTCACTGCTTCTAAAAGGAAACTATCTGTCAACCATCACAGACAATCTCCCCTGCTACCCATAAGCAAGTCTCCCTGAAAGCATTATACTGCCCCTTCTCTCCCTTACTCTATCTTCCGACCTCAAGTGGAATCATTACATTCAATCAATAGCTAAATCCCCTGCAAGGAAGATTGGGTTACTGTGTCGGGCCAGTAAGTTTTTTTTTCGCCTAAATCTATCTTGCATATGTACAAATCAACCATCTGACCGTGCATGGAATACTGTTGTCATATCTGGTCAGGCGCCCCCGCTGTTCATTTCAGTGTTCTTGACAGGCTCCAGAGGAGAATTTGTAATGTGACTGGTCCCGATCTGGCAGCTCGACTTCAGCCACTTTCTCACCGGCAGGATGTGGTTTCCCTCTGTCTCTTCTACAAATATTTTCATGGTTTCTCCTCTGAAGAACTTAGGTCACTGGTGTCCCCTCCACAAGAATTTACTCGGGCAACAAGACTGGCAACAAGGTCCCACTCTTTTACACTCTTTTAAGCAGGCGACAATTCTGCCCGACTAACTTCTTGCGGCTTATAGAACTCCCTTCTATATACTTGGCTACAACTTCCAGGAATTTAAATGCAATGTCAATTCCTATCTCTTATCCACTTGACGCCAGACTTTTCTACATCACCCCGTGTATCTTGTTCTTTTCCTTTATCTCTACCTTCACAACTGTCTTCCCCACTGTGTTTACATCCTTCTCTTGCTCTTTTTCTGATACCCACTGTAACTGGTTCGTCTTTCTCTTTAATCTACTCCTGTCTAAAATTTTAACTCTCCCATGTAGCCCCCATGCACATCAGTGGCGGTACCACCTTGCTTGGGGTGAAATGATTAAAAAAATAGATTGTATATATGAGTTCTACTTGAGGTTTGAGAGAACACCCGATCATCGCGATAGGCGAATATTCAGGGTTCATTCGGTGATGATGATCCCTAGATTGGTTTTTGAGCCACTGAATATGACCAATCAGTTTTCTTTCACTGAGCTGTTAGAGCTAGACCAATGAAAAAATCATTTGACAGGCTCCGGTCATCTAGTATTTGGAAGGTGCAACTATATGTTCTCTAAACTTCATGAGCGTTTTAAGCACTGATTTTGTTTCTATTTTTACTGGTATTTTTCTGCTCGTTCAACTAACTTTCCTCGCCGATTATATTCATTGCATCCCAAATAGCTTCATTATTTGAACATTTTTATTCTCATCTACATAAAAGAGGGTTCTAGTTGAACTTGCATTCACTTACGCGCAAATACCCTTGGGAAAGGTATTAATCCGTCTATTCCTTCCAGTTATGGGTTAAATAACAGGACAGATTGGGTTCTATAGCCTTGGTCGGCAACCAGTCTACCGCAGAAAGCAATGGCAACCTACTGCAGGATAATATTCTGCCCAGTCAGTCATGTCTCTTTCGAGATATGATCGCCCAAGCGTGTTTCACGTATGGCACTTGACTGACTGAATATAATAGTTTGAAGCATAATCAAAGTTTCTACTGGGCATAAAGTAGGGGATTTGTTTTATATTGTCATGAAGTAGTAAATTGATCCCCCACTAATTACTACTTATTAATATAATAATATAATCCACCTCTTCTTCTTACAGCTATGGGTTGAATAGCAGGACAGATTAGGTTCTATAGAATTGATTGGCAACCAGTCTACTGCAAATGGCAATGGCAACCTACTGCGGGATAATCTTCTGACCAGTCAGTCATGTCTCTTTCGAGATATGATCGCCCAAGCGTGTTTCACGTATAGCACTTGACTGACTGACTGACATAAAAAGAGATGTATATTACAGACGCTTTCTTTCAGACAGATATATGAAGAAGTTGAAACTATTTCATTAATTTACTGACCTTGAAACTCTTTCTGGATTTTGTACTTTTGGCAATAGTTAACTTATCAGTGTCTGAAAATAGTGTTTAAAGATTTACTTTTGCAATCTGTATCATTCAAAATCTTATTGTCCAAGAACTTATTATAATTCTCTGAAATCATTGTGACATTACCAACTTTGAAAGGAGTCATGATATTTACGACTTACAAGTTCAATACATTACTCTTCTAATTTTATTATTTTCTCAGTCATATTTATTATTTTTATGAAGGGCATAATTCCTATCCTATCAGGTTCATCTAGTGTAACTCTCCATGCATTACTAATAATTGCTGTTGAAAATATTCAAAATTGCCAATATTACACATTTATCCTTGGAAGGAAAATAGGTGGCGGTCTGGTTGCTTTTTTGATTTTAAGCAATGTTTTTATTATTCTGTATCATGTATTTCTGTTTTCATTCGCAACACCATATAATATGAATATAAATATGTCATGTTAGCCAATCTAATTCTCTTGCTTATTACATTTTTCATTCGCAACACCAGCTTCTATAAATATGTCATGTTAGCCAATCTAATTCTCTTGCTTATTACATTTTTCATTCGCAACACCAGCTTCTATAAATATGTCATGTTAGCCAATCTAATTCTCTTGCTTATTACATTTTTCATTCGCAACACCAGCTTCTATAAATATGTCCTGTTAGCCAATCTAATTTTCTTGCTTATTACATTTTTCATTCGCAACACCAGCTTCTATAAATATGTCCTGTTAGCCAATCTAATTCTCTTGCTTATTACATTTTTCATTCGCAACACCAGCTTCTATAAATATGTCCTGTTAGCCAATCTAATTCTCTTGCTTATTACATTTTTCATTCGCAACACCAGCTTATATAAATATGTCCTGTTAGCCAATCTAATTCTCTTGCTTATTACATTTTTCATTCGCAACACCAGCTTCTATAAATATGTCCTGTTAGCCAGTCTAATTCTCTTGCTTATTACATTTTTCATTCGCAACACCAGCTTCTATAAATACGTCCTGTTAGCCAGTCTAATTCTCTTGCTTATTACATTTTTCATTCGCAACACCAGCTTATATAAATATTTCCTGTTAGCCAATCTAATTCTCTTGCTTATTACATTTTTCATTCGCAACACCAGCTTCTATAAATATGTCCTGTTAGCCAGTCTAATTCTCTTGCTTATTACATTTTTCATTCGCAACACCAGCTTCTATAAATACGTCCTGTTAGCCAGTCTAATTCTCTTGCTTATTACATTTTTCATTCGCAACACCAGACTATATAAATATGTCCTGTTAGCCAGTCTAATTCTCTTGCTTATTACACTCTTAATTTTTCTTAAATGTCTTTTTGCAAAATTCTTAACGCCAGCGTTTTTCTTGTTCTTGCTGATGTATTCATTTTCTTTCTTTGGTCCATATTAAGCTTTTCACATGCATTTTAATCACTAGATAACTTTACCACATCTTGATTCTATTTGATACTATGTCTTTTTAACAATTCGTTACAATTATTGCACATGCAATAGTTTAGTTATTATATTTGGTATTTAATTTCAATTTATTAAAATCAGAAACTAAGAAGTAAACATAATAACTAAATTATTGTATATGCTTATTTAAAATATGGTGAACAAGCCACGAGTTGCATAATAAATTCTTACACTAAATCTTTCTATTAAAAATACATTATATACTTTACAATGATTTGCTAAGCAAACTTTATTTGGCGTAAGAATCTTTTATTTTTCCGGGAATCCACTTATTTTATTTGGCGCCGCCCGACCTATTTTGGCACCGATCTGAAAGGATGTTCTGCCTACTTATTATATTAGTTATGTAATTACCATACTCAGACGTCAGTGAGTTTTTAGGTAGAATGGATCAAACTTTGAATGCATGGATCAACCAACTCGTCTCAGTCAATATTCGCTAGGTTGAAAAACCGCAGTGTAATTGGTCTTATGTTCTCAGTGCTGAATAAGGCTAAAACCGTTCAGGACTTAAAGGTCTTGGAATCAGTATATTGCATTCACTTACGCGCAAATAGCCTTGGGAAAGTTATTAATCCGTCTCTTCCCTCTAGTTATGGATTAAATAAGAGGGCAGATTGGGTTCTATAGCCTTGGCTGGCAGCCAGTCTACTGCAGAAAACAATGGCAACCCTCTGCAGGATAATCTTCTGCCTAGTCAGTCATGTCTCTTTCGAGACATGATCACCTAAAGTGTGTATCGCGTATGGCACTCAACTGGCTGCCTGATATATTAAATGATGTGATGTGCGCTGTGGTGCAATAGATATCGACACGGAATGAAAAACAGAAGAGCCTAGTTCGAATTCCAGTTGAGTTCTTTGCATTCACTTACGCGTAAATGCCCTTGGAAAAGATATGAATCCATCTCTTCTCCCTCCAGCAATGCGTTGAATAGCAGGACAAATTAGGTTCTATAGCCTTGCTTGGTAACTAGTCTAGCGCAGAAAGAAATGGCAACCTACTGCTGGAAAATCTGATATGTTTAATGCTGTTTTATGCATAATATTATCGTGATCAAATACTGAAATATTAAATCTTACAAACCATTTATCTGTAAACAGTAGGAATAGCTTTTAATGTTAAAGTTTTTGTTTGCATATAGCATGTCTAGGATTGTATATATCTAATCTTATTTATAAATGGAACTTTGTGTGTGTATGAGTGTGTGCGTCTGTGTCCGTTATCTATAGACTTCGAAACGGCTGAACCGATTTTCTTGAAAATTTACAGTTACTATAAGCGTCTGCGAGTGTTCTTAGCTTGGTTTTGTGTCGAGGCACCTCCGGTAAATATCGATAATCGAATATCGAAAAAATTGTGTTATAGAAGGAGCGGCCTGATTTTAATCAAATTTAAGACACTCAGAGACAAAGACATAAGAAACGATATTCAGAAGTTTCAAGGTTGCAGTTCTTACAATAGTGCAGAAAATCGATAATATATATATATATATATATATAAGGCAAGATGTTTGTGTATGTGTCTGTTTATCTGCCTGTATATTTGTATTTTTTTCAGCCCTTTTATTTTAGTTTTTGCTTCGGGTTTGGCTTTAAGTAAGTATAATTGTAATTCTTAGTCTCAGCCATGATACCATTTAACCAGAGGACTTATTTAGCCTTCAAAATTCAGTTTATGATGAAAAAATCTTATTTGATATCAATAACAGGAAATCAAAATTTGATTTACATCCAATCATTTTTCTTTCAGTCTACGGGTTCGCTTTAACTGGAAACAACTATTGCTTTTTAGTCTTTCGTGCCAACGTTCAAAGAGTCTGAGCTCCCTAACCATGAATTAGTTTTAAAGCTTTCATTACACCCGAGCAGCGCCGGGCTATACTGCTAGTATATATATATATATATATATATATATATATATATATATATATATAGTGCGTATATTTTGGCTGCATCTTTTCTTTTAAACAAGTTGCGTTAAACGATAGAGACAACATAGTCTTATATATTTTCTTTTCAATTTTTTCATATTTTCTGATTAGACTTTTTATTTCCGGATTATATTTGTATAAAAATTGTCCAAAGTTTGTCCTAGTGTTTACGAACGTCATCGTTCCTCATCAGGAACTATATTACAGTTTAAAATCAAATATTGTCTTGTAGCAGGAAAAGTGTTACAACATTTTAAAAGAAAATAAATGTTATGAAGAATTTTTAAATTCAAAGGCAGTAAGCAACATGCACACGTGAAGATATGTGTTCACGTAGATGCTTGAATTATATGGAATACTTGTTTGTTAAAGATTTTAAATGCCGTAAAAATACGTTAGAGAATTTGAACTTCGAAAGAACTAATTATGTAAATAATCAAATTACTCAGAGGCAAATAATTATTTACCTTAATTATATTTCAAATAAACCCTTTAAACACAAGTAAATACATGTCCAGAAACTTGGTAAGTTGTGCGATTGATAAGAAGTTTTTACTTCTGATACGTAGTGCCTCTAAAATTTTTAGGCGTCTAATGTGTGTTGATCAATAATTTTAGTGTCTATAAGAATTTTACGAATGTCTGAATGCGGAAGGGAAACAGTATGTGACTTAAGATGTTGTGGAATGGCACTGGAATCATTTAAATACATAATTAATCGTCTAGAGAGCCTGGCAGTCGTGAATCCAATGTATGTATGCGGATAAGAAGAACATTCTTCAAAAGGACATTAAAATTCAGACACAACATTAGTTCTATCAACACCGGTAGCAGCTAGAGAGTGATTGTTGTTCATTATCAGGCTAGAGGTTTTTTTTTTGGGGGGGGGGGGGGGTTATCATATCACCCCGGACAAGGCGGTAAGGCCACTGGTGCGCAGGGGGCTAAAGAGTGAAAAGATTGGAAAAGAGAAAGCCGGATACCACATCCTAAACAGGGAACAAGGGATGAGCCTCTACACCTGTTCAATAGACGTGGGTTGAGTGTGAACCTTGAATTTACTATAATATATAATGTTTTAAGGTTTTATTAGAATCAGCTAGAAGCACATTATGGTTTATTATAGACTTAAGGGCCTTCTCATCCATGCTTTATTGTCTGTGCATTTGTCCTCTGTAAAAGAGGTTAACTGAGTGTGGTTTTCTAGATGTGTCACATGTTACGTCTGAAGAATATCTGTTAATTTCATTATCAATAAAATAGTTAGGAAAACCCTGATTGATAAGAGTTTGATGTTTGTCAATTGCTTATAGTCACTGGGCAGTTTTTTTATCCTCGAGTTTTCCTCTGATGAGAGAGAACCAATAAACCATTTCACCTGTTCTTAATCGTTATTTTTCAGTATCACAAACTTATGGTTATATTTTCATATTACGAATTTACTGTAATATATACTGTTGTGTCTTCCTCTTTGCTGTTCTGCACTGTTTCCTTTATTGCTATGAATGCTCTTTTAATATTTGTTTTTATTGCTTTGATATTATAAGCTAAAATTCGCTTGTTAAATTTCTTATAGAAATATATCCTGAAAATAATACACCCATCAACTGGTTAACTACAGTTTCATTTTATTGCGAAGAAAATTACTTGGATAAGAACTAATATAGTCAGTCAGTTAAGTGCCATACGTGATACACGTTTTAGGCGACCATGTCTCTTTCGAGACATAACTGACTGGGCAGAAGATTATCCCGCATTAGGTAGACTGGTTGCCAGCCAAGGCTATAGAACCCAATCTGTTCTATTATTATTTAATTTTCCAGATTTTCTCTTTGATATATATTTGATATCAAAATAAATGATAAGCCGAAGTCAGAATTTCTTTCCTTTTTCTGAAGCGTATTTTGTCAGTTTTGTATCTGAGAAATGAATAGATAAAAATTGCTTCGATTATTCACATATATTTAACACTATTCTCCCAGGTACAGATCTTTCAATTAGGGTATTTGTCATTCTAAGAGATGTACTTTTTACATGTATTTTCAACCCTTCATATTAGACTACACATTATTTTTGTAGATATGTGTTTGAGTAGACTGATTTTTTTTTTATTATTGTAAGCAGTGTGAATCACACCCACTGGCCTGCACATTCAAGAAATTTAATTATAAAAATTTGTATTCCGCAATAGGTTCAAACATGCGTTTCCATTTGTATTCGAAATCGGTCTACTCGGTCTACTTCAAACTGTTTGTCCTACATTGAATGAGGCAGGTTTGAACCCTGCTTGAAATCAGATTCTCTTTAGTAAGTCAAATGCCCAAAACCTGAAAACGTAATTCACAATATAAATAAATAAACATGTCGTCCGCTCAAAAGCGTATATCCCCCAAAATAACATTTCGAGTAATCAGAAACAATGTTGGCTTAAAAATGAAATCCGTTAATTCCTCAGAAGATACTTCCTATGTAAATTTCGAGCTTTCGATAATCGGTCTCTTATCTGTACTAATATTAGTATTAGTTGATTGAACATATCGTATTACTCGAAAACTGGTCTTTGAGAGAAATATATTCGACTTATACACGAGAATACCCAGTATCTGTTCATTAACATTATTCTATTTTAAAATTCTGGTCTTACGAAATTCATGGCAATTACAAACCGGACCTTGACAGTAAGCAATCATCATAAGTATGCAGCCTTGAGTCGACCAGATTCTTAGTCGATACCCTCATATACAATCAAGCCAACATCCATACACCATCTTAACGTGATCGAAATTGGTCAGTCATATCCAATTACCATGTTAATTTTCTCAAGGCAATAAGCCCCGCACGTGTGTTGGACATAAGAAAATGTGGGGTGTCACCTGCGTAAAATCTAAGACACAGGTTGAAAGACAAACGATTGACAAACCAGTGTGGTTATCGGGTGGACTCACTGCTCAGTCGTTGCAATCATTTCAACAATTTTTCACCCGGGCTCACCGTAATCGTTTAGGAATGCACAAACCACACGCGGGTGGTAAAGAAATGGTTCTAATCAAGCATGACATGCAGCTCGCCTCTGTAGCGTAATTCACCCAGAGGACTTATCAGGAAGCACCCGCTGCGACAGTAATCAACGGTTGAGGGAAGAACAGCTGGTTGCCATTTACCGAAACGGAAACGACAACTTTACCCAGAGGTCTAGGTGCAACTTCTTTTTCCGTTGAGCGTTGTTAAAAACGCCCAGAAGCTCTCGGTGCCGAGGCAAGGGAAGTGGGGAGACAAGTCAGGGAGGTGACAGACCACAGTTGCTGAGCGATCACCCTTCGATACGTCAAGTTGCGGATACGTCACATGGGAAAGTTCCCTAGCGACAATAGCGAGGAACATTCATCAAGGCCGTGACGCAGATTAGCCCCTGCCCATATGGTGCTGAAACGCTCGCTCTTAAATCTCCCCAGTTTTCGCACATCGTCGACAAAGAAGACAATGAGAGATCCCCTTCGTGTTCGCACATGTCTTTCTGTTTTTACACTTTTAGGGACTCGAAAAATAAAAATAAAATAATAATGGTTTCGCTGTCTTGTTCCTCGTAAACTTGCATTCATAAAAAATATTTCAGAAGGTGTCCTAGCAAGTGTGGAGGTTCACATTCGTGTTTTTTCTGAGGTAATGAAAGTCGTACGAAAATGGAAACAAATGTGATGATACGCGAACCTTGTCAGACGTTAAAGTCTGCACACATAAACATACGACGCTATACATTCAGGCATACAAAATCGGGGACTTACCTCAACATACCCTATAGGTATACTGTTTAATATTTACACACATACAAGAATGTATTAATAAGTCCGCAGGTTGACACATAGATAAGCTGAATTTTGATCGGAAACCTTTATTGTATAATATCTGAATAATGTGGTGAATATTCTCTGCTGAATTTAGTTAACTGATAGTGAGTAAGGTTCTATCGAAAATAAATACTTGTTATCTAATCTAATCTAAACTTATTTATAAATGGAACTTTGTCTGCGTGTGTCTGTTTGTGTGTTTTTTTTTTGTTTTTTATTTTTTTTGTTTTTTGTTTTTAATCATATCACCCCGAGCAAGGCGGTAACGCCACTGATGTGCAGGGGGCTACATAAGAGTGAAGAGATTGGAAAAGAGAAAACCGGAAACCGTATCCTAAACAGGAAACAAGGGATGAGCCTCTTGACCTGTTCAATAGATGGGGGGGGGTGAACCGGGCGATATCCGTTACCT
The DNA here is from genome assembly GCA_037127315.1 of Ascarosepion bandense. Classification (NCBI taxonomy): domain Eukaryota; kingdom Metazoa; phylum Mollusca; class Cephalopoda; order Sepiida; family Sepiidae; genus Ascarosepion; species Ascarosepion bandense. The sequence continues at coordinate 12,910,197 of JBBBDQ010000145.1, read as the reverse complement.
ATAAACTCCGAAACGGCTGAACAGATGTTCTTGAAAATTTACACAGTTGTACTATAAGTGTCTGCGAGTGTTCTTAACTTGGTTTTGTGTCGAGGTACACCCGATAAATATCGAAAATCGATAATCGAAAAAAATCGGGTGATAGAAGGAGTGGTCCGATTTTAATCAAATTTGATAGACTCATCGACAAAGACATACGAAATGATATTCAGAAGTTTCAACGTTGCAGTTCTTACAATAGTGCAGAAAATCGATAATATATATATATATATATATATATATATATATAAAAGGCAAGTTGTTTGTGTGCGTGTCTGTTTATCTGCCTGTATGTCTGTAATTTTTTCAGCCCTTTTATTTTAGCTTTTGCTTCGGGTTTGGCCCTAAGTAGGTATAATTGTAGTTCTTAGTCTCAGCCATGATACCATTTACCCAGAGGACTTATTTAGCCTTCAAAATTCAGTTTACGACGAAAAAAACTTATTTGATATCGATACCAGGAAATAAAAATTTGACTTACATCCATTCATTTTTCTTTCTGTCTACGGTTTCGCTTTAACTGGAAACAACTATTGCTTTTTAGTCTTTCATGCCAACGTCCAAAGAATCTGAGCTCCAGGACCATGGATTAGATTTAAAGCTTTCATTACACCCGAGCAACGCCGGGCTATTCTGCTAGTGGAGAGTAAATGATTCTATCTATCTTCAGCTTATGGACGTATTTTTTTTACGTTTTCTTTTAAATATTTCAAAATATTGGTACATGATGTATTCCTAACGTTGTAGATTAACGGGGAGATACTTTTCAAATCACGGATCCACGAGGAATATTAAAACATTGATATTAGTCTACATTTACTTCAAGTCAACTCTTGACATGTTATTTAATGCCGATATTTGTATAGGGTATTCAGTAAAGATCAAACTGCTAATAATCAACCAGACTACTACCGTAAATCATTACCCTATGACAATAGGTCGGTTGAATCTATATGGAAAACCTTGACGGGTTATTTAAAGTGGATGGGGAAGACGGTGAAGCTTTAACTCTTACTTCGGTAGTTATTATTACCGACTTGTGAATTCACCCGTACTAGTTTCACTAACAATTGCTCAATATTGACGTGGCTTCGTTAGTAGGGTTAGTGGTTATTACTATTACTACCCAGACTGCTGCTAGGAAAGTTGATTCACTGTATCGTGCGAGACAATTTTTCTCTCCAGAATGTATTTTACACATTTATAAGTCTACCATTCGCGCATGCTTCGAATATTGCTGTCACATATGGCCTGGTGCTTCTGCTAAATGTTCAGATATTCTTGATAAAATCCAAAGAAGAATCTGCTAAATTGCTGACACTAACCTGGCATCACAGCTTCTGTAACATTTCCACTGCAGTAATTTTGTTTCCCTGTGCCATTTCTGTAAATATTTTTATGGTAATTTTTTCTGATTAATTTTTCTTTATGGTACATAAACTTCATGAATTTAAGCGCAGCGTTGTGGGGCAGTGGATATCGACGCGGAACGACAAATCTAGGAGCCTAGTTCGAATTCCAGTTGAATTCCTTGTATTCACTTATGCACAAATACTCTTGGGAAAGGTATTAATCCGTCTCTTCCCTCCAGTTATGTGTTAATAATAGGATAGATTGGATTCTATAGCCTTGGCTGGCAACCGGTCTACCGCAGAAAGCAATGGTAACCTACTGCATGATAAATTTCTGCCCAGTCAGTCATGTCTCTTTCGAGACATGATTGCTCAAAGCGAGTATCACGTAAGGCACTTAACTGACTGAATTGATTGGCGACAGGGTCTCATCATTTTACGGTTGCAGTAGCTAGATCTAATCGTAAGTTCTTTGCTAATAGTTCCCTTTCTCGCTCTTCTCGCCTGTGGAATTCTATTTCGGTTTCTTGCGTTCCGGCCAAATTTGATCCTCAGATGTTTGACTCTAATTTCAATTATTGTCTGCCGTCGTCTTAATTCCTCTTCTTTTATTCTTTTTCTTCTTCATAATGTTTTTTTATTTTTCTTATTCTTTCACTAACTAGTAATATTTTGTGTCATAGTGGCTTTATTGCTTTATCTGATGTTAAATAATTTAAAAAATAATAAAAAATATTTTTTAACGAGTGCACATTTAAAAATATGTCTCAGATTAATTTTAACCATAAATGACAAGAAATGCCTTGATTTTTTCTCTTTCTTGCTAAAGGGAGGTGTAATCTGTATGAAAGATCCCGGATGTTCAAGCAATTTTCAGTTATAAATAAAGATCGGAACATATAGTCATATACCTGTGAAGACTTAATTTTAGTTGTTGTTATTTAAACTCTATTTTTGTTTGTCTAATCCCATGCTCTTCACTCGTGATACCTGCGTAGCTCCAACGCGAATATACTCAGGATCAAATAAGGTAAATACAGGATTAAAATAGAAGGGAGTGTAGAACAAGTATATGTCTTCTCATCGGACTTATTTAACTTAAAAAGTGAGGCGATTCTGAGAAAATTAGAAGTCTTACCAGGATTTATTATTGTTAACCACAATCTTAACAGCGAAATATGAGCAGATTACACACTGTTGATAGCAGACACCAACAGAAAACTACAAAAACTCCTACAAAAGATAGTGAAGCGTTAAGAAACAGCTAAACATCAATTTCACTGAGACAGAATGCATGATTATTAGAAAAAGAAACAACTCAACATGCAAGTTAGAAATTGGAGATAACCAAATCACAGGTCCTGTGTATGACGGTAAAATGCATCCGACTGCAAGACCTCTGATTGGGAGGTTGTGTGGAGAATGAGACCATATCTTAATTGCTGTTGTTTCCAGGTCCACCCTGACTCGGAGTGGGCAAATAATTAACCCCCAGACTGGGGACAAAACACTATGAAAGTAGAAAAGTAGACTTTTATAGAAATATATGCATGAAAATAGACTGTTATAGAAATATATACATAAAAATAGTTTTTATAGAAATATACATATATTTGAAGGAAAAATTACCAACAATACATTTATGAAGGAAAAAAAATTATTACCAGTAATATATTTTTCAGTACAAAACTAGAATACATCTTCAGTTTTCTAGAATAAAAAAAATAAAAAATAAAAAAATTTTCAACAAAATCTGGCTAAATCAACCTTCTCACTATAACCAAACATTAAAAAAATTACCTTAAAATATCCACCCCTTTGGCATTAAATTACCCACGGAGGTTGATATGCCGTAAAACAAAACTCAAACTCAAATTCAAACAAAATCACCCAAGTACAACAATATAAATATCTGAAAAGTGGTTAGAAAAATGCGTTTTGTGATAGCGAAAAAGTTAAGTATCAAGAAAACAAAAGCTAACTAGAGTATTAAGAAACGGGAACATTTCGTGAAAAACAAAAAGAGTACTGAACTGTTGCGTAATATCAGACTTCTTATATGAAAGTGAATGCCGAAAAACCATCTCACAGGTGAAGAAGAAAGCAACAGAAATGTGATTCTACAGAAGGATGTTGAGAATATTATTGATCTAACAATTGAGTAACAAGGAGGTTATAATTTGCATCAGAAAGTGACACATTAAGTTTTTCAAGCACATGAGGCTTGGGACATTTGATCCTGATAGGCATCGATTAAAAGTAAGAGGAAGAGAGGAAAACAACCTAGGTAGAGAGTTTGAGCAAATGGATAGTGGAACAAGGTTTAGGGACAATAACAAAAAGACAAAATCTATTGCGAGCGACAAACGATAGGAAGTTATAAAGAGTCATGATCGCCAACATCCTGAAGCAACACGGCACGTAGAAGAAAAATGTGTGAAAGGAAAAAGAGACAAATAGGAAGAACATCTTGAAGAAAGCAAAAACCCAGTCCATATCAGACAATGATGACGCTGTGCATAAGCTTTAATAGGAAGGGTAATGTGTAGTATCAGCCTCTCCCGCGAAATCAGACATTTAATTCAGACGAATAATGTTCACAATTGGATCGAGTAACGACAGCAATAATATATGGTAACCACCTATGATTAGTGATTAGGAAGATACCTTCGAAATTAAAACTGGTTCTTTTCAAAGAGAAATTACCAATAAGTCCGCCTAATATCTCGTCAGCCTATATTAGTATGATTCGTTTGCTAATATGAACTGCATAAAGATTATATTGCGTCAGTCTTTTGCGTAGATGACGTCAGTTTTGAAAATCAGCATTTGAAATACTTGATTTACCCAGCGACCTCACCTACGAAACAGACCCCCTACTGCAAGTAGGAAACGTCCTTTTCAGGATATGCAACATTATATCATTGAGACGGGATAAGTGTAAAGAATTAAATCCATGGCGCCAACATGCGACTTAGGGCTTTTGGATCTAAATCCACTTCAGGCTTGTTGCACAAATTAATGTTTATCTCGATAACTTATCCGTCGTTTTGTATATTTGGTTAATAAAATGGACACCTAAGATAAAAAAAAAAAAAAGGTAAATGTTAGATAAATCAGTCTTCCTGTAATAGATACCTAATCCTCAGTCGACAATCAGCGTGGGAGGTAAAACCCAAGATATTTATAAATAAAGACAAGATTTTAAAAGAAATTTACACTTTAAAACGATATTTGTCAATGGTTATCTTTTAGGTAATACGACGTTGTTACGTGACAACTTGAGTTAAACATAAATCTATATTAGATTATCGGTGAGCTCATTTCAAAATCCATTTGAAAAATAAACTGGTTTATAGTCGTTAAGGGCAGCCGATCGTGAAATATGAGGCTGCTGTTCAGAAAACTGGGACAATTACTCAAACATAAGATTGTCGATGATTCTTTTTAACTTATTAGGTTGGTGAAAACTTTCCCAGCGGCATTTTTAACAGTAAAAAGGTCTTAAAAGCTCAATCACACAACAGTTGTTTAAAAACAATAGAGATGTTAGGAAAATAGTTGTTATTTTTTGTTTTGTTTTTGTTTTTTTGCTTTGTTTTTTTTGTTTTTTTTTTGCTTTTTTTTGTTTTTTTTTGTTTTGTTTTTTTGTTTTTGGTTCACTATTTACGATACATACATGCGAACTATGGTTCCCATTGTTGTTATGGTTAACAGAAAGATTCAGCCATTGTACTCCGGCCGTCATCGGATGTAATTTTATCCTCCGGACAACCTACAGGGAATTCTGTAGCAAACCTTTTATTTAATCTAAGAAAGTAGACTGTTTACATTCCACTGAACGGTAAACTAGTGAATTATTGCGCTGGTTCGTAATGTTTGTGACATAGTAATTGTGAGTTCAGTACTTGAACCTGGAAGTGTGTACTTGGATTCAGTGGAAACAGGGCGAACAATAACTGGGCAGTATTAAAAATAAGAACTAGACGAGATAACCCTGGAATGAGAAGAGGCTACCCCTATAGATTAAATAAAGGTTCAGTTCAAATTTCCCTATCGGTTACCTGGGACGCTATACACCTGATGAAGGCCAAAACAATGTTATAACAACAACAACAATAAGGAAAAGAGTTCGACTGTAAATACTGTGATGAATGATAAAGGAATTCAAACAGAAATTGTTTTATTTTACGTAAACTTGAAAAAAAAATGTCATAAAATTAACTTAGATTAATGTTTAAACATGTTTTTCTTCATGTTTGAGACAGAAAATCTTCTTTTTGATCAAGTCAGTTACTGGTAATGGTAAAGAGAGATAACTAAGAGATCTGGCAGTGGTAAGACTCGTGGAACGAGAACAATATGCTCCAGTAATTTAAATAAAGGGCTCGGTTCGAAATTTCAATAATCTGCAGAAGGTCGGAGCATACAACGGCCGAAATTTTGTGAATATGGCAATACAGATAAGGACAATAATCTGAATGAGATAAACAAAACATTCAAAATGAGTAAAAACCTTTTGGGTGCAAAAAAGTTTTTCTTGTTTGATACAGTCAGTCACTGGTAATGAAAAATAAATTGACTAAAATAATTCAACATTTGTCGATACTTCTGAGATGAGGAAGAGTAATTATTTACATTATTTACATTATTCGGACTGTTGGCTTCATCTGTATTGCTATATTCACAACATTTTAGCCATTACACGTTTCGACCTTCTTCAGGTGATTTGAATTTCGAACCGAACCCTTTATTCAATCGCTGAAGTATATTGTTCTCTTTCCATGAGTCATGCTACTTCCAGTTATATTAGTTATCTCTCTACCAACAAAAAATTGAGTTGAGTTAAAGAGAGATAATTAAGAGATCCGGCAGTGATATGACTCGTGGAACGAGAACAATATACTTCAGTGATTTAAATAAAGGGCCTGGTTCGAAATTTCAATCATCTGCAGACGGTCGGAGCGTACAACGACCGAAACTTTGTGAATATGACAATACAGATAAGGACAACAATCTGAATAATATAAACAAAAAATTCAAAATGAGTAAAAATCTTTTGAATGCAAAAGAGCTTTCAAAATCTCATGCTAAGTTTAATCTGCAAGAGAAACGGTATTTTTCTTTTGTCAGATGATTTTTCATTAAGAATTAATAGAACCTCACAAACTGGGGGAAATCATTTAAGAACTGAATAATAATGCTATGAACTTATATATCAAAGACGATATTGGAAAAATTTTGTATCAATTTCATAAACTTAAGTCGATGTTATGGTTGCAATGAACTTTCATAATTCCATCGATATTTGCTCCCAGCTTTTTAAGTTGTTGATAAGAAAATATTTGTTGTAAGATGATTGGATTACATATTTTCATATTATATTCAGCTGCGTTCCTCGACTTTTCATAACAATTATAATTTCCATTTTAATTATAACTCTTTCTTTTAGCATTTCGTTTCTCTTTGGATACTTTGTTCCTTTTTTATGTTTTATTCATTCTTACCTCTCGTCCGTTGTGGTGCATTGGATATCGGCTCGAAACGAGAAATCGGGGAGCCGAGTTCGAATTCCAGCCGAATTTATTGCATTCACTTACGCGCAAATACCCTTGGGAAAGGTATTAATCCGTCTATTCCTTCCAGTTATGGGTTTATATAACAGGACAGATTGGGTTCTATAGCCTTGGTCGGCAACCAGTCTACCGCAGAAAGCAATGGCAACCTACTGCGGGATAATATTCTGCCCAGTCAGTCATGTCTCTTTCGAGGCATGATCGCCCAAGCGTGTTTCACGTATGGCACTTAACTGACTGAATATAATAGTTTGAAGCATAATCAAAGTTTCTACTGGGCATAAGGTGGGGGATCTGTTTTCTATTGTCATGAAGTAGTAAACTGATCCCCCACTAATTACTGCTTATTAATATAATAATATAATCCACCTCTTCTTCTTACAGCTATGGGTTGAATAGCAGGACAGATTAGGTTCTATAGAATTGATTGGCAACCAGTCCACTGCAGAAAGCAATTGCAATCTACTGCGGGATAATATTCTGCCCAGTCAGTCATGTCTCTTTTGAGACATGATCGCCCAAGCGTGTATGGCACTTAACTGACTGACTGACATGATTCAGCGGAAAAAATACAATGATTTCAATTATGAATCTAGCTTCATCCGTTTCTGTCATCTTAGTTTTGAGCAGTAAACAGTTCAAATGAAAGCAGGAATATTTTCCAATATGAAGTAAAACAACGAAATCAGCATTCGAAAATCATTTGTCAGAGTTCAAACTCCATGTAGTAGCACTTTTGCGAAACACATAACTATGTCAGTCATTAATCGTTGATTTTTTTTTTAATTTAATATTGTTTACCTTTATACGAGTTCTAGTTTCTTTCTTTCTTTCTTTGACTCGGTTTTCTTTCCCATTCATCATTCTCTTTTATATTTTTATTTTTTTCGTCATCATTCTATCATTTACTCCTTTTGTTTTGAAATTATTTTTTTTAATATTTTCAATTACTTTGCGCTATCTTTCTGTTTTGCACTGTTTCTAACTTGTGAGCTTACAGTTATTTGCGTTTCCCGAATTTGGCTTTCTTTCTGGTCAATTAGTTTAGCTGGCGAATTAGCTGTAAAGAGTCTTCTTTTACGTACTCGCCGTAACTAGTCGGTCAGTGATTAAGAAAAACACAGCTCTTGGTCTGTTAAAGATGGCCGTATTTTCAACCCCCTTTGAGGTTAGCTTTGATCCAAGCCCTTCCCACAAAAATTTCTAATAGACCCCATCACGCCCGACCTCTTTAGCTAGTCGAAACCTACCAAAAGCCGAGATTTTTTTTAACATAAAAGAAGGTTGTTTCATACATAAGGCCTGTGATTAATTTTTAAATTCACAAAGCTGAAATGTTTACCGTAAACAAACGTTTATATATCATTATATTTTCTACTCTTTATGATGGTCCTATGCATGAGGATAAACTGCATCCGGCAGCAAGACCTCTGATTGGGAGGTTGTGAGGAGCATGAAAGCCCCTCTTTATTGTTGTTGTTCCCAGGTCCATTCTGACCCGGAGTGGTAGCACCTGTTAGTGTACTAGCTATGGGCAAATAGTTAACCCCCAAACTGTGGTCAAAACAGTATGAAAGTATAAAAATACACTTTTATAGAAATATATACATAAAAATAGACTTTTATAGAAAAATGAATATTTTTTAAGGAAAAATATTACCAACAATACATTTTTAAAGAAAAAATTATTACCATGACACATTTTTGAAGGAAAAAAAATATTCTCAGCAAAACATTTTTGAATACAAAACAAGACATTTTCAGTTTTCTAAAATAAAAAAGAAAAGAAAAAATTTCATTAAAATCTTACTAAATCAACCTTCTCAATATGACCAAACATTAAAAAATATTTCAAAACCCCACCTTTTTGGCATTAAATAACCCACAGAGTTAAACTCTACTCCTTATGAGAGTTTTAATGTTATCATTATTATGCCTTATCAAATATACTAATTTCAATTGATTTTTAAACCTTACTTTATAATCTTTGAATAATGGGGAAAATATATATTCACAGCTATTTGTTTTAACCAAATTTCGCTTTCTGATTGGTCATTTCTGCGCATGTGCATTGTGGTGCGAAAAGAGAAATCGAAAAGCTAAGTTAGCATTCTAATTGAATTCGTTGCATTCGCTTACGCACAAATACCCTTGACAAAATTATAAATCCGTCACTTCTTCCTTCGGCTATGAGTTAAAAAGGCTTGGTTCGCAACTAGTCTACCGCAGAAATTAATGGCAAACTACTGCGGGAAAATCTTTTGCGGAGTAAGTCATGTCTCTTTACAAACGTGTATCACGTATGGCACTTAATTGACTGATTGGTCATTTTGTCTGGCAGACGAATCAGCTAAAGTAATGACTCTTGTGTAACGGCATTAAAATAGATGTCATAATATATGTTGTAGCAGAGGAAACTTGATTGTCTTTTAGCTAATAATTAACATCAGTACTTTCTCGCATTTCTCGTTTGTGGAACTCTCTTCCAGCTCCAATAAATTTTAATCTTAAAATAGTTAAATACAGTGTCAGTCGCCATTTACAGTTTTCTTGATTCGTCTTTTGTTTTCGCTCCTGAGTAATGTTTCTGTTTTTCAATTCTTCTACACCCAGTGACCCCTTGTGTCTTTCTGGCTTTACTGTCTTGCTTGGGGTGAATTCGATTAACAATCTTTTTTTCACTTTTATTTTTTAATTCTTATTTTTGTTATCCATTTTGGTTTAATTATTTGCTTATTTTTATCCTTCGATGTCTATTTATTATATTTCAGTGTTTTCCTGTTACCCTGTCTTCTTAGCTTTTATTGTTTGCCTATTCCTTACTTTTGAAATTGTGTTTGTTTGGGATGTGCACGTTCTGATTTTTCGTTCTTTCTTTCTTTTGTCTTTTCACTCTATTGTTAGCGTTTATTTTTCTTTGGAAATCTTGTATTCTTTCTTAATTATTTCTTATTTTTATTTTTTATTTTTTTTTTGCTTTCAAGCACACTTTCTTCCAATATTTCTTTCTCTCTTACGTTCTTTTCTTTTTCTTTTTTGCCTTCGTACTAACATTTTAACGGTTTCTCTTGTCTTATAAAATTTTATTTTTCATTTCCTTTTTTCTTTGCCTATACTTTCTTACTGTCTTCCTCTCTTCATTTCATTTTCTCATTCGCCTTTTAACGCTTTCTTTTTTAAATCTTCTAAATTTTATGCCGTTGAGCTGACTTACTTTCTTTTTTCTTTATTTCTTTCTTTCCTGTTATGATCTGTGACTGACAACTGTAATAATTTATTGAAAATTTAAATGAAGTAAGTAGCAATAAATCTGTTTAAAAAACAAAAGCAGAACCAAAAGTAATCGACACTCAGTTTTAATTGATTTCAAAAAATAAACATTTCAAGTTAAATTTTTCCGTTTAGTAAACAGAGGTTCGAAATGGATAGTGCTTGTGATTGAACCTGGACACTCTTTGCTCAATTGCCAAACAGACAAATAAGATAATATTTATGGAGAGATACTTGTTAAAACAACATGTTAAAAAAAGAAGTGGTAAGCTCCTTTTCTTGAAAAGAGTGGACAATCGATAAAAATAAATGTGACCGTATTTGCCGAATAGCGAGTATTACTTATATAATAATTTCTTTATATAACGATTTCTTAGCATAAACAACCAGACATTTTACACATGAAGAACGATCGGAACGTGACGAGACAGAATGAAAGTGTTTTGAAATTAATTTACGATCGAGTCCGATAGAGGCTCCATGGAGGTTGGTACAGTAAATCCAGTAAATGAGATAAAGGGTGATGCTAAAGAAAGAGTAGAAGAAAAAGCAGAAGAAAAATGAATAAAAGAACGAAAAATTGTTTTAAAAAATGAAAGATAAATACGTATAAAAAAGAAAGAAAGAAAGAAGCAGATGCAAAAAAGATGAAAGAAAGTAGATCAGAAAGAAAAGAAATTATAACACGAACTAGAAGAAAAAAAGAAAAATTAATGAAATAAGGAAATTAAAAAACAGAAAGTGTAAGATGGAGTATGAAAATGAAAGAATAAAGCAAATGGCAAATAAAGAAAGAGACAAAAGAAAGAAAAGAGAATGTAAAACAAAGAAAGAAAGAGAGAAAGAAAGAAAGAAAGAAAGAAAGTGTTGTTGGATCTCCTCTTTTTCTATGATAATGGACTCGACTTGAGTATACATATACTCTTGCCATCGCGAGATACGGCAGAACAGAAGAGAGTACCGAAGAGATCCGTAAGATACCGAACGATACCGAAGTTTCACAGAGAATACCGCGCCAGTAGTCATAGTATCTCTGAGCTTCACTTTACACAGCAACCGTCAGATTCGACGTGGACATACTAATTCTAGCACGGCTTCCCTTCAAAGACTTGTATATATATATATATTCCTACTAATCGTATTTCTGGATTAATAACCTGCGTTCAAGTTCGTATCTTTACATTTAATATAACTTATTTTTCTATCTCAAATATCTGTTTTGTTGTTCATTATTTTGTGCGGTTTCTCATCCGGAATCCACGAAAGAAAGAAAGAAAGAAAGAAAGAAAGAAGTATAAGGCAAATCAAAAGAAAGCAGGAATTAGATGAAAAGAAAAAGAAAGCATATAAAACAAGAGAAAGAAAGAAAATAGCAGCAAGAACAGAGGACTTACAAAAAAAAGATAAATATCAGAACACAAAAAAGAAAAATAATTAAAATGAGACAGAAATGGAAAACAAAAATTAAAGTGGGATTTAATCGATATTTACAGACTGTTAAACCGTTTCATGAATTAGGAAGGCATTTGCCACAGATGAAATTGGTTTGTGTTCCGCTTCAAAATAAAAAGCCGGATTACGAATGTTGATTTTTCAAAACAGACGGCGGTATTCACTTAAAAGACTGCTGCAACACAATCCTTCTGTCGTGATCTCTTCTGACTTGACTTTAAATAGCAAGTTTAGTCTGTATCTAATTGAATATGGTCGGTGTTCTTTCATAACAGAAATACGTACAGCGGAGATCAAACTCGTAATAGACTGAAAGATTACTGAGCTTACACTGGCGTAAAGCAACAATAGATCATACAAAGTCGAAGTCACATTATCAAAGATTGGTGTAACTCATTCGTTAATCATCGATTTGCAGCAGATGTTCATTAGATAATTAGTAGATTTAACTGAGTCGAACACAAAGACTGAATAAGCATGAACGTCACGATATTTTCAATGACCTGCCATAATAACTCGTAAATAATCGCTCTGTCGCAGGTCCCCGAAAAGATAGTTAATATAAGAAAAGCACACAAATTAAGGAAAAAGAAAAGAAGGTGATATAAAAGAAAGAAACAAATACATGTATACCACCTATTTTCCGGCAACGTGTGTTTCAGAACTACTTTTAACTCGGATATAATTACGAGCAGAATTTCACGCGATTGTCAGACTAATTCATCAGGCGGCCACAGGTGGCATTGTGTGAGGCTCACGATCACTTAATTGTTTTTAACAGTCGATGGTTCTGTAGAGATAGGAGGTATACCCAATTAGTGAGTTGGAATTGTATTAAACGATCATCACTTCTGCTGTTCCGGCAAACGGATACTTCGGTACCTATCTGCAACCAAAATGTCCGGGATATCGGTAGTATATAACGATAGATTTAAAATTTAGTGAAATTAATGATTTAAAAATATTTTTCCTTGTTAGGATCATAATTTTTTTTTTAATAAAGGCTCTTCTTTAAACTAACTAGTGTGAATAAGATTATTTCTACTTTCAAATTCTAAACATATCGCATGGACTCTGTTTACTCTGTTGCTGTTACTACAAATCTTCAGGCGAGTAGCAATCTTGAGTACCACCAGTTCAGACCTGTATATTTATGACCCACTATGCCATGCCATTCTCATTCGTATTCTATTAGTAATGATAAGTTCCATTCCGAGGGCGCCTTCCCAAGACCTGTTACTTTGTGGAACAGGCTCTCAAGAAAAAAGCTTCCTTTACTGATCACTACAACCTTAACCTTTACAAGTCTAAATTCAACCGTTATCTATCCTACATATCCTCATAATATGCACTTCTTACTTTCTCTCTTCTTCACACTTACAGCAACGTCATTCAGGATTTCCCTACCATGAGAGCCTCTTGGGTCTTCGTTTGGGTAAACAGTATTATTTTGTTTAAACTTAAACGACATATTAAAAGAACACGGATAAAAATAATTGTCCATGATATTAAAAGTAAATTTTGTAACATGAATTACGGAATATAAACAAAAAGGCCAAAGTAAGAATAAAATATTTAAATAAATTCATAAAGAAGATGGCGCTCAAAAGAAGCATAAAGGTGAAAAGTCGAGCTGACCCAATTAGAGAAGTGATGTCCCCAGACATCTTGACAGACAAAATAATATTTTAAATTGAATTCCGGAAGGATTTTATTTGAAAAAAAAAAAAACATATGGCAGGCTTATAAATATACTCTTATAAATAATGACATTAATCAGTTGACATTTTCTAACTAACATTATATAAACGTGACATTATGGCCTTGTTTTTTTTTTGTTTTGTTTTATTTGTTTGTTTGTTTGTTTGTTTGTACTTCTTTTTTTTTTAACAGAGAAACACTTCTACATCCAAACACGAGCGAGTGCTGAAAAGTTTCAGGAAAAATTTGCTTTCTAAAATCTGAGAAAATGAAAAAGCGCTCGAACATGTTTAAATCATTTCTTGATCGGACTGAGACCTTTTCACTATCCACCTCCAACACAACAACGTTTTCACACGCGCGCACGCACGCACGCACACGCACACACACAGCTGGGTCCTCTTAAGATGTACTAGTATATTTCTGCTCAGGTAGCGTTGTAAGAAAAGAACAGCTTACCAAGTAGTCAATCACTCATTATTCTCTTTGTCAATACTCGAGACATGACATGAACTATACAATCTGTTTTATGATCTTGACAAAATGCGTTGTTTTCGACAGAAAAAGATAGGCCGGAGATAAGTGAATATGTAACATATTCACACACACACACACACACACACACACAGATATATATATATATATATATATATATATATATATATATATATATATATACAAGTAGGCCTGTGTCTTCAAAAATGACGGTTAAATATTTATATCGATGTACCGTATAAAATGACCGATATATATATATTGATGTACTGACTATTGATTATCTCACATTAAGACATAAGAAAAAAATGACAATAAAAACCCATGAAAGTGGCAGGAGCGATAAATATATATATATATAATCGTGTCGACCCAAGCAAGGTATTTCACTGCTACTGTTGTGCAGGGGGTTACATAGGAGAAATGTTATGAGAAAGACTAACAGGTTATAGGGGGTGTCAGGAAGAGAGAGAAGGGTGAGGATACTGATGAGAGTGGGGTGGACGGAGAAAGAGCATGAGAGAGAGGATGCAAGTTAGTGAGACAGGAGATGACTATTGACTTTACATTTGAATTCTCAAAAATTGTAGTTGTCGGGAAAGCAATTAAGCGGAAGGGAATTCCACAGGCGGGAAGTGCGAGAAAAAAAGCTGAGGAGTAGAATTTGCGTTTACAATTTATTGCTTTCACAAGGGTGGGACCTAGTTGCTAATCTTGTGACTCGAGGAAATTCATACATAGGGAGTACTAGTGAGCTAAGTTCATCGGGGCAGAAGCCGCAAAAGTATTTGTAGAAGAGACACAGGGAAGCAAAACTGCGTCAGTGAGAAAGCGACTGTATCCTAGCCACTAAGTCGGTATCGATCACATTACATATTCTCCGTTAGATTTTGTCAAGGACACCTACTGGGAGAGCAGGAGCACTCGACTAGATATGGCAGCAGTATTCAATGCACGGGCGGATGGTAGATTTATATATGCACAGGATTGTTTCAGACGGGAAAAACTTCCTGGCCCTACACAGAGAAGCGACTTTCTTAGCAGCAGATTTAGCTATGGATTCTATATGGTCATTTCACTAGAAGTTTGATATGAAAGTTAACACGAGGAGGCGCAGTGTTTTACTTTCAGGAAGACTAGCCCGATCCATGGTAATGGGGGGTAGGAACGATTGTCTGTGATGGCTAATAGATAGCAGTTTCGTTATGGAAGCATTAAAATTCACGAGTCATTTCTTACCCCAGTCCACCACGGATTGGAGGTCCTTTTCAAGCTCGGCAGTGAGGTTTGCTTTGTCAGCTCTGGCAGATTTTTGATCGAGGCGAGAGTAAACTGTAGAGTCGTCAGCGTATATGTTTACTTATTACATCGAGGAAATCGTTAATGTAGATAAGGAAAAGTGTAGGACCTAGAATAGAGCCTTGAGGGACAGCCACATTCGTGTGATGGTATTGGCAGGCATATCCGTTCAATACTACCTTCATTGTGCGATTTGAAAGGAATGACTAGATTAGTTAAACAATTGCCAGTTATTCCATAGCCCCGCAGTTTGCATAGAAGGCCAGCATGCCAGATTATGTCAAATTGTTGTCTAAGACAACAGTTCGGGCTTCGCCGTTCTTGTCGAGGGTCTGATGTATATACTCAGTGATGGTCGTGAGCATATCAGCAGTATAACTGGTGAAGCGGAAACTATACTGTTTATCAGAGAAGAGTCTGTGAGCTGTGAGATGTTGTACCACCTCAGCGTTGATGATGGCTTCGAACATTTTGCGAAAGATCGGTAGAAGACTGATATGGTGGTAATTAGCAGAGTCAGAGGGTTCTCCAGTATTTTCATACATAGGAACTACGGGGGAAGATTTCCAGCAGGCAGGAAATCAAGAAGCAGAGAGGCAGTAGTTATAGGGTTTAGAGAGATCAGAGGACAGTTCAGGAGCACATAAAGAAATACACAGCGGTTTTTATTATAATAAAGATTTTAATGAAATATATTAATATATATATATATATATTCTTCACTACTCGACGACATAAGTATTGCCAAAAAATTAAATAAGGCACTCTGCAAGACCTTTCGTAAAAAGTAGTAAAGACGATGAACTGACACGATGCTGTATCGCTAATATATATATATATATATATATATATACTGAGCAGTTATAGGTGAGTTTTAAATTAAATTAGACCATTAAACAGTTGTATTAGATACTGCTCAATACATTTTAAAGAAAAATGAAGATTTAAAATGTAGAGAGTTTAGATATTTAGGTAGTGAAAATTAGATAAATGAACAAAAAAGAATGATACGAGAAAACGTAATATCATTTAATGTAGATGACATGTCTAAAGTAGGGAAAATTTTTATCGAAGTACTTAACAAATATTTTCACAAAAGCTCTGAGCTACACAAAAATTTAATAGAAATGCGGTTAAAGTAAGTTACAGTTGTACTTACAACTTGTCTTCTGGTGCCTTGTTTTGATGAATCAAGAACCATTTCATCAAGTTACTTGGGCGTTATCTCTTTATAGCCTTTCGTAACTACCTCAGAAAATTTACATGAATCGGAGTCTAACCGTACTGATGAGCTGTGATAGAGCGAAACAGATCTGTCTGCGGATGACTATATATATATTGTTTGAAATTAACTAAATTTATATGAGAAGAGTGATCGATTTCGGAGTTTATGAGATGACTCCGATTGCTTTTAACCAAGGATTGAAACCCGACCGAATTGGCGTCAGTCGGCGATTCTACCTCTGGGCTATGGACGCTCGGGAGAAGAAGGCAGACTTTTTAGCGTATACATTATCATTATACACGCCCAATAGCCAGAGTGCTTTAATTCATTGCGGAATGAGCGATGCGTATATATATATATATATATATATATATATATAACACAAGTGATAAATAGTGATGTAAGTCACTGATAATGAAAAGTACAATGAAAAGGTGGATATGATTAACTTCCTTAATATAATGGAAATTCTTATTAGTACTAATATGATACTGATAATTTTTTTCTAGTAAAGCAAATAGTAATAAATTTAATTATAATAAGAACACTTGGTTTCTGTATACATTTTAAATCGCGCTGCCAACTAAAAACCGAAGATGGCATTTCAGAGCTTTTCATTCTATACTGGCGTTTAAAATTCAGTATATATATATATATATATATATATATACAGAGAGAGAGAGTGAGAAAGTGAGTGAGAGAAAAGAAAGCGAGAGATTTACTTACAATATGTAGAAATAGATCTCTGATCTAAAGTAATTTTGTGAGGTTGAACTTAGAGGTCATTCAATGTGATCAGAGGTCAACAAAGCGATCATTATACCATTTTTATTCAAATGGATTCAGATACTGATTTTTTTTATGAATACGAAGACTCACAATTCGTCTAGGTTTTTTCATTATCAGCTATATAAGGTTGACCCTAGAGGTTATTCAAGGTCACCAAATGTCATCAAAGAGCGAAGCATGTCATTTCTAACCAAATGAAGCAATTACTAGGAAAGTGGAGAGCGGTATTGTGTTTACTATGACATACAAAAAGTCGTTTTCGACCTCATAAATAGTAGAACAGATAAGGTCAGATTCGACCACTAAAATTACCGGAGATCATTAAAAATGAAATTATTTTCCAGTCTTTATTATCCTTATTGCAGCCAATTACATTCTTCAAGTTCCGCAATTACACAGGCTTTAACTCAGAGTTGATCTTCGTCTTTCCGAAACTTCGACTCTCTACATTTGGGCAAATTAAGCTCTAATGAAACGGACCCAGATACCTTGTTTGGGCTATTCACAAGCCACTAATTTTTCATTTTTAAATAGTGGAGACAATACGGTTTTACGTAAGACGGATGTGCGTTGTGGTGCAGTGGATATCGGCTCGGAACGAGAAATCGGGGAGCCGAGTTCGAATTCCAGTTGAATTCATTGCATTCACTTACGCGCAAATACACTTGGGAAAGGTATTAATCCGTGTCTTCCCTCCAGTTATGGGTTAAATAACAGGACAGATTGGGTTCTATAGCCTTGGCTGCAACCAGTCTACCGCAGAAAGCAATGGCAACCTACTGCCCAATCAGTCATGTCTCTTTCGAGACATGATCGCCCAAGCGTGTTTCACGTATGGCACTTAACTTACTGAAGACGAAATAGGTGTGTTGTTGCAGTGGACATCGTCTCAGAAAGAGAAATCGGAAAGCCGAGTTCGAATTCCAGTTGAATTCCTTGCATTCATTTACGCGCAAATACATTTGGGAAAGGTATTAATCCGTCGCCTCTCTCGCCAGTTATGGGTTAAATAGCTGGACAGATTGAGTTCTATAGCCTTGCTTGGCAACCAGTCTACCACAGAAAGTAATGGCAACTTCTACAGGAAAATATTCTGCCCAAATGATTATATTTCTTTCGAGACATGATCGCTCAAGCGTGGATCTCATGGCACTTGACTGACTGATGACTGAAGAATAAATATGCTAAGAAACATTTAAGATGAAAGAGAGGCTAGAGGCAGTAGAAATGTGGTTCTACAGAAGGATGCTGAGAATACCATCAACGATCATGTGTGCAACGATGAGGTGCTGAAAAGGATGTAATCGAGAAGACTGATGCAAATATCAGACAAATTAGGTTCTTAGGACACCTAATGAGGCACGAGAACCTGAAGAATTTAATACTCAAAAGTACAATAAATGGAAGGAGAGACAGGGGAAAATCAGCGTGAGATGTACTTGTTAGGTCTGAGTAAACGGTTGGTGGTGTAGGGCTTAGAAGTGAAATTAAGAGAAAAAATATTGAGAGCGACAAGAAATAGAGCCAAGTGGAAGTCCATGATCTCCTTCTTCCTGAAGAAGAAGATATTTTGGGACGGAGAACATTAATAGATTATAAAAATTTATAATTAATATTACTTTTTTAAATACTTGTTTATAATTAATATTTCTATTTTCGTCTTTGATAAAATTTTATACAGGGCTATTTTTTTACGCAAGTTACTTTTTGGATCGCTTCAAAAATTGCAAGTAATACAAAAAGTGATTTGTACAAAAGAGTTTTTTTTTTTTTTTTTTTTTTTTATAAGCGTTTCACCCCGAGCAAGGCATGTCACTGCCATTACTATGCAGGGGGCTACGTAGAGTGGAGAAAGGCTGGTTAAATATAGGAAATGACAGAGGGTAGGTGATAGGTGGGTGTGGATACCGAGAATGAGGGTTGGGTAGATGAGAGTGTTGTGAGAATAGTTGGGAGTTAGTGTGATAGGAGGTGTCTATTGACCCTACATTTAAACACCTGGAGATTGTAACTGTCGGGAAAGCAGACTTGTGGAAGGGAGTTCCACAGGCAGGAAGCGCGAGAAAAGAAGCTGTTGGAGTAGAATTTACGGTTACATCTTATTTGTTTAACTGTAAAAGGGTGGGACCTAGTTGCTAATCTAGTATCTCGTGTAAATTCCTGCTTAGGCGGCACCAGTGATCTAAGCTCATCGGAGCAGAAGCCATGAAAATACTTGTAGAAGAGACACAGGGAAGCTACATCACGCCGGTGTGAGAGCGGCTGCAGCCGGTCTGCCAAGTCAGTATCAACCACGTTACAGATCCTCCTTTGTATTTTGTCGTTGCGAGTTAAATACCTGGCCACAGTATTGGGAACAAAAATTTAAAAAATTGAGTTGCTAAAGCGTATTAACTGAAACTAAGATATCCAGAAAAGGCTTGGCATGTGAAATTAGAACAGTTTACTCCGTGGATTAAATAAATGGTTCAGTTTGAAATTCTAACGTATATCACTAGAAGAGAGTCGGGGCCTACAACGGCCAAAACGTTGTGAATATGGCAATAAAGATGCGGGTCAACAGTTCAAACGATGAAAAGATTTACAATACCCCATCACAGCTATATAGACAGATAATGAATTGCTTATTTTTATTTTTATAATTTATATTGTTTTTGTTTTTTGTTTTTTTTTTTGTTGTTTTTTTTTCAGTTCATATTGCATTTTAAAAAGAATAGTGTATAATTTAACACTGGGTTTCATCATTTTTATAATTAATACCGGATTTTACAGTGGTTATTTGAGCAAATATAATACAGCTTTCTGTCCGAATTTCTAGTATGAGAAGTTAAAACGACTAATGTTTACCTAAACAAGTAAATGCTTATAACTGAGTCTGTAAACACTTATTTGATTCGCGGATAGGCAATTATCGGTTGCTTATATTTGAGCCTGAAAACATTTACTTGGTATTTAGACCCACTGCAGGGTATGAAGTCTGTCATTAGTAGAACGGGATGTACAAATTAAAGAACATTCAGTTACTTAAATAAAATCATTATTAACTGAAGTATTTTTAAGTGTTGTTTCACGATTTGCAAAATTTTCTTTTTAACCTTGACGATTTCAGGATGTTGCTGAATCTGCATGCTTTGTGCATATGCATTATTTATTGGAGTAGATTGACTAAACTATCGCCCGGTTCACACTCCACCCACGTCTATTGACCAGGTGTAGAGGCTCATACCTTGTTCCCTGTTTAGGATGTGGTTTCCGGCTTTCTCTTTTCCAATCTTTTTACTCTTTTTTCTTTTTTTTTTTTCAATTGGAGTAGATAGACTAAACTATCGCCCAGTTCACACTCCACCCACGTCTATTGAACAGGTATAGAGGCTCATCTCTTGTTCCCTGTTTAGGATGTGGTTTCCGGCTTTCTCTTTTCCAATCTTTTCTCTCGTACGTAGCCCCCTGTGCCACAGTGGCGCTACCGCCTTGCTCGTGGTGATATGATTAAAAAAAAAAATTCTTTCGTTGGTTGTTTCATGGAATTTTTATTGCACATATAATCTACATAAATTTGTTTGTGTGTGTATGCGTGTGTGTTTGTATGTTTATCGTATTAAGTTTTGATGATGATTTGTGCTGCTTTTTAGTGGTTTACTGGGAGAAAGGCGTTTTGGGATTCAGGTTTTTGTCAACAAGTGCTCGATATCGAGATGAAGATAGCGCATTAATAGAATTAAGTTTGTCACTTAATTGAGCAAAGTTATGCCGACTTTGAAATTTCGTAAAAGCATTATTATGATGTCTTCACTCTTCCGGGCTTTTGTTTGTACTGCTTTTATTTTCCAGGTTTTATCCTTATTTATATGGACCCCGGTGTAATTTAAATTTTCATGTAAGTGATTTTAGAAATGGTTAATTGCATTTTATTTCTTTTTATTGCTATCACTTTTGCGGACCTCATTATAATGTGCTTATAATATTGACTTATTTTTAGCTCGCTTAAGTGGATGTCTGTTTAATTGCTTTATAGTGAATTGACCTCTTCTTACCATTTTGGATTTACCTCTTTCTACTGTGTTAGTTTCACCTTTTTCACCATGTTAGTATATGTAATATATAAAAAATAAAACCATAGTTAAGTGTTTGTTTTTATGTTTATTTACGTTTGTGGACTTGGTCTGTGATTTTTTTTCCGTTTAGTAGTATTAATATTATTTCTTTGTCTTTTGTTTATTGATTATTTTTTCTCGTGAGTGAGTGCTTACGTATTTGCATTTATATGTGATAGTTTGGGGTTTTCGTTTTGTGTTTTGTTTGTTTTGTTACTATTTAGCTAGCACCAAGCTCCATATAAATAAGAAAAATAGACGGAAAATAGCAGCAGAAGAAACAAAAGCCCTGAACAGTGAAGACATCACAATAATGTCTTCATGAAACTTCGTAGTCGGCATAACTCTGCTCAGTTAATTGAAAAATTATCCGCATTATACACATATGTGTGTGTGTGTATGTGTGTGGGGGGGGGGTTGCTAATACCACGAGCATTAATTGTTAGTGTCATTGGCCCAGCAGATAGCATAACAATCTCTGACAGTCAATTTACTTTCTTGCTTAATCTTATTATGATAAAGTCATAAATTCAACAGAAGGAAACGATTTCAATTTAAAGCATTTCGTTCACAATGCGCAATTCTAGACTTAATATCAATAAAAAGCCCATTTTCCAGAAGACACAAGACTTCGATTTCTACACGAATATTTTTATCCATAAGACATCGATTCGGTCAAAGCATAGACCATTCGTCTGGTTTCTATTTATTCGCTAACAAAACTACCACCAGAGAAAACCAAATGTAAAATGAAGGAATCCTTTTCATTGTGTTTTCCTTGATCACTTTTAAGTATTCTATTGATGTTGAGTGAACATTGCTTACAAAAGCTCAAAAGTTGATAGGCTTACTGCCACATCACGTTGAAATACTGGTTCCCGTACAATCGCCGAAGTTAAGCAACGCCGAACCTAGTCAATAATTAGATGGGTGACCTCTTGGAAATACTTGCGAGTGGTGTAATTTATAATAGCTCGGGATTGTTAATCGGAGAACTGAGTTCCGATTCCTGTTGGGTCCGTTATATTTACATATAATTTACATCTCACCAAACTTCACACAAATACTCTTTAGGCTGACTAGGACCATGGATTAGTTCATTACACCCGAGCAACGCCGGGCTATACTGCTAGTATATGTATATCTATATGGAAGTTTCATTAAAAACGACAGACTAGTTGTTATGGTTAAGTTTTGCATATAATTGTTCATGTGATCATTTTTTTCTTTTCAACGTAAATTATGTAATACTTCCTGTCCAAATGTTTTATTTCTTCAAGCACTTTCGGCTTTATATTTAGCCATTATCAGGGATGAATTTTATTTTATTTTATTTTAACTGAATATATGATGTGTTCGTGTATAGATATAGAGTCAAAGTTATATTTTATATTCCGAAAACACAAAACATATTGTTCCCATGTTCATAGTGATATTATTAAGTGTTGGAATTTTTCATTTTTTATTAATAATGTTTCTATTATTTTTAGCCTTTTTTAACATATGGATGATGCTATTATACTTGTATTATCAACTAATATGTTACGAATAGAGTTGAAAAAATTATAAGGTCACATGAAAAGTTATTTAAAACCCTTATTATTATATATTATATAAAAACCATAACACCTTGTCTGTCATTTTTAATGAAACTTGCATAAAAGACAGATTTTCCTAAATACACTATCTATATATGTCATCCACATACAAGCCTGTTTCGCTGTATCACAGCTCACCAGTGTGGCTAGAAATCCACTTGCTTCCATCCGGGATCGAAACTCGGCCGATTTGGTCTCAGTCGGAGTCCCTACTTTCTAAGTCATAGGCGAATGGAATGAGAGGTGGGAAATTTTAGCGTGTTATATGTATGCAGTGTATACACACGCCAGCCGGGAGAACTCAATTCATTGCTGTAGAGTAACGTGTGAATCGCATAAATGGTAACTGTTATCAAAATTTCCCTCTCCAGAGAGCTCACTCGTATTGAGATTGAAAAGAAACTCAAGAAATAATTAAACGGTTATCAATCCAAAATTAACTTCAGCAATGTAAAGAAAAGCAATTAGAATTGCCTTGTTCAAAACGTTTAATTATGTGTTGTGTTTTCTTCTCAACATATATGCTCTGGATAATATCGATTGATAATTTATATTAATTAGATAAAATATTTTGGATTATCCGCTCTGTCTTCACGGGTTTATATATATATATATATATATATATATATATATACTAGCCGTATAGCCCGGCGTTGCTCGGGTGTAATGAAAGCTTTTTTATATATTTTATCGATTTTCTGCACTATTGTAAGAACTGCAACCTTGAAACTTCTGAATATCGTGTCTTTGTCTATGAATGTATCAAATTTGATTAAAATCGGATCACTCCTTCTATAACCCGATTTTTTCGATTTTCGATATTTATCGGGAGTACCTCGACACAAAACCTAACTAAGAACACTCACAGACGCTTATAAGTACAACTGTGTAAATTTTCAAGAAAATTGGTTCAGCTGTTTCGGAGTCTATAGGTAACGGACACACACAGACACACACACACAAAGTTCCATTTATAAATAAGTTTATATATATATATATTCTATATATATATATATGTATATATTCTATGACTAGTAAATAGACATTATCTATCTTTGTCGCATATTTGGTCACATGATATGAAGATGACGCGGGGACATGTCAAACCTTACGTTAACTCTGCCAAAATGGATAGGCTAAGTTCAAATGGGAAGGATTTGGTCTTTTTTCCTGCTTTTCACTGCATGACTACTCCACACAGCATCTTGGAAGCTGGCATGTTCTTAACAAGGAAAACGACAAAAAACTAAATATATGCAAATAACGAAGTCGTTGAAAATACAATGCGTCTCTTTGACGGGTGCTTCTTGTCAAGATTCGTTGGCCTGTTGAACGCTGAAGAGGGGGGAAAGCGACCAAATTTTTTTCATTTTCTTCTTTCATTCTTCTTCCAGTTAAATTGAATGATTTTTAAAGGAACAAAAGTGCAAAAAATTAATTAGTTCTCATTGTGAGCTCTGAACGAAAATTGAAAACACGGCGGTGATCTTAATTGAGTGACTCGTTGAACAATAGTTAAATGAAGCGATCAATAAGTCCTACTTCTCGACGCGAAAGTATTCTCACTTTTTAACAGAGAAAAACCCAAACTTGAATAGTCACCCTCTTTTACTGGCAAATCACACTCAACATTCTAAATATAACAACGCCTGGCTAAAAGTGATAATTCTCATAAGAGATATTACAGTTTCGGCAGTTACATTTTATTGATTCTGAGAATTTAAAATGTACATCTTTTTATATAATCGATTCACCCCAAGCAAGGCAAGAACGCTACTGGGGTTACAGCGAGATAGAGGAAAGAGAAAAAGAAAAAAAAATGACAACAAGATAAAAGAATTTCATAAATGTCGGATAAAAGAAAAGAGAAGGATGGGAATCATGGAGATGGAAGATGGCAATTGACGTTGAATTTAAGCGTTTGAAGATTGTAACTACCATGGAAGCAGGTATGTAGAAGGGAGTTTCACAGGCGGGAAGTGAGAGAAAAAGAAACTGAGGGAGTAGAAGCGACTGTTATATTTGACTATTTTGACGGTACAAGGATGGTACCTAGATGTCAATCAAGCAGCAAAGGTAAATTTATGCGGTTGGAGAACCAGGGAAAGAAACTCGTCAAAGCAAAAGCAATAAAAATATTTGTTGAAGAGAAGCAAAATCTCATCGGTGAAAAAGTGACTGAAGTCGAGCTTCCAAATCTGCATCGATTAAGTTGAAGATCCTCCTTTCAATTTTGTCGAGAATCCCGAGATAAATTATAAGCACTCGTCTAGGCATGGCAACAATATTCAATACACGGTTGAAGGGTAGATTTTAACTTTTTTTCTTAACTTGAGACCTATATGTAGAAAAAACGTTAAGGGAAAGACAGTATTAATTAATACTTATAGTGGCGGCAAATTTTCTATAAGGCTTGATTTCCCTAACAGAATTTGCGAAAATAATTTTTAACTTCCAGTATGATAAACAATTTGTATATACGAAAAATAAGAATAATAAACGTTTTTTATATCTAAAAAGTATTTATTTATACAAAAAAATAACAAAATGCTGAATAATATTAACAGATTCGCTTATCGCCCACTTCACCCGCAAGGGTCAGTTAAGTGCCATACGTGAAACACGCTTGGGCGATCATGCCTAGAAAGAGACATGACTGACTGGGCAGAAGATTATCCCGCAGTAGTTTGCCATTGCTTTCTGCGGTAGACTGGTTGCCGACCAAGGCTATAGAACCCAATCTGTCCTGTTATTTAGCCCATAACTGGAGGGAAGAGACGGATTAATACCTTTCCCAAGGGTATTTGCGCGTTAGTGAATGCAATGAATTCAACTGGAATTCGAACTCGGCCCCCCGGTTTCTCGTTCCGAGCCGATATCCACTGGACCACAACGCACAAGGGTAAGAAACAATAATTAAGGTAGATGGAACAGTTCTTTTGATAAACAACCATTCTAATGCCATGATGAATTGCTTTTACTCAGAAGAGTAGTTATTCTGATTTTAGGAAAGCCGGAATTATTTTACAGTCCTCAAAAATAGAATTAAGCTTTTGATAAATGATATTTCAAGTAAATATGAGTAGACACTTATCTCTTGTTTCCTGTTTAGAACTGGGTTCCTGGTTCTTTCTTCTCATTCTCTTTTACTCCCATTAAACAAAAATATCAGTTTAAACTTTTAATTCTGGATAGTATAATGAATAATGGCTCTGGAATTGTTAATTAGGGAACTGAGTTACAATTCCAGATGTTTCGTTATATTTACTTACGCGCAAATACATTTGAAAAAGATATGAATTTACCTATTCTCTCCCCGGTATGGGTTAATTAGTAAAACTTGTGTTACTAAACTATGTTTTTTTTTTTAAAATAAACTAAACAGTGTTAAATAGCCCATAGAGGTTGATATGCCACTAAACAACAACAATCAATCAAAAATGTTTATCGACGAAAATTGTGTAAGTTTTCTTCTGACAATAAGAGTTATGTCTGTGTCATTTTAAGTGTTCTTATTTCTTTTTGGGTCTTTCTTGTTTTGAATATTTTACTTTCCGACTATGGATTCTTCTTTTTCTATGTGCCCTGTCCCTTCAGGATGTAGGCGATCATGGCTCTCCACGTCTCCCTATCCCTTGTGGCTCTTAGTATGTTTGCTCCTGTTGCTCCTGGCAACCCCCGTTCCGTCATCCACCTGATCAGTCCCTGCAAATATGTTATCCGCTGCCTTCCTCTGTCTCTCCTTCCTTCTATCTGTCCACTCAGTATCAGGTTCTCCAGGCTCTCCTTCCTCATTGCATGTCCCAGGAACTTCAGTTGTCTCTTCCTGATGCTCAGCATCAATTTCCTTTTTGTTGCCATTCTTTCTAACACCTCGTCGTTGCTTGTATGCTCAGTCCACGATATCCGTAGCATCTTTCTGTAGAACCACATTTCGGCCGCTTCCAGTTTTGTCCTCATTTTCGATGATATTGTCCAGCATTCACAGCCGTATTGAAGAACTGACATCACGTAGCAGTCTAGCACTCTTTTCTTCGTTAATCGTTCAATAAAAACGGTGTCAGGGTGCAAAGTTAGTCAAGGCGTCTTTATATCAAATATAGTCGCGAGAGTATTACATAAGTACTGCTTTAATGGAATCATTAGATATGGTCGTTTTCGTCTTAATTAGCAAATATATATGGTGGTTTTCTAAGCGCAGTTTAGATGTGACACAAGACCTAAAGTATGTGATACCCAGTGAGGATCGAACTCACTACTCTAATCAGTTCTAACGAGACAAGCTTGGTAACCATTACTTGACATCGAGATGTCCTGAACCAATATATATGTGCGTTTCCCCTTCGTTCGAATATTTTTGCTTCCGAGTTCTAGTGACTTTAATCGTTTGACCTTCACCACATTTAAGAATTCGAACAGAGAATTGGACCATTTGCATACACAAAAGAGTATTTCGTAAACTCCGTCTAAAAATGATAACCTGTCGGCACATTTCGATAAAGTACGTACTCCTACTTACTTTTGTCTAAAACGGATTGATCCTACTGACAAAGTTCCTCTATATATGGTACCATGGGTGGCAAAGAGACACCATTAAGGATATTCAGTCACTGTAAAATCCGAATAGAGGCATTTCAGATATTTGAGATACGTATTTCAAAACTACTAGCCATTGGCTATTTTTGTAATTTTCCTGGTTGTAGAGCCTAAAAATCTAAAAGTAAAGTTAAAGAAAAGATAACAGTGTATTGTTAGACAACAAATAATGATAAAAATGTAGAATATTTTCCATAAAGCAAAGTTATCACCGGTAGACTTCTTCAAAATTATGTATAAGTGTTTCTTTTGAATTAAACGCATGTAAATTTGCAAAGAGATTAATTAATTTGTTAAGTACACATTATAATTTTCCTGTGTTATTAAAATCTATTTACGAGGGATTAAATAAAAAAGTAACGACAATTTTCATACAGCACCTTTATTTTCACTGATGAAGAACAAATATATGTGCCACTTCAGGACATGGTTCCTCTAGATGACGATGCAATGGGGTATCGTTCAAAGATCTTAATATTGGATAAAGCTTTCCATTTACTCAGAAGTCCACTTATGCGTCGTTTTTTATATTGGCAACCAATTAGAATAAACTTTACGATACCCAGAAACATAATGCACCATGGCTTGTGAAGATTCAGAGCTAATGCCTACGGTTGCCGCTGCTTGTGATACGTCAATCTTCCATAATCAAAGCATCCATCCGCTGGATGTGCGCGAATTTTGATGGCCGATCAAATCGGCTTTCGTCTAATACAGTTGTTATTCTCGCTTTAAAGCGTTCAGCGAACTCATACACCATTCCTTGATTCATAGTGCCAAATTATGCACCTTTCTTTGATTAACGGTGCCATCTCATGCACTTTCCTTGATTAACGGTGCCAACTCATGCACCTTTCCTTGATTAACGGTGCCAACTCATGAACCTTTTCTTGATTAACGGTGCCAACTCATGCACCTTTCCATGATTAACGGTGTCAACTCATGCACCTTTCCTTGATTAACGGTGCCAACTCATGCACCTTTCCTTGATTAACGGTGCCAACTCATACACCTTTCCTTGATTAACGGTGCCAACTCATGCACCTTTCCTTGATTAACGGTGCCAACTCATGAACCTTTTCTTGATTAACGGTGTCAACTCATGCACCTTTCCTTGATTAACGGTGCCAACTCATGCACCTTTCCTTGATTAACGGTGCCAACTCATACACCTTTCCTTGATTAACGGTGCCAACTCATGCACCTTTCCTTGATTAACGGTGCCAACTCATGAACCTTTTCTTGATTAACGGTGCCAACTCATGCACCTTTCCATGATTAACGGTGCCAACTCACGCACCTTTCCTTGATTAACGGTGCCAACTCATCACCTTTCCTTGATTCATGGTGCCAACTCATGCACGTTTCTTTGATTCATGGTGCCAACTCATGAACCTTTCCATGATTAACGGTGTCAACTCATGCACCTTTCCTTGATTAACGGTGCCAACTCATGCACCTTTCCATGATTAACGGTGCCAACTCACGCACCTTTCCTTGATTAACGGTGCCAACTCATCACCTTTCCTTGATTCATGGTGCCAACTCATGCACGTTTCTTTGATTCATGGTGCCAACTCATGCACCTTTCCATGATTAACGGTGTCAACTCATGCACCTTTCCTTGATTAACGGTGCCAACTCATGCACCTTTCCTTGATTAACGGTGCCAACTCATACACCTTTCCTTGATTAACGGTGCCAACTCATGCACCTTTCCTTGATTAACGGTGCCAACTCATGCACCTTTCCTTGATTAACGGTGCCAACTCATGAACCTTTTCTTGATTAACGGTGCCAACTCATGCACCTTTCCATGATTAACGGTGCCAACTCACGCACCTTTCCTTGATTAACGGTGCCAACTCATCACCTTTCCTTGATTCATGGTGCCAACTCATGCACGTTTCTTTGATTCATGGTGCCAACTCATACACTTTTCCTTGATTCATGGTGCCAACTCATGCACCTTTCCTTGATTCATGATGCTTACTTCATACTGTGCCAAGCTCCAACGATCGATTTCCGCAAGTTTGACTCCCCACATAATAATCACTACGGTGCGTTGTTCCGTGATGGGACAATGACTGAGGTGAGTACCCACACGTCTGACCTTGTTGCTCCCTGCTATCCGACTGAATGATGGAATGTTGCGCGCGGCTAACTACCCGTCGTCTTATGCGCAGACGTGGTGTTGCGCGTCAGCGTTTTCCTATTGATTTTTACCGTGTAATTTCAAAATTACATTTACTTTCTAATTTAATTTCGTACATTATTTCTGTTTTTAAATTGTAAGATACTCTATAGGATTTCAAAGCGTTTTATTTTTTTAATTAATAATATCTTAAATATCTATTTGATACTGAAGTGCCTGTTTTGATGGGAAGGGAATCCAAACGAAGAAAAAGTGGAAATATTGTGATGTGCGACAAACAAAGGGAAAATATACAAAACAGGAACATATTCCTTTCACTTTAATTAGACAAGAATATCAGATGCGATAAACTTTATTTTGTGTTCAGTATAATGGATAACGGATGTGCGTTGTGGTGCAGTGGATATCGGCTCGGAACGAGAAATCGGGGAGCCGAGTTCAAATTCCAGTTGAATTCATTGTATTCACTTACGCGCAAGTACCCTTGGGAAAGATATTAATCCATCTCTTCCTTCCAGTTATGGGTTAAATAACAGGATAGATTGGGTTCTATAGCCGTGGCTGGCAACTAATCTACTGCAGAAAGTAATGGCAACCTACTGCGGGATAATCTTCTGCCCAGTCAGTCATGTCTCTTTCGAGACATGATTGCCTAAGCGTGTTTCACGTATGGCACTTAACTGACTGACTGATAATGGATAATGGCTTAGAATTGTTTATAAGAGAGCTGAGTTACAATTGCAGTTGTTATGTCAAACGCCCAAATATCTTGGGAAAAATATAAATTTACCTATTTTCCCTAGCTATGAGTTAATTAGTAAGACCTGTATTACTAAACCATCGTTATTTCCAAAAAGAAAAAAAATGAAATAAAACGGTGTATAAAATATTTAGATTTTGGCATTAATAATCCATAGAAGTTGATGTACCGCGAAACAAAACAACTAATCAAAAATCTTTAATCGGCGAAAACTATGGGTTTTCTATATTTGGTTCTAATGATAATAGTACCTGATGTGTCCAAAGTGTCTTTTTGTGTCTTGTTTCAAATATTTTGCTTTCCGACGATGGATTACTGTGTTAGCGTGCAAAGTTAGTTAAAAAAAAGGGGGGGGGGGGGTAGATTAAAATCTGCTTTTTTTTTTAAACTCGTTCAAATTAGATCTATACCTACCTTCAGTGTGATTTTTCTGTTTCTTGTAACTTGTAACTTGCAAGATGTGTCGTTAAATTAACCAAACCGAATATTCAATTCTGTACTTGACTGAACCGGAGATATTAAAATCAAGCAAAAACAGATATTTATCTATCTGGGAAGTAGTTTAAACGATGACAGAAAATATTGAGCAAAATCCTGAAGACACAAGGATCTAGTAGAAGATGGTTTCTCAATACTGCTCTAGTCACATGGAATGTTTTGTTACCCCAACATTTTTCTCCTAATTCCTATTTGGTGACTTGTTTCTTTTGTTCCCTCCCACTCCTCTCCTGACTCAGTGAAGGTATGTAGCTTGCGGTGTGGCGCAGTTGTAGCTAAGTTGTCTCTGGAGACTGTCATCGCTTTGTCTTCTTTGCAGTGTGCAGTTACCCCACTGACTAAACAATGTAAATTTTCATGATTTATATTTTTAACATATATATGTGTGTGTGTGTATGTGCATGTATCATATGAATATTATTTATATATATAAATAATAATAATAATTATTATTATTATTATTAGTGTTTCATTTTTATCATAATTTGATTTCTGCTATGGTCACACTACCTACCATGTTTGCGTAAAAACCTAAGATAGGTCGTGGTGTGTTATTATGGCTACATTTAATTTTTTTTTCTATCTCCCATAACATCACTAACGTTATATAGACAAAGTCCCCTTATTGTTTGGGCTATAATTAACAAGACAATTTTATGTATATCTCTTAAGCTCGGATTTCCAGAGATTCTTTCACTGTGTTGTTTTGTATTATTATTATTATGTCATTTTTCATCAAATTTAGATTTCTGCATTGGTCTCACTACCAACCAAGTCTGCGGGGAGACCTAAGGCAGGTAGTAGCGTGTTGTTATGACTCCATTTCATGTTTTTCTATCCTCCCTATCGTCCCCAGCATTACATAGATAACGTTTTCCTTAGTGTGTGGGCTGTACTTAATAATACAATTTTTTGTATATCTCTTAAGCTGGGGTTTCCAGGGATTCTTTCAATGTGTTGTTTTGTTCCATTTTTTATCATTCCAAGTGCACCTACTATCACTGGCACAACTCTTGTTTTCAATTTCCACATTTTTTCTATTTCAATTTCCAGGTCTTTATATTTTGACAGTTTTTCAAATTCCTTGATTGCTATGTTACAATCCGCTGGACAAGCCATATCAATTAATAGACAAGTTTTCTCCTTCTGGTTTTTAACAATAATGTCTGGCCTGTTTGCTTCAATTTTTCTGTCTGTGTAGATGGTGTAATCCCATAGAATGGTTACATCTTCTATTTCTGTAACCGGTGCTGGATGATGTTCATACCAGTGTTTGTTTACAGCTTTTCCATAATGTTTGCACATTGCCCAATGTAAATATTGCCCAACTCTATCGTGGCGATTTTTATATTCGTTTGGGGCAAGCACAGAACAGCCTGAGATTAGGTGGTCTATTGTTTCTTGGTGTTTATCACAAAACCTGCATTTTGGATCCATATTATTATGCATAATATTTGCCTGAAAGTTTCTCGTGAAAAGACTTTGGTCTTGTGCTGCAAGTATAAATCCTTCAGTTTCAGACTTTAATCCAGATGCACGTAACCATCGATGAGTATTAACTTTGTCAACATTGGATTTATTGGCACGTACTGGATATTGGCCATGCAGAGGTTTGTCCTGCCAGCGCTGTTTCATCTTTTCAAGAGCTTTATCTTTGGCTTTCATTTTCATATTTTTTGCCGCAATAGTTGGTTCTTGGCTACTGTTTTGCTTTTCTACAGAATCTACTAACTGTAATTCTTGTTTGTATTTACTGCCTTCTTTTATTATTGAATATTTTTTCTTTCTTTCTTCATGTTGCCTTACTAATTGTATCATCCAATCCTTTGTTGTTTCTATGTATGTTAGTAAGCCAATAGTTGTTGTCTTGTATGACAATTCCAGCTGAATAAGACCCCTTCCACCTTCTTTACGGGGTATGTATAGACGGTCTACATCAGCCTTTGGGTGATGCATCCTATGCTTAGAAAGAAGCTTTCTTGTTTTAACATCCATTCGCCTGATGTCGTTTAGAGTCCAGTTTAAGATGTTGAAGCTATATTGGACAACTGGGATTGCAAGGCTATTAATGGCCATAACTCTATTCTGTGAATTTAATTCAGTTTTTAATATCATTCGTAGCCTTCTATAGTACTCTTTACGCACTATTTCTTTCATTTTTTTATGGTGAATGTTTTCGCTCTCATTTACACCTAGGTATTTATAAGCTTCTTCTGGTTTCAATTCTTTTATTGTTACAGCAGGGTCTAGGCTAATTGAGGATGTTTCTTGTATTGATCCACGTAAAACTGTAGCTTTAGCACATTTATTCAAATTAAATTTCATTCCAATGTCTTCGCTGAAGCATTTTACAGTTTGCAGAAGACCTTCCAGCTCATTATCATTCTTAGCATATAACTTTAAGTCATCCATGTAAAATAGATGGCTTATTTTCTTTTGGCCTATTTTATTACCACATTCTGTCTTATTAAGTTGACTGGTTAGTGCTATTAATGATATGCAGAATAGTAAGGGAGATAAAGAATCACCTTGAAATATACCTCTTTTGATGTTTATTTCATCAGACTTATCGGTTCCATTTATATGATTGAGGTAAAGGGTTGTTTTCCATATAGACATGCACTGTTTGATGAAATTGATGATGACGGGCGATATCTTGTATATATTTAAAGTCTTTAAAATCCATTCATGTGGCACACTATCGAATGCCTTTCGGTAGTCTATCCAGGCAGTACTAAGATTTTTCTTTGTCTTGTAGCAGTTTTCCAGGATCATTTTGTTAATTAGCAATTGGTCTTTACAGCCATAACAGCCACGTTTGCACCCTTTTTGTTCAAGCGGTATCATGTCATTTCTTTCTAAGAATAAATATGTTTGTTTTGTTAAAATAGATGTTAGTAGTTTATATGTTGTCGGAAGACATGTAATTGGTCTGTAGTTTTTCGGGTTGTTTGTGTCACCATTCTTGGGTAGAAGAAATGTAATTCCTTTTGTCATCCATGCAGGAATTTTAGTGGGATCGTCAACCATTTCTTGGAGGTCTTTGGCTAATTTTTTATGTGCTGCATTTAAATAATATAGCCAAAAGTTAGGAATTTTATCTATACCTGGAGTTTTCCAATTGTGTGCTTTTTTTAGTGCAAATTTAATATCATCTTCTGTAATTCCAGACCATGTCTGTTCGGGTTTATTCTTCATTCGTTCTATCTCCTGCGTAATCCAATGTACTTCCTTGCTAGGTTCTTTAGGGCAAGCCCATATCTTTTCCCAGAACTGTGTGACTTCTTCCATTCTGGGGGGTACTGTCACTTCAATTCTTTTTTTACCTATTTCCCTGTAAAATCTCTTTGTATCAGTCTGAAAGATCTTGTTTTGTCTGTAAAATTTTGCTCTTTTTTCATAGCGTCTTATTCTTTGAGCCTTCAGTTGGATTTTTTGCTTTATTTTTTCTTTATTTGATAAGACGTCATTTTCATTCCTGATGTTATATTTTTTTTCGGCTCTTCTTCTTTTCCTAGTTCTTACATTTATTCCTCTACTCAGTTCATCCAGTACTGACAGTTCACTTCTTAGTTGTTCGATTTCTTTTTCGATTTTTCTTTTCCAAGGTGGATCTTCACGTCTGCGTGACTGCCTTGTTTTTATTTTGATGTTTAATTTTTTTGTTGCTGCTGTTGCTGATGCATATATTACTTCGTTAAGATTTGTATTCGGGTCTTCATCCAGTATTGATTTCAGTGCTGCATTGTACAATTTAATAGTTCGGAGGTTTTGTTTTGTTGGTTGGAATTTTGGGAGCTGTTCACGTTCCTCCATTGTAATACTTTGTATTTGACTTAGCTGGTTTTTTATTTCTATCTTGGCTTCCTGTATATTGTTATTTTCCGTCAAATAATTATCTTCGATGTGTTCTGAACTAATTTTATTTTTGTCTTTTAACTGACTCAGACTCAGATCGCACCTTTCCAGCACTTTTAGACTTACATCATTATCTTCGCAGTGATTTGCGTGTTTCAC
This sequence comes from Ascarosepion bandense, assembly GCA_037127315.1. Classification (NCBI taxonomy): domain Eukaryota; kingdom Metazoa; phylum Mollusca; class Cephalopoda; order Sepiida; family Sepiidae; genus Ascarosepion; species Ascarosepion bandense. The sequence continues at coordinate 12,875,281 of JBBBDQ010000145.1, read as the reverse complement.
GGTTTCTACATTATGACCTGTGATTTGTTTGATGTTATTACTTTTTATTTCTGGTTCCGGTTCCTTTTCATATTTTGTTGATTCGACTCTTCTTGTTACAATTCTTTTAATTTCGTGAATCTCAGCCTCTGACAGTCGGTTATTACGAATAATGTACCTACGTACATTGGCCAATTTATTTTCGTCAATATACTTTCTATTTGTTTGACCAACTTTTTCACGCCAAATGTCATATGTTTGGCGAGTCATGTTTTTTTGAGGTTTGAGTAACGCTTCATGAAATGCAGTCATAACGACTTTGTACTCCTCACGAGACCATTTTATTTTTTCTTTCTTTAAATATACGGTTGTAGATCTAGCTGGTGAATTTTCAGGACCATCATTAGGATTATCCTGGTTGTGGGGACCTGAAGATACATTCTTTGTGTAGGAGTTTGTTCCTATGGCAGATTTTTCGACCTCAGGTAGGTTCCCTCCTGAAGGACGGGCTCCCTGTTTATCCACTGGAAGAGCCATACTGGACTTTTTATTTCTATTTGTGTTTTTCATGTTTTTCCCACGAGTGACGCACGGGTATTATTATTATTATTATTATTATCATAGTTCTGTAATTATGAGTTTAGGTAATGTAATATCTTTCTATTTATGGGAATATACTGCATCTATTTTTATGAATAAAACTTTTGTCTATTATTGTTTTAGTATGGTTCGCCTGAAATTTACAAAATATGTTTATACAATAAAATTATTAAAATGTTCATTTCAATAAATAATTATATATTCAGTTCAAACTTTGTTTTGCATGTGTATTGCAACGGAGATTGATTTTTATGTTTTCTTCTTCAGCAGTATGACGATATTTACATAATTGTGACACGATAAGGAATTTTTGTATTTGAATAGGTAACACCCACCACCTCAGGGGACACTCCATTATAGTTAGAATCACAAGGACACAGTTTAAATTTCTGAGAAACATGAAAAAGAAAGAAGCCTTTGAGAACTTGACTGGGACATATATGGAAGGCAAATAGTACATAGTAAAACAGAGTAATCTACCGACTAGGCTTGTGTAAAGTGGGTGGCAGAATAGAGACTGGGAAGGATAGTAAAAAGACAAATATTGCTTAGAGCTACGAATGATAGAAAGTTGTAGAGAGCCATGATTGCCCATGCACTGAAAGGACGCGGTGCATAAAGAATAATCTAATATTTTATTGTGTATATATATATATATATATATATATATATTGGAATAGATAGACTAAACTATCGCCCGGTTCACACTCCACCCACATCTATTGAACAGGTGAAGAGGCTCATCCCTTGTTTCCTGTTTAGGATGCGGTTTCCGGTTTTCTCTTTTCCATTCTTTTTACCCTTACGTAGCCCCCTGCGCATCAGTGGCGTCATCGCCTTGCTTGGGTGATATGATTAAAAAAAAAAAACATATATATATATATATATGAATTTACTAGAGCCACAACATTAGCAACTAGGTCCCACCTTTTTACTGTGAAACCAATAAAATGTAAACGCAAATTATACTCCAGCGACTTCTTTTCTCGCACTTCTCGCCTGTAGAATTTCCTTTCATTTACTTGCTTCCTCGACAACTTCAATATCCAGGAATTTAAATGGAAAGTCAATAGTCATCTCCTATCTCACTAACCTGCTTCCTCTCTCCCATGCTTCTTTCTCCGTCCACTCTACTCTCATCAGTATAATCATCCTTCTCTTACCCACTTACTGAGACCCCCTCTAACCTGTCACTCTTTCTCTAACTTTCCTCCTATGTAATCCCCTGCTAAACAGTGGCAGTAAAATGCTTTGCTTTGCTTTTTTCTTACAACCTTTACTAAGCCTTCCCTACCTCCCCCCGCTTCCTAAATCTATTCACACAATTTCGTCGGTTAGGTGGCTCCCTGCCTTCCCATATCTCTTTTGCCCTTAATATATGCTGCGAAAGTGAAGTTTTCCAAACCCCATGCTTGATTATGTATCGAAGAAATTTAATAATTTGCATTCATTTTGCTGCCAGATTTCTTCGTTGCTTACTCGATCTGTCCATTAAATTCTCAGTATCCTTCTGTAGAACCACAATTCTGTTGTTGCCATTTTTCTCAATTTTGAGCACATCCTCCAGCATTCTGTCATATACGTACACTACCGGCCATATTTTTAGGCAACCCCAGTGTATTAAAATATGATGTATTTCATAATATTTCTTAGTATTTGTTGCTAAGTGAATAATTGTAAATGAAAATAGAAGTGTTCTTTTGTTAATACTGCACAAAATCTGTGCATCAAATGAATTTATAAATATTTAATAATTACCTACATTGCAGTTTCATCAATGAAAGAATGAAGAAAATTTAGGGTGATTCGGACGAGTTCATCTTTACTTCCTTGACTTGTAAAATTTTGCAAGGTAATAATTACAAAAGGACCATCATATTTTCATTTGGCATTAAATACTAAAAATAATATGAAATAAATAATTTCTTTTAAAAAACTGGGATGACCTAATAATTATGTCCGGTAGTGTGTATGGATACCAAATAAAAATTCAGCACTATTTTCTTTGTTTTTAACGAAGCACGTTTTTTTATGTTTCTTGTGCTGGCTCAATGCGTGTTCATATTTCCGTGTCTCATTTTCATTTTGTGTTAAAACACTTCCCAGATATTTAGACTTTTGTACTTAATAATGTCTTGTACAATTTTTTGTTGGTTGTTTTTGTTTTCTGGCAGATCAACCTCGGTGGGTCATTTATTGCCAGCTAAATTTTATTTATTAATTGCTGGTAATGCCTTTTTCTTTCAACAATTTATTGTTGTTATTTATATAAGTTTTGTGTTTAGTAATACTTTTTTATTTTCGAGTATCAAGATTCATTGGGATTTTTTTTTAAGCGCAGGTTCCCGAAGTCCTACCCTGTTATTTAACCCATAACTGGAGGGAAGGGACGGATTAATAATCTTTCCCAAGGGTACCAGTGCTTAAGTGAATGCAGGGTATTCAGCTGGAATTCGAACTCGGCTCACCGATTTCTCTTTCCGAACCGATATCCACTGCACCACAACGCACATCCGTCAATAAACGCTTACAGCACCTGGTATTTGTACAATTTGTAACACTCATCTTAGGCTTTTAATATTGCTGATGACCATGCTTTTTGTATTCGTGCAGCTAATGTGTTGACTTTTCTCTCGCTATCTTTTACTATTTCTTTCTAAGGGGGTCCTGAAGCTCTCTTTTAGTGGTAGCCATTAATACACTGTCATCTGCGTATTTTATATTGTTAAGATTACGCCTACCGATAATAAATTCTGCTAGGAGTGGGAAACCCAGTGGAAAAGACAAATCCTTTTCTTATGGCCTTTTTAATATTTGTCTATTCATTTTGTATCCTAGGATCCCAGTATAAGCTCCGGATTATTCTAATATTCCTTGTCTCTAATAATAGTAGCCTTGATTCTTTACTGCCAGACTTAAGAATTGAACTCACATCATTCTTGAATTTTATTATTGTTATGAACCAATATTAATTTTGGTGAGTATTTATTTCATCTTAATTCCAGTTGTTTTTAATCGCAACGGCTCAATGACGAACAACTGAAATTTAGATGAAAAACAGCTGAACTCACGATTTAAAAAATACTAGCCGAAATATATAAAAGTTACTGATAGCATTTTTTTCACTCTAGAATGTTTTGTGGGAACCTCAGACATAGTTTTTATTTTATTTTTGCCTTTCAACCAATTTATATACCTCTTTTTAGAGAACAAGAATTGGTACGAAAGGATTTGCAAACATTTTCAAATGATACATCCTACAGTTGCCTTTCAACCAATGTATATGCCTTTTTTAATAGAAAACAATTGGTACGTAAGGATTTGCAAATATTTTCAAATGATACATCCTACAGTTGCCTTTCAACCAATGTATATACCTTTTTTTTTTTAATAAAGTACATGAATCGGTACGAAAGGATTTGCAAACATTTTCAAATAATACGATTATCCCGCAGTTGCTTGCCATTACTTTCTGCGGTAAATTGGTTGCCAGTCAAGCTTATAAAACCCAATCCGTCTTATTATTTAACCCATAATTTGAGGAAAGATACATATTAATACGTTTCCCAAGGGTATTTGTGCGTAAGTGAATGCAAGGAATACGACTGGATTTTGAACTCGGCTCCCTGAATTTTCGTTCCGAGTCGATATCCACTGCACCACAACCCACAACCTAGCGAGCTTAAATAAATGCATGTCTGAGCAAGTTTTGTAAAGATAACAAAAAGACGAAATTTATTAAGAGCTACGAAAAACATGAAATATGTGGAGAGCCATGATCGCCTACGTCATAGAAAAATAACAAGAAAATAAGAAGAAGAGTCTTTTCTATGCACCATAACAGTCAAATAATTTTTTTCATCAAGAAATATGCTCAAAAATCCGTCAAAACCAAGTTTTAAAAAGAAACTAACACTTTTGGATTTTTTTGTTTCCAATATCAATTCCACTGGCAATAAGCTAAAAATGTTTCGTTTTCCGTATTACTGAAGAAATGATTATCTCAAAACTGATAAAAATGGATTGCTAAGTGTTTTGATAAATTTTCTCGACAATTTTTTTACGGATGTTTCTGACGTATTTGGGTTGTATTCTTCTGTGCCAAATGCAAACAAATGTCTGTAGACGTCCATTTTATTAAAATACTATTTTGCAATGGCGCTGTTGTAAAAATTTTAGTTTTATAGAAAAGTTTCTAAGATTTTATTTTTGACAGGCAAGTTTAAAACTAAGCCCAGCCACCGATATATAAACCGAATGTAGGTCCCTCTGACTTCACTCTAAATACATTAATCCTGTTCAGTTTCTTATGAAATCCCTGATACTTAGAGCTACATATGACAAATAAAATAGCATTGTTTTATTTTGTTTTTGTTCTCTCTCTCTCTCTCTCTTTCTCTGTATGTGTGTGTGTGTGTGTGGTTACATTAAGAAGATTATATAGCTCTTATTTTCCGATGACAATTTAGGCCGTGTTGTTTACTGTTTCTAACCCCGTCAAAGACCAAAATTTGAATGACGGTTTTCATTCCAGGCACTCACCTCTGAAAGATTTACCAATCAAAATATTCCCAAGTTCAAATTTTTTATTAGTACTTTTTTCTTTTCTTTTTTAGGTCAATAATCTAACAGAAGAAATAAGTTTGTTGATACTTTTTCTGCTCATCATCTAAAAGATTTACGTCATATAATCGTTTATCTTCTGGTCTACACGCCATATCGGTCTTTTTAACGGGAGGATGCGTTTATACCTTATTTCCTGTTTAAGATTCGGTTTTGAATTCTTCTCAGTCTCATTTACTCCCAGTATGCCCCTTGTGTCTAAGTGGCATTATCACCTTGATTGGGGTGAATCGATTAAAAGAAATATGAATTATTAGATTCCGTCTCTCAAAGATAAATATCATTTAAATACGTCATGCATATATAAACTAAAAACTTCACCACAATGACGAGCAGACCAACATAAATGTGAAAAATATGTATGTGTTTGCTTACTGCTTATATTATGCTGATGTGTGTGTGTGTGTATGTGGAAATGAATATAGATATGCGACTGTGTGTGTAAGTTTAAAGCTGCATGATTAATACGCATTTAGTTTATTGTACACAATTATGTACTTTTTAACATAATCTCGTCCTTTGTCTCGTCAATGTACTTTTTCTTCTTTTTGTACGTGCCGCGTCTTTTCAGAACATAGACGATCATGGCCTTCCAAATCTCCATATTCCTAGTAGCTCTTAACACGCTTTCTCCTGTTAGCCGAAACCCCGCAGGGCCATCCATTTGCTCAAACCCATCAAATATGTTACACGCTGCTTTCTCCTGCTTCTCTTTCTCTATATCTAACATGTGAGTAACAGATTCTCCACCCCTCCTCATTAGACGTCCCGGCTGTCTTTCCTATATATTAAGTATTAGTTTTCCTTTTCGTTTATATCTTCTCCTCAACTCCGCCTTTCTCACATGTTCCATCTATAGCATCCTCAGTATCCTTCTGTAGAACCACATTCCGGTTGCTTCAAGTCTGTTGTGGATTCCGGGTGAGGAACCGCACAAAATAATGAACATCAAAAACAGATATTGAGATAAAAAAAAGTAGGTTATATTGAACGTAATATACAAATTTGAACGCATGTTAGTAAATCCAGGAATACTATTAGTAAGAAATAAATATTATGAGTCTTGAAGTGAAGTCGTTCGAAATAGCATATCCGTGTATATTATTCTAGCTGAGCGAAGCTCAGAGCTAGTCTGACTTCTGATGCGGTAGTCTCTGGGTAACTTCGGTATCTCTCGGTAACTTACGTATCGGTTCCGGTACTCTCTGATAACTCGCACGGATTTCTACGATTACTCTCAACTCCCAACCGCTCAAATGCTGTTCTCTCTATGGCAGGAGTATATGTATATTCAGTCGAGTCCATTATCATATACAAAGGGGGAGATCCCACAACAAATATGTAAGTGACTGCTGGACAATTTCATCTTTGAGGTGATTGTCCAGTAGTCACTTACATATTGAATAACAGACATCACATAGCAATCCAGTACACTCTTCTGTGTTTGCAGCAAAATTTTCTTGTCTCTCAATATTCTACTCAGCTTCTAGAATGCATCTTTGACCATGCCAATTCGCCTTCGGATCACAGTGTCACACATCCCGTCCTCTGTTAGAACACTTCTCAGGTATTTAAATATCTGTAGCTGCTTGATTTTAGTACCCTCAAAGTGTAATTGGAATTTTAGGCTCCTTTTTACTAATGACCATGCATTCAGTTTTTTGTAGTTTATTTTTAGTCTTTTCTTTCAACTTTCTTTAACTAACTTTTGTATGTGTCCACTTCTCCATTAAGCACATGGATTGATTACTATACAGCAGTAAATTCAAATCTAATATATAATTAATAATTATATTTAAGGTTACGAACTTATTGAGTCGTCTGTACTATATATATATATATATATATGAGTGAACATTGAAGTCAATCAGGCCTGATGATTACGCTTAGAATGAAACAGTCTGTCGCCCCCGAGTGTTGACTTCAATGTTCACTCTTTTATATTTACATACACTCTATTTCTGATATTAAGCACTTTATCCTATAAATATAGCAGACGTTAAAACTATATTTATTCATATATATATATATATATATATATATATATATATATATATATACATTGAAAACAGAAATAAGGGGTTGTTCCAACGAGAAAAATTGGTATAGATGTAAAAAAGTGCGAGAAGCCGTGAACGTTTTGCTTAAAGTGTAGATTTATTGTTATTATTATTATTATTATTATTATTATGATCAATATTACTTCATTTTTGTATAATACATTAAGTGTTCATGATGGTATTTTTGTCGCTACACGTGTTTTGAGTCGAAATTTGACTCCCTTCAGGCGAATAAATTTGTGAATTTACATATCGAGATCCGTTTGTCTTTAAAATACTGCGTATAGAGAGATAAAGGGTCGGTAAGCAGTGCGTGCTCGTTTGCTGTTTTTGTCTTTTGTTTTTTCACACTGGCTCGTTAAATCTCTTCCGTTTTGGGATTTTTTTTTTTTTATAAGCGTTTCACCCCGAGCAAGGCATGTCACTGCCACTACTGCGCAGGGGGCTACGTAGAGTGGAGAAAGGATGATTAAATATAGGAAATGACAGAAGGTGGGTGATAGGCGAGTAAGGACACCGAGAACGAGGGTTGGGTAGATGAGAGTGTTCTGAGAATAGTTGGGAGTTAGTGTGATAGGAGGTGTCTATTGACCCTACATTTAAACACCTGGAGATTGTAACTGTCGGGAAAGCAGACTTGTGGAAGGGAGTTCCACAGGCGGGAAGCGCGAGAAAAAAAGCTGTTAGAGTAGAATTTACGGTTACATCTTATTTGTTTAACTGTAAAATGGTGGGACCTAGTTGCTAATCTAGTATCTCGTGTAAATTCGTGCTTATGTGGCACCAGTGATCTAAGCTCATCGGAGCAGAAGCCATGAAAGTACTTGTAGAAGAGGTACAGGGAAGCCACATCACGCCGGTGAGAGAGCGGCTGCAGCCGGTCTGCCAAGTCAGTATCAACCACGTTACAGATCCTCCTTTGTATTTTGTCAAGAAGCCCAAGGAGAGCAGCAGGGGCACCCGACCAGATATGGCAGCAATATTCAATACACGGGCGGATGGTAGATTTGTATATGTGCAGAATAGATTCAGGTGGGAAAAATTTCCGGGCCCTGCACAGGGAGCCGACTTTCATAGCAGCAGATTTGGCAATGGATTCAATATAGTCATTCCATTTGAGGTGTAAGGCCAAGGAGGCGTAGTATTTTACTCTCTGGGTTGTTCACATTTCATTGGCCAGAATATATATATATATATATATATATATTCCACTGATCCCAGTAAAAATTAAACTACTTGTCTATTATACCTTTTGTATGCTACAAATTTCCAGTCAGCTCCGTTATACTGTGATGCTGGATTTAAAAAAATATATTATAGCAACAACTGATAAATTTTAAATTTTCAAATAATTATAACAGAGCCCTTTCATGCGTATTTAAAAAAAAAAACACCATCGCAAAGAAATGCAGATTTTATCACAGTGACAATGAGATTAACTTTTCAATTAACCCCTGACTATGATCTTGGAAGAGATCAAAAGTACTTGGGAAAGTAAAACTACAGCGCCTTCCTTGATGAATTTACTCCTAAAATCAACCGGAAAGGTTCATTAAAAAAATTGATTAGAACAATAGGTCTGTATTTTTCAATGAAAGATGTTTGAAAAATACATACCGCCTCTCTCTCTCTCTCTATATATATATATATATATATATATATACACGACCGGCTATAATTATTAGGCCACTCCAGTTTTGAAAAAAATGACGTATTTCATACTATTTTTACTATTTATTGGCAAGTGGATAATTCGAAATGAAAATAGAATGGTTCTTTTGTTATTGTTACTTTGCAAAATTTTACAAGGCAGCCAGGAAGACTTTGCTTCTGTCAGCTAATAATAATAAGAGACAAGCATGGTGAAGAGAGGACAAAAATGACACCAGAACAGTTCATTTGATGCACATGTTATTGTGCAGTCTTAACAAAAGAACAATTCTTTTTTCATTTAGAATTATCCACTTAGCAATAAGTTCTAAAAATAGTATGAAATACACCATTTTTTACAACTGTTAATAGTTACTGTATGGTGGTTTTTCAGCGGGGTTGTTCATCATTCATTCTTGCGCGAAGAGAAAACTTTATATTATTGAAAAATTGAGTGTATGCACAAAAAATGTTAAAAAGCATCCTAGGCTTGTGAATATGTACGGCCTACTTTTGCTGTACGACTAAGCACGACCGCACGCTTCTCAGTCAGCTGTCCAAACGCTGCATAGCCTGAATTATAAAATATTGCCTCGTCCTCTATATTCATGTAATATCACTCCAACTGATTATCACTTATTAGGTTGTCCCAAAAGTTCATAAACACTTGCGAAATGGGTCTATCTGGTCCAGCACAATCGAGACAAGCGATGGGTTCTCGAAGGGCAAGAGACACCGTCAGTTCCAAAACAAGATCGATTCGGCAAGAAAGTCATGTTGTGCGTTTGGTGGAACTTTGAAGGAATCGTGCATTTTGAGTTGGTTTCGAATGGTCATGCCATCAGTACCGAAATTTACTGTCAGCAACTTGAGCGGCTCTACAAAAAGTTGAAGCAAAAGTACCCGATTCTGATCAACCTAAAGCGCGCTTTGATGCAGCAGGACAATGCCAAGCCACACATCGCCAGGAAGACCAAAGACAAGTTTGAAGACCTGAACGGCGTTGGGGTTCTGCCACATCCAGCCTACAGTCTTGACTGTGGTCCATCAGATTACGGCATTTTCCGCTCAATGCAACACTTTCTGAAGGGCCGCCGATTCGACTCGTTTGATGAAGTCGAGGAAGTGTGTCAAGAATTCTTTGATTCGAAGCCGGCTGAATGGCACTTTGACCAGATCCGAAAGCTTGCAGATAGATGGAAGAAAGTCTTGGAAAATGATGGTCTTTATTTTAAGAAATAATTTTTGTTGTTTTTGCGAGTAAAATTTCAAATTTTTGCAAGTGTTTTCTGATAATCTTAGATTACTTGGCAAGTAAAATTTCAATTTTATGCAAGTGTTTACGAACTTTTGGGACAACCTAATATTTAATCATTTTGAAGTTTCCAACACGCTATAAAACATTTTCCAATAAGGTAGAGATAATAGAAGCATTTGAATTGATTATCACATGAAAGGATGATAATTTTTTAAAGATAGGTTCAAGAATTTAGAGGTACGTTGGATAATTATCATTCATCAACATGGTGCCGATTTCAACAAAATAATTTGGTTATTTAACATTTCAGAAGTCTTTAAATTCTTTTCTGTAAAATGCCTTATTTAATGTACGACACCCTTATCTATATATATATATATATATATATATATATATATATATATATAGATAAGGGTGTCGTACATTAAATAAGGCATTTTACAGAAAAGAATTTAAAGACTTCTGAAATGTTAAATAACCAAATTAAATAACCAAATATATATATATATATATGTATATTGTCTGTGTATGTGTGTGTGTGTGTGTGTGTGTGAAAGAGAGTGATGCTCTCAGATTCCGATGGAGATGGAAGATTGTGAGTCTCCCAAAGTTACAATCCCCTGTACCTCTATGCAACATTTGATTCTTTTCACACACAGCCTCATTCTGTCTGTTAAGATTACTCGGTAGTTTACTCGCTGCGTTACTCTCATCTTCCTACATGCGATATGTCCTGTGAGTATTATTTTCTCCAAACTCTTTTTCTTGGCTATGTTTCCCAGTAATCTAAAGTGTCTTTTTTCTCGATTCTAATTAAACATGTCCATTTTTCACATTTTCTTTTAAAGATTCCTCGTTGCTCCCTTATTCTTTCTCTGCCATTCTCGGCTTATTTCTGTATAACAATATGTCTATTGCTTCAATTCATCTGGAAAGGAATTGTCACTTCTAATGTGAGTATAAATAAGACATATCAATTCAGTCCTCTTTACTTTGTTTGTAACACATTCATATTTAGCAAAAATATAGTAAGTACTGATTGGATTTATTATAAACATAAATAAGCATATTTGTTTATTTTACAAAGATCTTCCTGAAATTAGTTTATTGATATTAATTTATAATCGAATGAGACAACTTTGAAAAAATTTATTTAAAAGGACAAACATTATATAGAAGATGTTTAAAATTGTTTTCCAAGCCGCGCTCTCGGTAAAACACATTTTAATCGAATCTACTCACTTAGCACCTGTAAGACATAACAACTTCAAGGAAACCAGCAGGAGAGAACTATTTGAAAATACAGAAATCGTCAACATTATGTTCTAATTTAAAGAAATATGTTTACATCAAAACATATAGCACCTGAATAGACCATCTACAAACTATATATTTAAGAAACACATTTAATGTGAAAATATAAATTATGTACAAAATATCTGTAGTTGAAGGCGTAAAATTGTATTCCAAATATTTAAATTTCGGTATTAAATGACCCATAGAGGTAAACAAAACCAACCAAATCATTGAACGCCTTTTCTTAAAAAGATTATTATTATTATTATTATTATTATTATTATATGTGACGTGTCCCTTCAGGACGTAGGTGCTCATGGCCTTTCACATCTCCACATCTCTTGTAGCTCTTAACACCAATTCTCTTGTTACCTCCCCGCAAACCCTGCTCTGCCATCCGTTGACCCAAGCCTATCAAGTATGTCACGCGTTTCTTTGACCCGTCTCTCTCTCTCGATATCTCTTCTAAGCGTATCATCAAGCTCTCCTTCCTCGTTATAAATCTCATAGATTTCAGCTGTCTTTTCCTGATGTTAAGTATAAGTTTTCTAATTTCCCTAAGAGATTTCAAGGCAGTTTCCGCTAGCAAGCACTCAGCTTCTTTTTTTTTTTTTTTTTATATCTCTCTGACTTATCAAGGGCCGTGTTGGTGGTAATATTAGCCGTGTCATCGTAGGAAACATTTGCCATTCAGTGATCGAACAGTCGGTTCTGCTCTCGGGTGAAATTTAATAAAATCTTTTTCAAGAAAATAGGTTTCTCAACTCCATCTACTGCTATCGATCTTTCCAGTATTGATAGGATTGCTTCCTATTTTTTTTTTTTTAGTAGCGTGAAACGTAAATATCTTGATGGTGTTGTTCTTTCATTAAAATAGATATCAAATGTAACTCTTTGAGTTATATGTGATATCTATTTTAGCTGTTGCAGCTATTAATATCCTCATGCAATGTAGTTACTCTTATTTGTTATGCTCTTTAGTGATTAGCGCCAGTTCACGATATTCGAAGAAGAATAATCCTAACTAAGACCTACGGTTTTCATTTACTCAAAGCCATTTTTAAATATTAAGTTTAGATATTTCTGAATGGGTTTAGAGTCATGCATAACATCCATATGAAAGTTTTCATCTGACGAGGCTATTTAAGAACATGAATTGTATTGTTAGTTTAATCTTTTGGTTTTGTAACAACTTGTGGTTTTAAGCGAAGCTATTATATATTCGCTGTTCAATTTCCTTATCGCCTATACTAAAGTCGTTATAACTGATCCATAATCTGAGGCATTTGAAAAGTGTTTTATTTTAAAAAAAAACGTTGAAAAGTCGGTCTTCATGTATTCTGCTAATCCATTTCATTAAGTTTTCTATAAGTATCTATTTTAAAATAAGGTGTTGTGATTAGTCTCACATATTTTACTGTTTGGTGTAGGACACAACACCTCGAATTTTGAATACCTTTCTCACTAACTCAACAACTGAAAATTTCGTTTTTTTATCACTTCATCCCAAGCAAGGTAATAAAGCCACTGAGATGCGGGGTTTACTGAGCGTGAAAGAAGATAAGAAAAAGAGAAACATCAAAACAATGAAAGCACAGGATTTTTTAAAAATGATAACAATTGACGTTGCATTTAAATTTTTGAGGATCAAAACTTGAATGGAAAGCTAGAAGCCGGAATAGAGTTCCACGAGGAAGAATTGCAAGAAAAAAAGAGAATAGGACTTACGGTTTCATATAACTATTTCAACGGCAAAACCACGAGAACATGCCGTTGCTCTATTCAGTCAATAAGTGCCATAAGTGATACACGCTTGAGTGATCATAACTCGAAAAAGATATGACTGACTGGGCAGATTTTCCCACAGTTGCCATTACTTTCTGCTATAGATTAGTTGCCATGCAAGGCTATAAAACCCAGTCTATCCTGCTATTTAACCTGTATCTAGAAGGAAGAGGCAGATTTCTGCTCGTAAGTGAACAAATTCAACTGGAATTCGAACTCGGCTCTTCGGTTTCTCGTTCTGAGTCGATATTCACTGCACTACAAAACACACCACGTTACACTATTACTGCGATTAAATTCATAAAAACAAAGAACTATGGAGCTAAGTTCATTAGAGAAATTACCATGAAAGTATTTATAGAAAAGACACAAGGAAAATACATTCCAGTAGTTGGAAAATGACTAAAACCGAGGTGCCGGGTTAGAATCAGTGACATTGCAGATTCTTCTTAGGATTTTATCCAGGATTTCTAAATATATAGCAAAAATCAACAAGACCATAAGTGACAGCAATATTCAAACCATGAACGAATGGTAGACCTATAAATATGTAAGATAGATTGAAGAAGACATATTTCGAGCACAACACAGGGAAGTAATTTTCTTGACAGCAGACGTACCATTTGATTCAATATAATCTTTCCATTTCATGTAAGCGGAAAACGTTATCCCGAAAAAGCACATCTTGACAAAGATAATAACTTGATCACAGATCAATATATCAATAAGACAGAAAGTGGTTGATAATGTAAGCTACAATGCAGTTTTAAGAATTCATTAAATAAGTTTTTATTTTCTTGTATTTTAATTTTCCCTGATGCAAAACATAAGCATGAGAAAAAAGAGCAAGAGTATCAAACACTGGTCACGAAATTGAACGTACACTGATAATTTAAAAAAAAAGAGAGAAAGAGAAAATGTCATTACAGTTTCAATGCTTTTCTGTTGAAACGGTGCAGAAATTAATTAAAATTTTAGCATTTGAAAGTAAAAGCAAAAAGAAAACATAGTTGAGAAGAAGATAGCAAACAAATAAAAGATAAGTTAATTGTTTTCTCAGTTTCACTTAAGTCCTGCAAACGCAGAAATAATTGATGAGAGTTACACCTTAAAAATGATGATAATATTCACGTTGGCTTTCCGTTTCATGCTTAGAAATAGATTACGCGGTTTCGAGCCTCGATGCTATCAATAAAAATTTAGTCATTTGAGAAAGGCACACTTTCTCCCTCTAGAACTTTTCTTGACGTTAAAAGTAATTTGGAGTGTATTTACAAAGCTAAAATATAAAATCATGTTTTTAATCAATTCACCCCAAGCAAGACGATAATGTCACTAAGACGCAAAGGGTAACTGGAAGGGAAAGAAAATTTAAAGATTTGAGGAGGAACCAGAACCTAATCCTAAACAGTAAATAAAGGATAAAACTATCAGTCACGTGCCATACGTAATACACGCTTGGGAGATCATGTCTCGAAAGAGACATGACTAACTGGGCAAAAGATTATTCAGCAGTAGGTTGCCATTGTTTTCTGTACTTGTTGTCAGCCAAGGCTACAGAACACAATCTGTCCTATTATTTAACTCATAACTGGAGGGAAGAGACGGATCGATACCTTTCCCAAGAGTATTTGTGCGTAAATGAATGCAAGGAATTGAACTAAAATTCGAACTCGGCTACACGATTTGTCGTTCCGAGTCGATATCCACTGCGCCACAACGCACATTCTAATAAAACTATACCTGTCCAAAAAGCCGGGGAGAAGTGTGAAATGAATGATAGGCGGACTTATCTACTTCTACTGAAGAAAAGAGAAATAAATAGTCAATAAATTTCAGAGTTTAACAGCAGAAGTACAATTTATAAAGAACCAGAAAGATAATCCTAAAAAAGGAAACAAGAGATAAACCTCTGCTCCTGTTCATATGACTAGAGAGAAGTGTGTCTATTGCACGAAATAAAAATTATTATTATTATTATTTTGAGGGAGAAAGGGGATCACCGCCCCTATGGGATGAAGTTGAAATAATAGATAGAGATCGTCACATGGAAACTACGTAAACTTAAGGAATCATCGCATATGCTAGGCTACAAAAATCTCCGAAGCCGACCAATCATAGAAATGAATACAATATGGAAACCAGGAATACGGAGTGCCAGAGAAAATCATTTGCGTCAAAGATTGCAATATGAGCTTTGTTAAAAATGGTTCTTGAGACATTATGTATATAAGTCCCAGAAATTCAGGTGCTGGTCGTCCTCAAGGACACATGGCCGAGTGGATATAGATGTTGATTTGTTTCACTGATTTGACCCAAAGTGTTGTGAGTTCAATTTCAAGTTACAGAAGTGTTGAATAAATAATTTAGCGAGTCAAGTGATGAATAACAAAGAACATTCTTATGCCATGAATTATCTCCCTTCTTTAACTTAACTCTCTTTTGAGAGAGTTAAGTTAAAGAAGGGAGATAATTCATGGCTTGAGAATGATATACACGAGTGATTGTAATAACGGCTGACACATCGTAAACACAGTCCGAATAGTGGAAATAGAAATTATTCAACATATTTTTTTTTTTAGCTCGAAATCAAACAATGGTTACCGTTAATTATTCTGTTTTGCATCGTGAAGTGAGCGACCCACATGTTTCTATTCTTTGAAGCTATAAGTAATGTTTGTCCACTTACTATCCTTCCCGTTCCATGTTGCCATGAATTCACACAAGATTGTTGCTCGGTATTCACCTTCGTCTCTTTATTATGTCTTGTGAGTATGGAAATTTCCAAGTCATTTTTCTTCACGATGCGTCTACAAAAATATGATTCTACGCATATATTTTTGTTTGTTTAGTCATTCTTTTTAATTTTCTTAAAACTTACTCTTTGCTCACAAGTTCCGCTCATAATATTCTCAGCATCATGATATTCTATAGAACCACATTTTGTTGTCCCAAGTCTTCTTTGATTATCTAGCATTTATAGGTGGTGTGATATAATGTAGTAGTTCTAACACATCTTCTATGTTTCTAACAACATTTTTCTATCTCTGAATATTTTAGTTATTGATTGAAAGGAATATTAAGTAGAGTATTAAGAGACAAGAAAATTTCGCTAGAAACTAAGAAAAGAGTACTGGATTGTTATGTGATGTCAGTTCTTCAATATGGCACTGAATGCTGGGCGATATCATCAACGCTGAAGGAAAAACTTGAAGCAATTGAAATGTGGTTCTACAGAAGGATGCTACGGATATCATGGATCGAACATGTGAGCAATGATGAGGTTTTGGGAAGGATGGAAACGAAAAGGTAATTAATACTGAACATCAGGAAGAGACAGCTGAAGTTCCTGGGACATGCAATGACGAAGGAGGGCTTGGAGGACCTGACACTAACAAGCAAGACAGAGTGAAAAAAGAGACAGAGGAAAGCAGCGAATAACATATTTAAAAGGCCTCAGCAGGTGAATGACAGAACGGGGGTTGCGTGGTGTAATATGATAAAGCGTGCTAAGAACCACCAGACAAGGGAGACGTAGAAAGCCATAATCACCTACGTCCTGAAAGGACAAGGCACATAGAAGAAGAAAAAGAATAAGAAAAAGGAGAAGATGAAGAAAAAGAAGAAAGAGAAGAAAAAAGAAGAAGAAGAAGAAGAAGAAAAAGGAGAAGATGAAGAAAAAGAAGAAGAAAGAGAAGAAAAAAGGAGAAGAAGAAGAAGAAATAGAAGAAAAAAGGAGGAGAAGAAGAAGAAGAAGAAGAAGAAAAAGGAGAAGATGAAGAAAGAGAAGAAGAAAGAGAAAAAAAAGGAGAAGAAGAAGAAGGTACCTTCTGATTTTAATGTTACATTTACGTCAAAAATTTCCGAAATATTTACATTTCTATAAATGCTTGATTCTGTCAATCATTGCAGTGAAATTTTTCACAGTATGTCCAACATTTGGCTAAGTCACAAGTAAGCTTAATTAATATTTGCATTAATATCAGTGTGTTATTGCGACCAGATTAAGCTTATCTCAAACATCCTTTATCACTTTTATTTCTGGTGACATTGAGAGTTTCGGCCTCTGAAGGTACAAACCCTACATCTCCCAGACGACCCAACCAGAAACGAGCATCTCATTGTTGTTTTTCTGTTATATTTATTGTCTTGTGACAAAGAAATCTAGCTCAAGGCCGAAAAGAGGGGGAAGGAGTTGTTGATATTTAGCATCGTAACTTTAACTTAGCTAGTCTCAGTTACTGGCCCATATTTCGTTATTTACTAGCCGCTCCACACTGGCATAGAGCAACATCAGGTCAGTTTAATGTGGGGAGTCCCAGCGCGTATATATTGGACTGAGTCAAAAATTGCCCAGTCTCCGCAATTGTTTATTGCGCTGCCATCGGTACTATTACCGACCCATTTTCAGTGAAAGGAAGAACGTATTGCTGGGTGCAATTGCTTCCCCGGGACAGGGCACCTCTTGATTTTTTTAGTTAGCTTTATCCAAAGACAGCGACATGACTAAGTTAGACACTGCTCAGCAGCTCCTATACTCTTAGTTTCACCGTAAAAGCCCATTTGCACGAATTGTTTCACTAGAACAACAAATAATCTGAATGTAATGCTAATATCCCATATTTAGAAATCATAAAACACACTTCAAGTGGAGGAGAGGAATAATAATTTAGTTATTTATTTTTACCGTCATTTTTGTTCATTTTATCTTAACTTAATTTAATGTATACTCCCCATGATTTGAAAAAAGTTATTTCTGTTGAATTTGACAAATGTGCATGGAGCTATAGAGGTTTGTTAATTCAGCCAATGAAAATTCGTTTTACAGTTACCGCGGTCTACCTCTATCTATTTAAGATCCTTGACATTTTCCCGCCACTTTTTCTGCCTCGCAGGTGAGTCGTTTTGTCTTAATATTATTTTCTTTGTGTATTTATTAATTTCCTTTTATGCATAGAAGAAAAAAAAAGAGTGTGCAAGTAATTATTTTAGGGGAATTGTGGAAAATAATTGTTAAAAGATAATTTTAAATGTCTGAGTGAATTATAAGATGAGATGCTTTAACCTCATTTTTGGAATTGTTGTTAAAGATTAAAGGGTTGTTATAATTATTCATGAGGGAATTCCTCGATTTTCTAATTCTGTGTATAGTATGGGTCGGGTTTTGGGTGAGTTAGCAAAAAAAGAAAAATGAAATTGTTTTTTATTACTTAGTTCAAAGTATTTACCAGGTATTTCTCTTTTAGTTTGGGCTATTTTCTTTTCTCATGGTGACATTGGAAAACATTATCATATCTCAGCGAATTGTTGTCTAGATAACATATTCTAGAAATTTCAGTAGTTTTTCTATATTCACTCAATTAGTAATCGAGTGCATTATTTAGCATTTTTTAATATTCTTTTCGCAGCTTCTTTTTTCGTAATTGATAGATATCTCGTAAGATCTCACCACATGGCAACATTACTTTTCTTGAATCAAGGTACCTCCACGAATTCGCTGAAAAAAAAAAACAGCATAGTATGAAGAAAAAGACCCGATACTAAATAAAAACGATATTTTAACGGTAAAATATTCATGTTATTAAGAGGATAGATCAAAATATTTTAATTTTTAAAAATTCTAACACGTTCAAACTGTGATATAAAATCTTTTTTTTCGTCTGTGAGTGACCCAATTTTTACAAGAGTTTATTGCGGCAAACGTAATATTCCGCAAGTTACTTCAAAAATCAAATAAGGGTCAGATTTTAATGAAAATTTCAGAACTTATTCATGAATTAAAGAATTCATTTTTGAAATAATTATTTTTAGAAAATCTTGCTTGTCTTTTTTCTAAATTTGCCCTTTTTCAGAAAATCTGCTCCGAACTATGAAAACAAAAATGCAATAAAACTCATTTTTTATTTAAACTTTTAATTCGTTTTATAAATAATATATATTAAAGATATGTCTGAATTTTTTTTTCTATGAATAATGAATTTTTACAAGAATTGTTTTTATTTTTATTATAATAATTTATAAAATTTTTAAAACTCTTGTAAAATTTCTTCATTGTTCACGCTATATTGTAAATTCGTGAAGTTTAAATTTACTGATTGAAAATTGAAAAGCTTAATACAAATAATCAAGACATTCGATTCTTAAAATAATTAGAACATTTTGTGTGCATATGATGACCCGTATTTTCTTTTTACGGTTGGCCGTACGTGATATCCTTAGAAGGAGAATTGTTTCAAAGATTGCACGCCTTACAGAGAAAATAACTAAATATTTTCAGTAGGGTACAATTCTTTCATCTCCCTTTCGTGTTTCCTATGCGCTGCGTATCGACGTTCAATGGGCTTTGCAAATTATCTCTTCAAAATTTAAAGCAAGTTTTATATTTTAATTCCTAGTTTCTTAATTTTCTTCATAAATTCGTTTTGTGGAAAAAAAAGATAGTAAAAAAAAATATAACGTTTATACATTTGAATTACCTCTGTCGTTATATAATTTCTTTCTCAGGCTAAATTGTAAAATTATTTTCAAAGAAAGTTTTATTTTCATTTTTATTATAAAACATCTTCAAACGTAAGGCTATAAAACTAAACTAGCTAAAATTCTATAAAATGCTGAATAATTGCTACAAATATTGTTACATTTTTAATTTTACTATATAATTAAAACCAAAAAAAAGAACCAAGCGTGCGATTAGGCTAACATAAGTTGTCAAATTGGTTTTCCATATTTAGCATTTTTGACGGCATCCGTCTGTCATGTTAATTATAGGCTCTGATAACACGGTAATAACCTCTGATAACAAGGCTACTGTAATTAAGAAAATATTTTATAGTATATATCAAGCAGTGTGCAAGTAATATTTGTTTCAAATCAGGTTAATATTAGTTTAAATTTGCGAATTTGAATAAAATGTTTCAATGTGGTATATTTTATCTTTGAAAGATTTCTTTTAAAACCGAGCATTAGCTTCTATTTATAAAATGTGCTGATCGATGAAAAATATCTGAAAAATTCTGATTCTTTTTTTTCAGAAAATTTTTAGATTCCGATCAATATAGTTTCGGTTTTAAATATACCAGAGTATTTTGCTTACTGGAATTGGCAAATTTATTCTACTGGCTTTCAATTCAAGCTAAAATTAAAGCTCCAAGAAAACCTTAATTTTTTTAAAATTCAATTTAAATTTATTTATCGAAAATGATTGACGTACCTACTTTAATCGAATTCATTTTTTGGTCGATTCTGTAAATTTATCCTCAATTCAGTGCCTTTTGTGTTGAACATTGTAATGTGTTAGCGGACTCCAAATTTATTTTTAACAGCTAGGTATGTTTAGAAGTTAGTAATACATTCGTCGTTGTAATTGCTTCCTAAAAACGCAAATTATTTCTGATTCAACTTGGATTCAGGGCTGAATTGAACGGAGTTCTCCTAATGTGTTTTTCTATATGAGTCTGGAGTTACGCAACTTCAACACATGCTTATTTTTAAAATTTTCATAATCCTGGATTATGATACTCATTTAAATTACTATGATTTCCCTAAGAAAATCAATATTGAAAACATTGGTTTCGACATTAACACTAGAAACGACTACAAGTAATGTGAGCAAGTGTTTATCACGGTTTTATCAATGCAGGCATCTTTTGTTAATGTTTACTGGGAATTGTATTTTTTCAATTACATGAAGTTTAAAAATAAAATTAATATATAACTTAGTAATTTTCCTGTTACAAGCTCGCCAATTCTTAGGTTAACGGAAGTTTTACATTTTAAAGATTTGAATGAAGCGGTGATCAATGTAGCTTATTTTTAACCTAATTAAAGCTGACTGAGACCAGTGATAAAAAGTAGCAGAAAGTTTATCAATTTCTGGATACCGTTCGGAGAAGTTTTAGCTAGAAATTTGACAACTTCAAAGTTCATATTTTTTCCAAAGTGGCATTCATCGAATTAAATGGTTTTACGCAAATTTCTAAAAGGGTTGTGAACTTACTCGTAACTGAATATAAAATGAAAATTCGTAAATAAAATATTCCGTTGTAGGAGCAAAATTTTAAAAAATATGCAATTTCTGAATTTTAATCCGAATTCTAAAATGCTATTAACATAGCATAAACAAACTTTTAATCACAAGTTGAGATTAACCCATTAATGTGACACATGACAGTTTAAAGCAGGGTGGGTGGGGTCCTAAAGTGTAAAGTGAAAGGATAAAAATTACTTAAGTTCTTTTGGCATTTCCTGTTACCGGGACGCCTTTAGCACCAGGGATTAACTCAAGCATACTCGGAAAAGAGAGATTTTGCTTGGGAAGACTGTCCATGGGGTTCAAGTAACTTATATTACAATTTAACCCCGATTAGGTTCCTGGCTGGTCTAAAAGGTCCAAAATAATTTAAGTGTTAAATAGGTATTTATTCCACACTAACGGAATGCGACACGAGGCCGATTTTAAAATCGGTTTCAGATTTGTACATCGGGGTACGGACAAATATTACTCGTTGCTTTGGCATTTCTTCCTTGCGGAACTCAGAGGCGCCAGTGATTAACAGAAGCCCCCTTCCGAATATGATATAATTGTATTTATAGAACCACGATTAGAGATCTGGATCATCATTCTCGAAATAGGAAATGATTAGCGAGATAATCGGAGCTGAAAAGTTCGTAGGTCAACCGATTTCTCAGAATCTAACCAAATTTGCAAATATTCCCCTATCACTGAAATCTTAATCTTTTCAAAGCTAAGGTTAACCGTAACTCCCCTCTTATCCGTATAACTTTTTTTTAACGTAACCCTCTACCACGAGTTAAGCCTGGGTATTGTACAGGATGAACAGTAAGGTAAAAAAAAAAAGAAGTCACTTTCTTGAATTAAGACTATTTCAACATTTCCTCTAAGACAAACTTTATGAACAAACTTGACCATTTTTTTTTCATTTGTGGCGTTTTATAAAGCGCACATATCCAAGAAAAGTGATTTAATAATCTTAGCTGAGATATGGAACAAAGTCGCAAGCAAGGAGCGTACAGTAAGGATCGAAATCCCTACTTAGATGTAGCGCATCTGCAAGACAAGCATTTTAAAAATATATAACTATCGACTACATATTCCAGATTTTGAAGAACATAAAATTACATAAATTTTAAAAATTTTAGTAAATTCAATGTAAACTGACCCTCCCCCCGCGCCATCTAAAAAGAAAAAAAAATCATAGAGGAAATAAAAATAAATAAAAATAAACTAGGTAAAAGTAGGTTTTAAATTCCTATTTCGCGGTTATTTTGAAATTAAATTTTGTATCTTCTATGTGTCGTCATTTTAGGACATAGGCGATCATGGCTCTCAACTCCTTATCACTTGTTGCTTTTAATATCCATTATTCTGTTATTCCACTCAATCCCCTCTCTGTCATCTATCTGTGCAAGTCCATCAGGTACGTCGTGCGCTGTTTTCTCTTGTCCCTCTATCCCGATATCCGTCCCGTGCGCATCAGATTCTCTAAGCCCTCCTTCCTCATTACACGTCCAAAAATCTGTAGCTGTCTTTTCCTGGTGTTAAGTATCAAGTTCTTTTTTGTGTCCATTTTCTCCAAAACTTCGTCAGAGCTCATGTGTTCCATCCATGGTATTCTCAGCATCCCTCTCTAGAACCACATTATTCCTCAATATTTCCGTTAAACCCAATTTAAACTTATCTTGTGTCACATTCGGTAGCAACGTGGAAGCAGTATAAATACATCATACTAACCTTATATCATTTTAATATTTTCTTCTATGTGCCTTGTCCTTTCAGGGCGTAGGCGATAATGGCCTTCCACATCTCCCTGTCTCTGGTAGCTCTTGGCACGCTACCCCTGTTACCCCACCCAAACCTCGCTTTGCAATCCACCTGCTCAGGCCTGTCATATGTTATCCGCTGCTTTCCCCTGGCTCTTTCTTTCTATCTGACCTGTGACTATCAGATTCTCCAAGCCTTCCTTCCTCATCACATGTCCCAGGAACTTCAGCTGTTTTTTCCTTATGCTCAATATTAATTTCCTTTTAGTTTCCATCCTTTCTAAAATCTCATCATTGCTCATATGTTCGATCCATGATATATGCAGTATCCTTCTGTAGAACCACATTTCAACTGCTTCAAGTTTTTCCTTCATCTTTGATGATATTGTCCAGCGCTCACTGACGTAGCAATCCAGTGCTCTGTTCAATTTTTTGCGAAATATTCCTGTCTCTTAATACTCTACGAAGCTTGTGCAATGCGTTCTTGGCAATGCCAATTCGCCTTCGCATCTCAGTGTCGCACTTTCCGTCTTCCGTTAAAAAACACTTCCCAAGTACTTGAATTTTTGTACTTGCTTGATTTTAGTATCCTCAACCTGTAATTGACATTTTGGGCTCCTCTGTTTGCTGATGACCATACATTCGGTTTTCTTGTAGTTTATTTGTAGTCCTTTCTTTGGACTTTATTCATCTACCTTTTTAGGAGGTATTGTAGTTTTCTTTCTGTGTCGGCTATCAGCGCTGTATCATCTGTGTATCCTATATTGTTCGGACTGTGACTACCGATGACGAAACCTGGCATAACGTCTAAGGGCCTCAAATAGTCTTACTATACAGGTTGAATAGATTCTGAAAAGACATGGCATACAGAAGAAAATATTGAAATGGTATAAGATCAGTATGATGTATTTTTTACTGCATCCACGTTGCTACCAAATGTATGACGCAGAAATTGGTATAACAGAAAATTCGTGAAGAAATTGCTGGAGTCTTTTCGGCTCTTACCGTATTAAGGGACGCTTCAGCCAATAAATCCACTTCCCTCGCAAAAGAGGTAAAGCCTGAATGGTAGCTCTCTGGGTTTTGAGCTGATGTTATTTGAAACTTCTCTGAAAAAGTTTCAGGGAAGTATGAAATTATTCTTGAAGTGTAGCTTAGATGTGGTACAAGGCCGAATGTGTGGAGCATCCAGAGAGGATCGAACTCATTCGTAAATGTAGTGTGAGAAGTTTGCTAACCATTACACCACGTCGAAGTGCACTAAATGATTTTTTAAATATAGCTTACTGGTGATATAAGGCCTGAAAGTATAAATTATCCAGTTAGGACCGAACCCACTACTCAGTCGTAATTGATGTAGCATAACGTTCTTATTAAACATTGAGCCATGTCGACGTACCCTATGAGGTTAGTATGAATAGGATTTATCATGGACTATGAGCATGTGTATTCTTGAGTAACGAATTTGCATAATAGAACAGTCATTTTGTTATTCGTGATCTGGATTATTTAATTGATAGTAATATGAAAAAACAATGGAAAAATATTTCTTGTGGAGATTGCGTTTCTGTTGAAAAACAATTACTATTTATTGTGAATTTATGAAATGAGGGTTTTATTATTTACACTATTTGCATTTGGATCATTGCTGTGATATTTGTCGTTATCACAACGTTTTGGCTGTTGTTGTTCTCCGTCATTCATTAAGTATATATAGATCCTGGTAACCTACATAGAATTCTGACTTGAACTCTCGTTTCACTGCCCGTCTAGAGAGATTTTGTCTCGTTCTTGTTTTAGTACTATTCCGTTATTACTGGTAGTGTTTTGACTTAGTCTCTGTACGCATAAGACAATTCTTTGTGAAGAAAATGGAGCCTAAACCGAACTTGTCTGTCTGATAATGATTAGTGATGCTTGACTGCACTCTCCGAAGCTGTCGGCTGAGGTTTCAGAATACGCCGACTGCACATCTGCAGAGCAATAAGACCTCCTCCCCACAATGAAGCTACCTGTTTGCCGTGGGTAGTGATCCGTGATGAGTGAGGACAGGTAGTGGAGCGCTTCAAGCGTTCGGTAGAATTCTTCTGAATTCCAAAACACTACTTTGACCCACCATTTCACCCACCAAAAACACAATTTCATAACCTGCAGAAAAGAATGATATCCAAACCAACTAAATTTAATCAAATTGATTCTAGAATGAAGTAGCAAGGTTGTAACTATAACGTATCATTAAAAATTAAAACTTATATTCAGCTTAACAAGAGCCATGTTTGTATCCTTGAGATATTTGGGTAAATAAGATTCGCCCCAACCGTCTCCCATGATAGTCCGAAGAAGGGTGGGGGAGCAAGGATGATGAAATACAAAGATCCGTATCTGAATCAGTATTGCATATTTACTTCTCTCAAAGTATAGTAATGGAGTCTCTTAAATAAACCCTTATTACAAAACTATCACCATTTATAATTAAAAAAATAATATACACATTTTTTTAATCGTGTCACCCCAAGCAAGCCATTTTACTGCCACTGTTGTGCAGGGGGTTACATACGAGGAGTGTTATGAGGAGTGTTATGAGGAGTGAGTGGTTGCAAGGGGTGTCAGGAAGAAAGTAGGAGAAGGAAGAGTACTGATGATAGTGGGGTGGATGTAGAAAAGCATGAGAGAGAGGATGTAAGTTAGTGAGACAGGAGATGACTATTGACTTTACATTTAAATTCTTGGAGATTGCAACTGTCAGGAAAGCAAATATGCGGAAGAGAATTCCACAGGCGGGCAGTTCGAGAAAAGAAGCTGCTGGAGTAGAATTTGCGTATACAATTTATTGGTTTCACTGTAAAAGTGTTGGACTTAGTTGCTAATCTTGTGGCTCGAGGAAATTCGTATATAATGGGTACCAGTGAGCTAAGTTCATCGGAGCAGAAGCCATGAAAGTATTCGTAGAATAGACACAGGGAAGCCACACTGCGTCTGTGAGAAAGCGACTGTATCCTAGCTGCCAAGTCGGGATAGATCACATTACAGATTCTCCAAATTACTCATATAAATGTTAAAAAATATTAAACAATGCAAAAATAAAGTAGGCAAAAATGTAAGAAAATAGGTCAACATTTAATAGCTTAAAAATAAAAACCTATACACACCAAACATTTAAACACATCCAAAAGTGTAATGAAAAGTACAGAAGAAATAAGTTACCTGAAAAAAATAAACAAATAGATAAAAAAGCAGGTCCTGGGCATGACGGTAAACTGCATCTGACAGCAAAGTCTCTGATTAGGAGGTTGTGAGGCGTATGGAACCACTTAATTGCTGTTGTTTCTAGGTCCACCATGACTCGTAGTTATAGCACCTGTTAGGGTCCCGGCTATGGGCAAATCGTTAACCCTCAAACTGAGGTCAAAACACTATGAAGGTATAAAAATACTTTTATAGAAATAACTACATACAAATAGTTTCTTTCATAGAAAAAGATACATTTTCGAAGGAAAAATAAAACCAAAACTAGATTTTCGAAGGAAAAATAAAACCAAAACTAGATTTTCGAAGGAAAAATAAAACCAAAACTAGATTTTCGAAGGAAAAATAAAACCAAAACTAGATTTTCGAAGGAAAAATAAAACCAAAACTAGATTTTCGAAGGAAAAATAAAACCAAAACTAGATTTTCGAAGGAAAAATAAAACCAAAACTAGATTTTCGAAGGAAAAATAAAACCAAAACTAGATTTTCGAAGGAAAAATAAAACCAAAACTAGATTTTCGGAAGGAAAAATAAAACCAAAACTAGATTTTCCGAAGGAAAAATAAAACCAAAACTAGATTTTCGAAGGAAAAATAAAACCAAAACTAGATTTTGAAGGAAAAATAAAACCAAAACTAGATTTTCGGAAGGAAAAATAAAACCAAAACTAGATTTTCGAAGGAAAAATAAAACCAAAACTAGATTTTCGAAGGAAAAATAAAACCAAAACTAGATTTTCGAAGGAAAAATAAAACCAAAACTAGATTTTCGAAGGAAAAATAAAACCAAAACTAGATTTTCGAAGGAAAAATAAAACCAAAACTAGATTTTCGAAGGAAAAATAAAACCAAAACTAGATTTTCGAAGGAAAAATAAAACCAAAACTAGATTTTCGAAGGAAAAATAAAACCAAAACTAGATTTTCGAAGGAAAAATAAAACCAAAACTAGATTTTCGAAGGAAAAATAAAACCAAAACTAGATTTTCGAAGGAAAAATAAAACCAAAACTAGATTTTCGAAGGAAAAATAAAACCAAAACTAGATTTTGGAAGGAAAAATAAAACCAAAACTAGATTTTGGAAGGAAAAATAAAACCAAAACTAGATTTTGGAAGGAAAAAATAAAACCAAAACTAGATTTTGGAAGGAAAAAATAAAACCAAAACTAGATTTTGGAAGGAAAAAATAAAACCAAAACTAGATTTTGGAAGGAAAAAATAAAACCAAAACTAGATTTTCGAAGGAAAAAATAAAACCAAAACTAGATTTTGGAAGGAAAAATAAAACCAAAACTAGATTTTCGGAAGGAAAAAATAAAACCAAAACTAGATTTTGGAAGGAAAAATAAAACCAAAACTAGATTTTGGAAGGAAAAATAAAACCAAAACTAGATTTTGGAAGGAAAAAATAAAACCAAAACTAGATTTTGGAAGGAAAAATAAAACCAAAACTAGATTTTGGCCGAAGGAAAAATAAAACCAAAACTAGATTTTCGAAGGAAAAATAAAACCAAAACTAGATTTTCGAAGGAAAAATAAAACCAAAACTAGATTTTCGAAGGAAAAATAAAACCAAAACTAGATTTTCGAAGGAAAAATAAAACCAAAACTAGATTTTCGAAGGAAAAATAAAACCAAAACTAGATTTTCGAAGGAAAAATAAAACCAAAACTAGATTTTCGAAGGAAAAATAAAACCAAAACTAGATTTTCGAAGGAAAAATAAAACCAAAACTAGATTTTCGAAGGAAAAATAAAACCAAAACTAGATTTTCGAAGGAAAAATAAAACCAAAACTAGATTTTCGGAAGGAAAAATAAAACCAAAACTAGATTTTCGAAGGAAAAATAAAACCAAAACTAGATTTTCGAAGGAAAAATAAAACCAAAACTAGATTTTCGAAGGAAAAATCTTTACCCTAACACATTGAAGGGAAATACATTTTCAGCAAAACATTTTTGAAGACAAAACTAGAAAACTTTAAAATACAAAAGAAAAACAATTTTTCTTAAAAATCTGACGAAATCATCCTTCTCACTATAACCGAACAAATACCTTAAAACACCACCTTTTTGGCATTAAATAACCCACATAGGTTGATATGCCGTTAAGCAAAACTAAAACTCAAAACTAAACAAAAAAACAAATTGTAATAGATGTAACCAGATTAACAATTAAAAGAAATGGCCAAACCATGAACGCCAACACACACACACACACACACACATATATATATATATATATATATATATATATATATATATATATATCTTTCGACCTCAAGTGGAATAATTACATTGAATCAATATAGAAATCAACCATCCGACCGTGCATGGAATACTGTTGTCATATCTGGTCAGGTGACCCTGCTGTTCCTCTCAGTGTTCTCGACAGGCTCCAGAGGAGAATCTGTAATGTGATTGGTCCCGACCTGGCAGTTCGACTCCATTCAAATTCTCATCGTCTGAATATGGCTTCTCTCTGTCTTATCTGACAAACTAGGGTTACTGGTGCCCTCGCCACAAGAATTTACTCGGGCAACCAGACTGGCAACAAGGTCTCACCCTTTTACATTTAGATCAACCAAATGCAGGCGACAATTCTATTCCATCAGCTTCTTTTCTTGCACTTTCCGCCTGTGGAACTCCCTTCTACATACTTGCTTTACTGGTGGCTATAACCTCCAGGAATTTAAATGCAAAGTCAATTCCCATCTCTTATCCGCAACCCCAGTCCTTTCTACATCACTCCATGTATCGTGTTCTTTTCCTTTCTCTCTACCTCCTTAACTGTCTTCACGTCCTTTTCTTGCGCTTTCTCTTTTACCCCCTGTAGATAGTTCGTCTTTGTCTTCACTTTCCTCCGGCCTAATACTTCAACTCTCTAATGTAATTCCCGGCACATCAGTTGCGTTAATGCCTTGCTTGGGGTGAAATGATTTTACCAGTATTATTAGATTCTATAAAAGAATCCCACAACTCTCAGCCTAAACGAAATTTACTATGAATTAAAAAAAAAAAAAAAAAAAGACAAAAAATACCAAATATTTCCTTGAATCACCTACTAGTTTTTAATAATAAATAGGTCAGTGGTAATATTCAGTTTCTGGAAACGCTACCATAATTCCAGCCTAGAAAAGATTTTAAAAATCTATCCAACTATTGTCCAATCGCACCTACAATATAACTTATAATTGCTTATAAAAACGTTTGAAAGAATAGTTAATGAGCTTACTTGGTTTCTTGAAGTTAATAAAATTACAAATTTCCAATTTGGCTTCAGAAGGAACAAGAGTACAATCGATCACCTGGTTCGACTAGTCTTTTATCAGAAATTCTATTATTAAAAAAGAACATTTAAAAACAGTTTTCTTTGACATAAAAAAAGCTTATGATACCTCATGTAGATATGGTATGAAAGACAAATGAACTGGGTCTTATTAACAATTCTTATAAATAAATGTCTAACAACGAATCTTTAATTTTCGTATCGGTATCACACTGTATGAGCAAAACAAGTAAGCATATTATCGGTAACACTCTTCAAGGTCAAAATAAATGGCATTATTAAATGTTTGAACCTTGGAAATGACTGTCTACTGTATGTAGATAACTTTCAAATATTTTACAGATAAAACGCATTCGTATAATTGAACGGAAACTCCAACAGTATCAAAAAGTGAGCCACAGAAAATGGATTCAGACTCTCCAGACAAAAACTCACTTTTGCCAACTTTAAAAGCTACACCATAATTCGGAATTATGGTACAAAAGTGTCTATAGTAGATCAATACAAATACCTATAAATAGTCTTTGATAAAAAATTATCTAAACTTATAAGTGGAACTTTGTGTGTGTCCGTTACCTATAGACTCTGAAACGGCTGAACCGATTTTCTTAAATTTACACAGTTGTACTATAAGCGTCTGTGAGTGTTCTTAGCTAGGTTTTGTGTCGAGGTACCTCCGATAAATATCGAAAATCGATAAAATCTGGTTATAGAAGGAGTGGTCCAATTTTAATCAAATTTGATACACTCATAGACAAAGACAAAAGAAACGATATTTAGAAGTTTCAAGGTTGCAGTTCTTACAATAGAGCAGAAAATCGATAATATATATATATAAAAGGCAAGATGTTTGTGTGTGTGTCTGTTTATCTGCCTGTATGTCTGTATTTTTTCTGCCCTTTCATTTTCGTTTTTGCTTCGGGTTTGGCTCTGTAGCTATAATTGTAGTTCTTAGTCTCAGCCATGATACTATTTACTCAGAGGACTTATTTAGCCTTCAAAATTCAGTTTACAACAAAAAAAACGTATTTGATATCAATAGCAGGAAATCAAAATTTGACTTACATCCATTCATTTTTCTTTCAGTCTACGGTTTTGCTTTAACTGAAGACAACTATTGCTTTTTAGTCTTTTGTGTGAACGTCCAAAGAGTCTGAGTTCCAGGACCATGGATTAGTTTTAAAGCTTTCATTACACCCGAACAACGCCGGGCTATACTGTTAGTCCTCTATACTTTAAACTATTTTCGTGAGAAATGCAATAAAAAATACTTAGTCATTTCTCACAAAGATTGGGGAGCTGACAGAAATCTCTCAGATATTGGTTAGATAAAAATTGGATCATGGATGATTTATCTATGATGCGACAAGGAAATAATGTGAAAGAACTTAATACCATCCTTCACCATGGTCAGTGACTTGTTCCAGCACCCTACAGTACGTCCCCAATTGAAAACGTACATGTTGATGCACTCGGGCCACCGTTGGTATTAAGACAACATTATACTATTGCATCAAACTTTATTTATGCTTAAGTAATTCAGCATACAACTATGTTCATCTTCACTATAAAGAATTATATAATTTAAAGGAAAATGTCATTAAAACTTGTTTTGACGAACATGAAATAAACGCTTTTCTAATACAAATATCTAATCTCTCAAAAACTCCTCTTTGGTCGATTAAAACAACCCACTGTAATAAGTCTGGCAAAACATTCCAACATTGAAACTGACACTTGTATTCATAAAGAAATTTACATCTTACAAAAACATACTATTTGTAAGCATACATACTCTGACGGATTCCAAAATGTTGATAGATGTCCAGCTATAATGAACGAAACCATACTTTAAAAGCAACGACCTGACAAATCCTTAATGTGCAGAGTCTATAAGAATATTTGGAATTTATCACAGATGGTGATTCATAATATTCTTAGCCTCATCTGTTCCTACATCATTGAAGTATAAAAGCTTAACCAGTCCTGTAATAATATTGTAACCAAAAACACACATCTTGCTGGATTCCTAGTCCTATAGGCATCCAAGAAAATGGAAATACAGATAAAGCATCTAAAGAATTACTAAAAACGAATGACATTTGACCTACTTCAGAAAAAGCAAATTACACACCAAAATTTTATCCAAACAACTTCAACAATAGATTAACTATATTACCAGTCTTCAATTATATCTCAGAAAATTTAAAACTTACATCCTTGTTGAAATTAATTGAAATAGCTACTTTAGCTTTCTTTCAGTATACGGTCAGTTTTAGACCCACGAGAGTGACAGGTTGTAATCGCTTTATTTTTTCTTTTCTTCAGATTAGATTATTTACAGTGCTGTGCAGTAATATGACTCTATTTTTGGAGTGTATGATGAAATTTGACCTTGAAAAAAAATTTTGCTTCATCCGTAATTGTGTCAGATTTTTATCACGCCCAGACTCTATTGTCACGGATGTCGATTAGTTGTCGTACGTCCACTCTCTGCGATGGACATTACTTCAAGGAACCGTACGAAAATTGTAACATTACACGAACACAATGGCAAACCTTACAGAGAGATTGCGGATAATGTTGGTGTCAGTCTTGCAACTGTCAGTCGTGTGTCCTAGTACGGAAAAATAACCTGGATCCATTAGTAAAAAAGGTAAAGCAAAATGCAGTCGGAAGAGAAAAAAAATAAGTGTCAAGATGCAAGAGTGTGAAAGATCCTAGGAAAACATTATTCGCTTTGTTTCGATTAGCTTTCACAAGAGTGAATTAAGATATTATTGAATAAAAATTCGAATTTTAGCATGAAATGACCCAAGTAGGTCAATATGCTAGTAAAACAAACCAAACCGTTTTTCTCTTGTGTTACTGCTATTGTTGAAGACTTGCTGTTTAACTTTATTTACTTTAGGGTCGTATTTTATATGTCAGCTTTACTAAGGGGGTTGGGTCCTCATAGCCTAGCATCTGATTCATTCAGAAAAATAACTCTCCGGTGTTCTACCTTTTTGTTTTCACTTTAATCCACAATTTTGACGACTTCCTTTTTACCGCCACACATGATTAGTAAATATATTGATTGACAAAGAAACGAGATTGCACCAAAAATGTCCAAAATACAAAGTTACCATTTATAGATTATTTTCTCAGTTGAGCCCTCAAACCATAATAATAGAAGACTCACAGAAGATCAATCTTTCGACAAAACTTATTTTTAAAACTTGAATGGAAAGTAATCTTCATATTTAAGTTTCGTTTCTTTTTTTTTTTAAATAATGTTCATCTTACACAAGGCTCAAGAGTCACTCCATCTAGATGGTTACTGAAGAAAGTTGTGTGATCTGTAAGAGGCACAGTTTAGGAGGATAGTGGGAAAGCTGACGGTTAATTCTAGACTTTAACAGGTGGTCATGAAAATTGCGTGCTTAGTTGCGAATATAGCCTAAGTGATACCTTAAGAGGATGGGCACATCAATAAACGGAAGACTATCCAGCTTCAACTCGAAAAAAATATGTGTGCAGAAATTTTAAACCTAAGACCTGAGAATGTGATTGTATGACGTAAAAATGACATCGTATAATTTTTCATGATTAAATGGGAATACATTATCTGTGAAATTCAATTCTGTATAAAAATATTTAAACATTAATGGATTTTTAAATTCCTATGTGATTTTCGGGTTACCATATATATATATATATATATATATATATATATATATACTCTCACACCTTGATTGAGCACTATGGAAGAATGATAGACTTTGAAAAACAGTAGCTACACTAGCATATACGCATCGTTCATTCAGTAATGAATTAGAACACACTCAGCTATTGTGCGTGTGTATAATAATATACACACAAAAAAGTCTGGCTCCTTCTACCGAGCGCCCAAAGCTCAGAGGTAGAATCGCCGACTGACGCCGATTCGGTCGGGTTTCAATCCTGGGTAAAAAGCAATCGGATGTCTAACCGTACTGATGAGCTGTGATACAGCAAAACAGATTTTTCTGCGGATGACTATATATATATATATATATATTAAACGAGGAGCCTAAACCTGTGGCCTTGTACTGTATAAATTGTAATAAAGAACTACATACTAAACGTGACAGTGAATGAGATAAACTGATGGACAGATATATGTAGTCCTTATTCAGCTGTCAAATATTCTTTCTCCAATTTCCACCTGCTACAGATGTCAAGGTGTTTCTACATTAAATAACAAGAAAATGTTTCAGACATCGATTTTTATCGATGAAAACAATTGATATGGGAACGGCTGCATTCTCCTCGAACAGCAAAAAAAAAAAAAAAGCCGTGTGATTTTCGTTTTGTCTCTTACCACTCCCAACGAAAGCATCATTTTCCCTCTGGCTTTACATTTCATTTTCATATTTTTATGACCTGCTTAATTGTTTACTATATCATGCGATTGCCTTATCGATTTC
Organism: Ascarosepion bandense; assembly: GCA_037127315.1. Taxonomy (NCBI): domain Eukaryota; kingdom Metazoa; phylum Mollusca; class Cephalopoda; order Sepiida; family Sepiidae; genus Ascarosepion; species Ascarosepion bandense. Next base: position 12,841,265 of record JBBBDQ010000145.1, on the reverse strand, counting down.
GACGTAATGTCATTGAGCGCTACCGACTCGTAACTGTAACATTGGCTTTTCTAATTTCTCTCTATTTGGTAAGGCGGGATAAAACATCATTTACAAATGTCTGTTATCTACGAAAAGAAGTATATTAGGACAAGTGTGTGTGTATGTGTATATATATATATATATATATATATATATAGTCTAATATATACGGAGTCTAACCGTACTGATGAGCTGTGATACAGCGAAACAGATCTGTCTGCGGGTGACGATTTACGCTCTCACACCCTGATTGAGCACCCTGGAAGAACGGGGGACTTTAAAAAACACTAGCTACTCTAGCATCTACGCATCGCTCATTCAATAATGAATTAGACCACTCTGGCTATTGGGCGTGTATAATGATAATATGCACGCTAAAAAGTTTGCCGTCTTCTACCGAGCGCCCATAGCCCAGAGGTAGAATCGCCGACTGACGCCAATTTGGTCGGGTTTAAATCCTGGGTTAAAAGCAATCGGAGTCTAACCGTACTGGTGAGCTGTGATACAGCGAAACAGATTTGTATGCGTATGACTAATATATATATATATATATATATATATATATATATATATATAATGATGAAAAACATCGGGCAGACCCGTTATTTCATAGTAAATCGGAAGTATGGCCTATTTCAGGCGAACTATCATCAGCTTCCGTCTTCCTTCTTTTTACACGAAGGAAATTCACAAAGACCCGGAAAAAAATCGGAATAAAAATCGGGATTTTTGTTTGAATTTCATTCGTGTAAAATCTTCTGTAGAATAGAGACGGAAGATGATGATGGTTCGCCATGAAATAATTTGTCTGACTAAATTTTTTCTTATATTTGCTCTATATTTATTTATATACATATATATTTAGAGCTCTCTTATAGAGTTATCCTACCACTCTATGTACAGGATACTTCTTTGGTTTCCTCTGTATCTACACCGCATGCTTATATATATATATATATATATATATATATATATATATATATATATATATATATTATAAGCACAGGAATAAAAACAATAACAGTAATATTTTTAAAAAATCAAATGCATAGCAATTTTAACTGGACAAAGCTTCACTTTGAAACATCATCCAAAAAATACGTAACTATCGTTGACTTAAACAAAAAATTAAATCTATTATACAAAATTTAAAACCATTAACCCCATCGTCAAAAATAACAATTCACGTGCAAGATCTATATTACAGCGAACCAATACTAATTACGAAATTACATTGAAGAACTGCGTTCGTAATCCTTTGTTTCGTAAATGTGTGTATAGGAAGCAGTTCTTCATTAATATAGGTTTCATAGACAAGAGAGATTTTATGAAAAAAAGTTTGATAAACACCAACAATGTTCTCTTGTGCTTAATCGAGAAAAACTTTCATTAGATGTGTTTGATTGGTTTGTTTCTTTAACAGAATATCAACTCCTGTATGCATCATTTAATGCCGAAATTTTATGTTATCGAGAGCTTTCAAGTAATAAAAATATCATACGTTATTTTGCTTTCACAATTGGATACATGGTAGATGTTACTAAGCGTTTGTGCAAATATAATTACTAAAGGCTGTGAGATGTGTTTTAAAATTATTTTGGAATAGATATATATATATATATATATATATATATTCAAGAAATTGTAGGATATTATATGGATTAATGTCATGAAATAGTTCATGTTGGTTGTTTGGTTTTGTTTAGCGTCATATCAACCACTATGAGTTATTTAATGCTGAAATGTAAAATTTTTCGAACGAAATTTGAAGGCTTCAATTAAATATATTTTGAAAATTACCTGTATACCCTCAACTATAGATAAAATGTATTGGTCATTTTTTATAATGAAAAAGTTTGCTGGTATTTTGATCAAAAAGCAGCAATTACGAGGTGATTCCGCGCTCCTTAAAACTCCCAATCTCCTGATCAGAAGCCTTGCTGCCGGATGTACTTTATCGTCATGCCCAGGACTAAAGTATGTTTGTGCACGTTATATATTCTCGTATTGTTATATTCTAAAATGGTAAGCTTATTTTATATTTCATGCAAATTTTGAATCTATTCCTCAACAGAATATTTTAAAACGGTTCTTATCTATATATATATATATATATATATATATATATATATATAAATTGTTTGCTCTGCTATTGTATTGAGCGCTTTACGTGTTAGGGTTCTCGTCTCGGTTTTTTTGTCTTTCGACGAGTACTTTGACTTTTGTTCAAGTACTAAGTTTGTTTCTTTTTTTGTTACCATTTTCCCCCCTCCGCGTTTATTTCAACCAGTGTTGGGTTGGTTTAGTCCTTTGCTTTCGATTCTTGTCCTGTTGGAATAAAAAAAATCTCGGTCTAGCCCTGTTGCATTTGTTTAATAGATGGTTTAAGATTTCCTTATATTTTTGCTGTATTCATTCTTCCTTTGATGACTTCTATTTCTCGTACTTCGTTATACGAAAAACAACTCAACTCATGACACTTCCACAGAACTTTCTCCCAGATTTCATCTGATTCATGGTCATTCTCTTTTAACAAATTTCAAGCGGTCTTACACATGTTTACGTTTTAACAGTGTAGTCTTTCTTGGTGATCTAGAATGCAGGGTTGTACGATTCAGTGACCTCTTAATAATATATTTAAATACTTCGACATCGGCATTTTTCAGATCGTTCTGAATCTTTCTTCGAGTAAAAAAAAAAGAGAAAGTTGGTTGTTTACATTCCGAATTATATATCGTTCGGCAGCCTCGTTTAATTTACGCAAAAGACCAATCCTTTGAAAATTTTCAGTAGTATCATATTCCTCCACTTTAAAACGACAGCACCCACTGTTCACACAAGCAAATTTAAATCTTAAGCAATTATTCAATACCCCTTGCTATCATTGTGCAGCTTCATAATCTTGTCACATGTTTGACAATTTTGTTTCAACCATTTTAATAGGTTTAAATAGCGGGACAGTCTGCACTGTATCAGACTTATCACTGTACCGATGGAGTGACATGATTGGTTAATACATATATTAAAGACAACCTGTGCTTGGATGAAGTACAAACCATATCAAAGTACTTGAAATAGTTTTTACTGTATTATTTGTATAGGTGTTGAATATTTTTGCACTCAGATTTGAAAATTGGCAATAAAAACACATAAAAATAATGCTTCTCGATTTTTCTCTGTTTAGTTAAACAATGTTCCTAAAAATATTTAAAGTACCATTCAGATTTAACAGTTTGTATTGTAAAATTTTAAAAAATTGAATACTTTTGCTACCAACTGTGTGTCTGTGTGAGCAAACAAACAAACCAACCAGGTATCTCAATGATACCTATGATATCAGGGGAAACAACGCGCCCAACAATCGACTTTAGTACTTGAAAGTAGAATTTGATAGTTTAACAAGCATGTTTTGTTTTTAGCAAATTTCAAGTCAATTTGGGCATTTAAAATAGGAAAAAAAAATATTCTGCTGTCAGTAGTTAGGAATAAATGCCAAGGAAAATATGATTGACACAAAGAATATTAAGAGAAAAAGGAGAGAAAATGTTTATATTTAATTTTTATTTAATTGTTTTTTTACTTTATTTTTTTTTAAAGATAAAAAATTACTTGAACAGTTTCCAGTTCTTTATTGGTTAAAAACGAAACACATATAGACATTGATTTTTGTTTTTGTATTGACCTTTCCTCTCATTCTAAAAACCGAAAACATTTATAGCCTTGTCTATGTAGTTGACTATTCTATCTATTGAGGCACATGAGTGTGTTTTGCTCCATAGAAATGAGAAGGTTTTAATATATTTGATATTTACCATCGATAGTGGTGGAATTAAGAGAATGAACCGGTAGTTGGCTGTTTCAGTCTCTAAATTGTTTGGATCTACCTTGGAAGCAACGTTGAGCCTGGTCAGTACTAAGATGGGTGACTACTTGGGAATACCAGTTGCTGTAAGCTTCAGGTCGGGTTAGACTGTGTCTGCTATTGGTACTACGTAATCCAGTACTACCTGCCACTGGTCGGGTTATCGGCAACTAAACCGGCGCCCCCGCTGGATGCAAGCTCAGTTAGCGTGTAGTGTAGGCACCCCGAAGGACAAAAGCAAGACCTGTCAAAAGGTAGAAGAGCGCCTATGAGCCAACGTCCACCTAAACAAGCAAACCAGCAATGGTTTAAATAATCTTCGCCAACCCGCATTGCCAAGGGTAGCGAGTACGGAAAATTGCCTGAAATGACGGACATGAAAACAGTGAAAATCATCCAGGGTGGGGTTCCTGAAAGGAGAGTGAAAAAAAAAAACCTGATCCAGATCTTGCCTGGTAGACAATTTCAGTCTTTTTATTACTGAGACTGAAAGGTTTATTTGCATGAAAGAAACGATTAACAATATTCTGATCTTGTTCGTTAGATATTGCATCAGTAGATAAGAGGTTAAGTATTGTCCTTCGAAGAAACGGTTTGGTTTTAAAGCGTTGGGGATTGAAGAAGCTAGTATTTTGAAACTCCACACCTGAATCGAGATCGTCATATGTAGCAGGATGACGGAAAAGTGCAAAACAACTGGAATCATGACACAATTTGTGTACCTCTGAAAACATCGAAATTACATTCGTCTATATCTGATTAATGATGCTGCTCTATGCACCATCTGGGTGTGACGGATAAATGATGATATCTGACTAATACAAATATAACATTTATCACTTAGATGATGTGATATTTAGCACCCGACTTCAGAGTTTCGTAGATAAAACAATTTGTAATCGTTCGGTTCAGTTGGCAAATAAACGACGAGATGGAAATTGGAGTACTTATGCGTTTCGTTCCGAAAAGGTACTTCTTCGGTTAAGTAACAGTTATTGATTAAATCAGTTTAATATACAAATGACAGAAATAAAATAAACAACTTGCTTGGAAACTTTGAAGATCGATAACGCTCAGCTTTTCAATTGAAATTTTGGAATCTAATGTATCTAGATGTGTAACTTGGATTATCTTAACTTTTTATCGTTAACATTTTCATCAGTAGTAATTCAAAAGAAACAGAAATACATAGTCAGCCTATTTACTGGTTGTATATCTACCGAGGAAGATCCTGAAATTAGTGCACTTTAAATAAATTTCTGCTTTAATGAATTTATTTCCTTTTACTTCTGTCGCGCTTCTCACCTGTGGAACTCCTTTTCTGCTTTTTTCTTGTCAACTTCCATCTTCAAAGACTTAACTGTGACATGGTGTAATGGTTTACAAGCTTTTCTTGCCAGAACAATTTCACTTAGTGCTCCATACGTTCGGTCATGTACCTCATATAAACTACGTTTAGAAAATCGTTTAAGCATTTCAACGTGAGGTAATGGTTAGCAAGCTTGTCTCGTTAGATCAATTCAGACTGGCTAGTGAGTTCGATTCCCACCGGGTGAATTTTTTTTTTTTAATCATATCACCCCAAGCAAGGCGATAACGCCACTGATGCGCAGGGGGGCTATGTAAGGGTAAAAAGAATGGAAAAGAGAAAGCCGGAAACCACATCCTAAACAGAGAACAAGGGATGAGCATCTTCACCTGTTCAATAGACGAGGGTGGAATGTGAACCGGGCGATAGTTTAGTCTATCTACTCCAATTGAAAAAAAAATAAAAATAAAGAGAGAAAAGAGTGAAAAGATTGGAAAAGAGAAAACCGGAAACCGCATCCTAAACAGGAAAGCAAGGGATGAGCCTCTTCACCTGTTCAATAGATGAATATTTGGATAGCACCTCAGTATATACGGTATGACTGACTCAATTATGTACCTATTTTTAAAATTGAATACCTTTCGTAAAAATACTTTTTTAAATCTTTCATTTAAAAAAAAAAAAATTTCTCTAGAGTTAGCTATAATATTTAGCATTCAGTGTCTTAGCAAACTGTTCTGTTTTAGGTAAAGACCACTAAAACATTATCGTCAGACACTGACACAACCCGGATGAATGAGAAAGGTCGCGCAGTTTAAAGAATGCTGGACCAAAAGATGATTCCTCTTGACAAGAGGACATTTTCTTAAATTTTCTCGAATGCGCAGGCCGATAGACATAATACGCTCTGCTTAAAATAAAGGCAAGCGTCTATTTTAAACAAACGTCCCCGCTAAAAATAATGTTTGAAACAATAAAAATGTCAAATTAGAAATGAATTCATTAAGGCTTTTGAACATATATTAAGACTTGTGTATTTTGACACGAATCCATCCTTTATAAATGCTTTATTGAATGTGACTGACAAGGCAAACCGAATAAGCTTTTTTATTAAAGCGCCTGTATTCGTACAGGCGCTTTCTTTTCCGGACATAGTGTACAAAATCTGTTAAAATGCTCTGTAGATCCGAGCACTTTCGGTTAATTTATGATGCATTAATTACTAAGGATGTTTTTTTTGTTAGTCTTGATTAATTTTTGTTAAACAGAAAAAAAAAAAAAAATATATATATATATATATATATATATCCGAGTGGGTACAGAACGAAGAAAGAATTTTTTTCCGTCCAAAACATTAATTTAAAACAGTGCTCCATATATGATGTATAGAGCTGTGAATATTTATTATAAATTCTTTTAGAACATGTACATTATATATATATATATATATATATATATATATATATATATATATATAATATAATATGTACATGTTGATGTTTGTCTTAGCCGATATCATTCGGCTTTTTCCTCTTCTACTTTTTATCTTTTTTCTTTAATGGACTTGACCCCAAGCAAGGTAGTAAAGCCACTGAAGCAGATGGGTTTACTGGTTATGGAAGATTTATATTTATATAAGATTTAGAAAAAACAACTCAAATCCTCTATTATTTTAAGAGTTTTCGTTTCGTTTTTGTTTTTTTAAGGATAAGTCTAATACTTTCCGAATAGATGTTGGTAAGTTTTCATGTGTATTTAAATGTGTTCTAATAAAACTATGGTCATATGATTTATTCAGTTTAACAAAAAAAAAACTTTATCAACGGCTTCTAGATTAGGTGAAAAAGTTTAGAAACTTTGGAAAGGTATTAATCCGTCTCTTCTCCCTCCAGATATGTGTTAAATGGCAGAACAAATTGTGTTCTATAGCCTTGTTTGGTGACCAGTATACCGCAGATGGCAACCTACTGCAGGAAAATGTCTAGTCAGTTATGTCTCTTCGTCCAAGCGTGTATCACGTCTGGCACTTAACTGACTGAATCGCAGTATTGTTAGACCTCTTCAATGAAACTAATATCTAATATATATATATATATATATATATATATATATATAGATAGGTGTGAGTTTGTAACCCTGGGTTTCACGCTCTTGCGATCGTCAGACACTATATATATATATATATATATATATATATATATATATACACACTTTTCAGACACACACACACACACACACACATATATATATATATATATATATATATAAAAACATAATTTTGTGTTCAAGAATTTTTTCTTGCCCCGTTTTATAACTTTCCATCTACTGTTTGAACACAGGGGGTGTGTAGTTTGTGTTAGTCTAAAGATTTATTGTTGCTTATGCTTTATTGTTTGTCGTAAATCGTTCGCTAATAAATTAGACATAATGCTCATGTGGCGAAGCACCAATTCAATTTTTCTCGCTGTTTAGAAAGTTAACATCTCTTACCTCTGGGATGTTTTGAATATTCGATGTTTGCTCCGTGGGGTGACTTTCTCTTCGATACATTTCAATAAAAATATTTCCTTATATTTTTTTTCCATGGGAATGGAACGATATAAACAGATTATTTGTATTTTCTTTATGGTCATAGCTTTGTATTGTTGTTTTTCACGTCGACAATAGGAAACATATGATAAATAAATCTACACATATCTAAACTTATTTATAAATGGAATATTTTCTATGTGTGTGTGTGTGTCCCCGTTATCTATAGACTCCGAAACGGCTGAACCGATTTTCTTGAAAATTTACACAGTTGTACTATAAGCGTCTGCGAGTGTTCTTAGCTAGGTTGTGCGTCGAGGTACCCCCGATAAATAACGATAATCGAAAAAATCGGGTTATTGGAGTGATCCGATTTTAATCAACTTTGATACTCATAGACAAAGATATAAGAAACGATATTCAGAAGTTTCAAGTTTGCAGTTCTCACAATAGTGCAGAAAATCGATTATATATATATATATATATATATATATATATATGGCAAGATGTTTGTGTGTCTGTTTATCTGCCTTTGTTTTTTTTTTTTTGTTTTTTTTTTCAGCCCTTTTATTTTAGTTTTTACTTCGGGTTTGGTTCTAAGTAGGTATAATTGTAGTTCTTAGTCTTAGCCATGATACCATTTACTCAGAAGACTTATTTAGCTTTAAATTTCAGTTTACGACGAAAAAAAACTTATTTGATATCGATATCAGGGAATCAAACAAATTCAAACGAAAATTAAGGCTAAAAATTACAAATTTAAACAAAATGCTTTTTAGTCTTTCGTGTCAACGTCCAAAGAGTCTAACCTCCAGGACGAATAGATTAGTTTTAAAGCTTTCATTACACCCGCGCAACGCCGGGCTATACTGCTAGTGACTAATAGTGGATAAGTGAATGACAATAGAAACAAATCCTTAGTGATGCGCTTCTTTGCATGAATAAACTAATAACAGGTCAGTCTTAAATTAGATGAGGAGAAATAATGCAGGTGACGGATGCTGATTTACATTAAAAACGTTAAAGCTACATAAAAGATCATCTCTAGATTTAAAGGTTCTGGGTATAACGATAAAATACACCCGGCAGCAAGGCCTCTCATTGAGAAGTAGTGAGGACCATAGAACTTAATTGCTGTCGTTTCTAGGTCCACCCTGACTCGGAGTGGTAGTATCTGACATCAAACAATTTATTTAGCATCAGGCTAATGTCACCGAACGTCTTAATGTTAAGATATTCCTTGTCAGTTCTGTTCAATATATATGATAAAATTATGATTTTAAAGTATGTTATTGTGATACCTCGACCCGGCCGGTTCGCTGCCCCTGGTCCGGAACTTGTTGTAATGATGATGACGGGAACCTGAACGGGCTGATGCTATCGAAACGACACCAATTATGATGACGCTCTCGAGTCGCTAATCGTGACGATGGCCTCGTCACTGTTGCTGGTCCTCAAGACGTCTATTACAACGGTGAACCTTTCTGCCCACGCTGTGTTCTTTGATCACAGAAACGTCACGTTGAAAACCCGGTAGCCGTCTCTCTACCACCTCAAACCAGACCAGATACTCGTGTACCCTTGTGTTAAAAAAAATAAATAAATACGGCACCAAAAAAATAAAAAAAATTCGAAGACGCCTGGATAAGTTACGGAAGAAAGTTTTCATATATATATAAAAGTATTATAAAAGCAAAATATACAATCGCCGAATTTCAAATTTTTCAACGGAAAGAAGGATTCGTTTAAGCAATCAGTTTTAAAATTTTCCAAATAAAAAAAAGTGTCTTTTCATAACAGTGCGAAGTTTAGTTAAAAATAATCAGATTTAAATTTTTCCAAATAAAGACAAGTCTTTTCCCAGTTCTTTACTGAAACTTTATGGAAGTGGCCGAAGTGGGAGCGACGTGGCAGCAGGCGGTAGAGTTGTTTGGTCGCTGTCGCTCGACAGCTCTGAAAAACTCTCAAATTCTCTCTAAATCTCTACCGAAGTTTTACGAAAACGGCCGAAGTTGAGCATTCTGGTGATAATAGTAGATTCGTTTCGTCGCCTTCGCTTGGCAATAAAAAAAAAATCTATTTTAAGCTAGTTTAACTCTTTCTCGGTTCATTCAGTTTCTATACATCCTTAGTTATGACTCTATCGGAGGGGCAGTATTTTAAGTTGATCGGCAGCAGGCTTTTCTGCGTTTCTTTACATCTTCAGTCATGAGTTCTATGGGAGGCGACCAGTCTCTGGGTCATGGCTCCCAGTTGGGAACATTTTTTCCCTCAGTCGTTACATCTCGACTGCAATTTCAAAAATTACCCAACCAACTAATTTTTCTCACTGGTTCTCGATTTTTATAGCTGTCCCCAATTCTCTTGGGGGATGGACCGAATATCTATGCGACTCAAAACTTTGACCAATGAGATTATTTTCCATTTTATTATTTGACTTATGGCCCAACGAATAAAATATCAACACCTCACATGATGTAATACCTTTTTATCTTACTCCTCTCAATTGCATCATCTATTTTTCTGGCTTTAGAATCTGTTCTCAGGAATAATTTTGAGGATTTAACCTTAACTGACCTCATCAAACGTTTATGACAAGCCTGAAACACTATCCTAGCTAAAGTTTATTTTTTATTTTATTAGCTGCAAAAGCTTCCGCTTTATATCACACAATAACCGACAATATGACGACCCCATCTGTCCTGTCGCTTTACATCTGCAAAAATATTTTGATCAATTCACTTTCCAGCAAGTTTCCAAGATTTTAAAAATATGCAATATTTTTTTCTAAATTTCTTAGCTGCATTCATATTGCGAACGACAATAAACAATTTTATCACCTATTGTACTTATTTTTCTCTCGACTCATATTGTAATCTGCAAAATTAACAATACCACGAGTAGCAATTTCCTTCGCTCCGTTGTACTAAACCAAAAAGTACATTTACGTGGAAATGGGGTTACATTATATTTAGCATGGTCATTTAAGTGCCATAGATGATAGACGCTTAGGCGATCAGGTCTCGAAAGATACATGATTGACTGGGCAGAATATTTTCCAATGTAGGTTGCCAGCCAAGGCTAAAGAAGCCAATCTGCCCTGCTATTTAATCCATAACTGGAGTGAAGTGGCGGATTAATACCTTTCCCAAGGGCATTTGCGCGTAAGTGAATACATCGGAATCAACTCCGAATTTCTGATGACTATACCCATGGCGACGGTAACAACCCGTCTCTTCCCCATAGCTATGTGTTAAATAACAAGATAGATTTGATTCTATAACCTTAGCTGGAATAACCAGTCTACCGCATAAAATAATGGCAACATGCTGCGGGAAAATCTTAAGCCCAAACGTGTATCACGTATGGCGCTTAACTGACAGATATTTAGCATCATATACACTATTTAAGTACTTTTTTTGTTTCTGTTGGACATCCTTGATTTCGAAAAGATAGGTTTCTTAAAACATCCTTCAAAGTCATTCCATATTTAAGAAAAAAAAATCAGTATTTCCTTCACTGATAGTGCATGTCTTTGATCCAGTATTCATCTTGTACATTTGTAACAAGACGGGATGGGTTTTCCTTGATATCATCTTCTGCTATGTTTCTTCAAAACCCCACAGCATTATTTTTATTATATGTAAATTGCAATGACTTCTTTGGTAAGATAGTGTTTTTGTTTCGCTTTGTCCTCCTACCCAATTTTGAAGTTTCTCTCCTAGACGGGCTGTTTCACACGGCTAGAAATCTGTCTACCATGGCACTGACTTAGATGGTAGCCAAGCAACCGCCCGGGCACTGACCACTCAGATGGCAGCCAAGCAACCGCCCGGGCACTGACTCACTCAGATGGGTAGCCAAGCAACCGTCTCCGGGCACTGACTCTACCCAGATGGTAGCCAAGCAACCGGCCCGGGCACTGACTCACTCAGATGGTAGCCAAGCAAAACTGCCCGGGCACTGACTCACTCAGATGGTAGCCAAGCAACCGCCCGGGCACTGACTCACTCAGATGGCAGCCAAGCAACTGCCCGGGCACTGACTCACTCAGATGAGAAGCCAAGCAACCGCCCGGGCACTGACTCACTCAGATGGTAGCCAAGCAACCGCCCGGGCACTGACTCACCAGATGGGTAGCCAAGCAACCGCCCGGGCACCGACTCACCAGATGGTAGCCAAGCAACCGCCCGGGCAATTGGACTCACTCAGATGGTAGCGCTTGCCAAACTGCCCGGGCACTGACTCACTCAGATGGTAGCCAAGCAACCGCCTCGGCACTGACTCACTCAGATGGTGAGCGAAGCAACCGCCCGGGCACTGACTCACTCAGACAGCAGCTACAACCGCCCGGGCACTGACTCACCAGATGGTAGCCAAGCAACCGCCCGGGCACTGACTCACTCAGATGGTAGCCAAGCAACCGCCCGGGCACTGGATTCACCAGATGGTAGCCAAGCAACTGCCCGGGGCACTGACTCACTCAGATGGTAGCCAAGCAACCGCCCGGGCACTGACTCACTCAGATGGTAGCCAAGCAACCGCCCGGGCACTGACTCACCCAGATGGCAGCCAAGCAACCGCCCGGGCACTGACTCACTCAGATGGTAGCTACAACCGCCCGGGCACTGACTCACCTCAGATGGTAGCCAGCCGCCCGGGCACTGACTCACTCAGATGGCAGCTACAACCGCCCGGGCACTGACCTCACTCAGATGGCAGCCACAACCGCCCGGGCATCGACTCATCCAGATGGTAGCCAAGCAACCGCCCGGGCACTGACTCACTCAGATGGTAGCCACAACCGCCCGGGCACTGACCACTCAGATGGCAGCTGCTAACCGCCCGGGCACTGACTCACTCAGATGGTAGCCAAGCAACCGCCCGGGCACTGACTCACTCAGATGGTATTAGCAAACTGCCCGCACTGACTCACTCAGATGGTAGCCAAGCAACCGCCCGGGCACTGACTCACTCAGATGGTAGCCAAGCAACTGCCCGGGCACTGACTCACTCAGATGGTAGCCAAGCAACTGCCCAAAAACTGACTCACTCAGATGGTAGCCACAACTGCCTGCGCACCGACTCACTCAGATGGTAGCCGAAGCAACCGCCCGGGCACTGATCACCCAGATGGTAGCCAAGCAAATCGGGCATTTACTTTGTATTCTATCAGCGACGAGTAAGTTTCACTCAAATAGCTTCTTGCGAAACACTGCGCTATGAAAGAGACTGCCAAGCGAATGTTTTCCCGACCACTACAATCTTTATCTGTTCATGCTTATAATTACCTTCCTCGCCTATCCATATAAATTACCCCCATAACGTAACCCTCCTACCTCGAGTGGCTCTTTATCCTTGTGCAGGTTGAAACATACGTTAAAAAAAAACAACTGATACTCGGTGGTTTTTTTCTCGTAATTTTACTTTGCATTTACGTTGCAAAGATGACTGAAATATTTCTGCTTTCTTGTGAATAACGCTAGAGACAGCAGCGATCTTATTTTGTTTATATCATCCCCACCTTCTTTGCTTTTTTAAATAAAATATTCGTGATACTCATTTCTAAAGTTAGCAGCTTTAATTCTGCTGATCCAAATATCAATGTTTAATTTTCAAACTTAAATTTTTATGTTTTCTGAATCATGTGAAGCTATCGATAGATCCTTCGATCTTTCTCATCGCACTACAAAGATGAATCACACTGATCAAAACTGCGACACAATTTGCCGAGAAGCTATTAACTTTACGAATGTTTTCAATCAACTTCAGAAGTGCCCATACCACTTGTTATGGTGGCGTAACAACATCAAACGAGCTAAATTAATTAAAAAGGTTATTAACTGTCATATATCGTTTCAGTCGACTGACGAGACTCTCTCTGATCAGAAAATCTTTGGGGATATAGAGATTTAGAAAGAGAATCACAAAATCAACTTTCTTTGTTCGACGCGCAAGAAAAGGTTTTCAAACCATTCTCGTGAACGGGACTTCATAGGACTTTCAGTTGTCCAAAACCATTTCATCACTAATTAATAAAAACAGAAAATCGATATGTATACAACTTACTGGCCTTTTTGAAAAGACCATGTCATCAATGAATTGGTATTGCAGATTTCGTATTCACTTCTACAGCGAAACGATGTGAAAGCTGTTTTGTCCTGTTCATCTTGACAATCATGTACAAAAGGATATGAGATGTTTTCGTCAACTTAACTCTAAAGCGCCGAACAATGTCAGTCATGTAACGTCCCTTTTTTGTAAAGTGCATCTTTCGTTCGTTTTATCCTCCCACACTGCTTGGTGACTGATACCGTATTTCTAGTTACTGTTTACGTCCAGAAAAATATGTATTGCTCTATTCTTAGCTACACAGTTACTAAAGTTAAGACACTAGCTCTCTCCGTATTTATCTATCGATATGTTTAAATGTCCTTCTTTAACTCTTAATTTTAAAATTCAGATCGGTCGCTGTTGTAATCTTACAGATTTGTCATCCTTCAATTACTAATTTATTCTATAAGTTTAGAATCAATAATAAACAATTATTAATGACTTAATGCTGAAAATTAACTTTCGCCTCTTGATATGAAGACTACTTTAACGTATAAATTCATGTTCTTTTAGATGACAGATGGTTTTTAATCACCCCAAGAGTTAAAATGAGAAAAAAAAAAGACTGTGTACAGGGGCTGTTGAAGAAAGGATGAAAGATAGATGGGATTCAAGGAGATACATGACAACTGACACTGCATTTAAATTTTTGAAAATTGTAGCTATCAGGGCAGCAAGTAAACGGAAGGAAATTTTACAAAAAATAAACTGTTGGAGTAGAAGTGGTGGTTACATTTATTTAATGCAACGGTAAAAGCGTGATACCAAGATGCCAACCTAGTAGCACGCTTAAATTCACAATTTAAATGATGTATGAAAACAGGAGGGATATCTACAGACAGTTGTTACATACAATGGAATCAAGTATCCGTTATCTTTCAATATTTGTGTTATTTCTGAAAAGAGGTATTGTAATTAGATTGTTCGTACTGTCGTCTTCATCATTGCTGTCATGTTCACGACGTTCCGACCTTCTTCAGGTGATTGAAATTTCTAACAGAGCCCTTTACTTCGTTCACCAGGGTAGATTGTTCTAGTTTCATGAGTTATGCCTCTTTCAGATGTAAGTAAAGTGTTATGTCGTATTGAATCTCGCTGTTCGATCCTCCTTATTACAATCACGCTAATCATCATCACAGATTTCGTTAGACTTTGTTTACCACGGAGATAAAAAAAAAAAAAAAGTGGCTCGAAATTCCTTGTAAGGTACCGAGGTCAACACACACATGAAGAAGGCAGAACTGCGCAACGTTAACAGACAGAGGTTTGAATATATGTATATAAAGATATGTAAATAAAGAAAACGGATATTAGTTACACTATTTACAGTAGTGAGTTTAATTACATGATGCAACGTCAAATATCGAGAAAAGGAAAATAGTAAATAGACAAGTGAATTTCTTAAACAGCAAAAAACACTGACATTTTAAGCATTAACTTGCTAACAAACAACTGTACAACTTCGATAATAATGGTTCCCAAACATCTCAGTAGGCGCGAGTAGTGTAACGGTTTTCAGCTTCAAAAATAAATCGGCTTGCCTAGTTCAAATTCCAACCGAATTGGTTACGTCCACCTTCACGCAAATATACTGAGGATTGGTATGAATCCATCCCTCCTATAAATTTAATAACAAAGCAACATTTCTGTAACCTTTGGAGGCATTCAGTTGAGAAAGACAACTTCAAAATCTAGCTTGAAAAACGATTGTGCTCCGTCATGCTATGTTGGACCAGACACACTGCTGCTAAGGCTGATAAATTATTTGACGATGCGGCAGATCGTTGTAATATTGATTCTCAGATTGATATTTTTTTTTTAATCATTTCACCCCGAGCAAGGCGGAAACGCCACTGATGTGCAGGGGCTTACATAAATGTAAAAAGATTAATTAGAAAAGAGTGAGGAGTACAAACTAGTTAGAAAGGAACAATAGAAAGCTGAGAAAGCAGGTGCGATGACAGATACATAGGTGGAGAGAAAGGGAAGGTTATACAGGGGAGGGGAGAGAGCTAGAGTCCAGTGGTTAGTAGATGAGTATTGACTTTGCATTTAAATTTCTGGAGGTTGTAGCCGTCAGGAAAGCAAGAATAGGGGAGCGAGTTCCACAGGCAGGAAGTGCGAGAGAGGAGGCTGCAGGAGTAAAATCGTCGTCTGCATTTGGCTAACCTGACTGTGAATGGGTGGGACCCAGTTGCCAGTCTGGTTGCACGAGTAAACACCTGTTGAGGAGGCATCAGTGACTTAAGCTCGTCCGAGCAGAAGCCATGAAAGTATTTATAGAAGAGACAAAGGGAGGCCACATTTCGACGATGGGGAAGTGGCTGCAGTCGAGTCGCCAGATCAGTACCTATCATATTACAGACTCTCCTTTGGAGCTTGTCAAGAACACTGAGGAGAACGGCAGGGGCACCTGACCATAAATGGTAGCAGTACTCCATGCACGGACGGCAGGAAGAACTGAAGTGTAAAAAAACATAGCATGTTTTTTTTTAGATTATGTAAATGCGTTTAATAAATTACGTCTCAAAGTAATGTTAGCAAAGCTTAATACAGCTGGAAAAGATTTTAGAATGGTCCAACACGTATACTAAGAAAAAAGTGCCTGCATACGAATAGAAAATGAATTCAATAAATGTATAAAAATAGAAATGAGTGTAAGACAAGATGGTGTCCCTCACAAGAGTTATTCAACCTTCACAGTAAGGTGATTCCGAGAGAATTAGAATTTTTATGAGGATTCATCATTAGCGGCCACAGCTATCCTTTAAAAATCATAGATTGGGTTCACTAACCTTACGTGACAGACAGCCTTATACTATTCAGAATTCAAAACCGCGAGTCAAGGCAACGGAAAAATCATGACAGTTCGCAGATAATCCAAGAAAAGAACATGGAACTATAATCATCTAAGTACTGAAGGGACATGGAATTTTTTAATATTGAACATTGCATATATTATTTACATTCTTCGATTGCCCCTATCTTAATTACCATGTTTACGACGTTTCAGCTGTTGTATGCCCCGTCCTCCTTCAGATGCTATGAATTTTGATTTTTCGATCATTCTTATTCCATGTGCGATTTCACTTCCGGATGCCATGTATTTATTTCCCTTTAACTCAAATTCCTAGCACCTGGAGAAGGCTGGAACGTAAATAATGTAAGTACTAGCTCATCTCAAGTATAGATAAATACTCAAGATCGCATATTACACAATCAACTACTCAGATCGTGCAAGAGATTCTCCAATATTTACCACTAATAGAGCAGCACAATACATGATTATGTACATAAATCTCCTTGAAAAAAATGAAATACGAATGAACCGGCAATTCGAAAAATGTTAAAAATATAACAAAATGTATAATTCACTATGAAAACTAGTTCCTCTTAAAGTACCCCAAAAATTATTTCTTTAAATGCTATCTCTCTTCCTGGACATAGATAATCATGTCTCTCGTTAGATTGTTTTCTATATCCGATTTTCTTGGAAGTGCAGGGGGTTACCTGTTGCCTTTTCTCCGATTTTGAAATCAGAGTACGTTTTATCCTGTGTCAGCTACTCAAGTGCTAGATAACTCGGTCTACCTTGCTATTTAATATATGGTTAAAATCATAGCTCGAGTGAGAAGAGATGTATTTATACCTCAATCAAGGGTATGAATGCGAAAGTGAGCCAACGGACATAACATTTTGGTCCCGACTCTATATTTCCGCTTTCCCCGCTGTTAGCCGTTACACAATCAATACTCAGTCGTCAACATACATAAAATGCCACATGTATTTTAATGCGTGTGACGCTTTTTCACGGAGTACTCAGTAGGACCTTATCCTTGGCATAAGACTAGACAGTGAGAGCTTGATACTAGAATTCTAGAACCAAGTTCTAACTTAGAAGAATTAATACATATTAAGATAAAATAGCCCTAGATATAGCTTTGGCTATTCCCCTTTTGACGCTTCTATTCTCATCTTTGACGCTTCTATTCTCATCTTTGACGCTTCTATTCTCATCTTTGACGCTTCTATTCTTTGACGCTTCTATTCTCATCTTTGACGCTTCTATTCTCATCTTTGACGCTTCTATTCTCATCTTTGACGCTTCTATTCTCATCTTTGACGCTTCTATTCTCATCTTTGACGCTTCTATTCTCATCTTTGACGCTTCTATTCTCATCTTTGACGCTTCTATTCTCATCTTTGACGCTTCTATTCTCATCTTTGACGCTTCTATTCTCATCTTTGACGCTTCTATTCTCATCTTTGACGCTTCTATTCTCATCTTTGACGCTTCTATTCTCATCTTTGACGCTTCTATTCTCATCTTTGACGCTTCTATTCTCATCTTTGACGCTTCTATTCTCATCTTTGACGCTTCTATTCTCATCTTTGACGCTTCTATTCTCATCTTTGACGCTTCTATTCTCATCTTTGACGCTTCTATTCTCATCTTTGACGCTTCTATTCTCATCTTTGACGCTTCTATTCTCATCTTTGACGCTTCTATTCTCATCTTTGACGCTTCTATTCTCATCTTTGACGCTTCTATTCTCATCTTTGACGCTTCTATTCTCATCTTTGACGCTTCTATTCTCATCTTTGACGCTTCTATTCTCATCTTTGACGCTTCTATTCTCATCTTTGACGCTTCTATTTTCCTGTTTTTCGATTCTCATTTTTACTATCATATAAGAAATTAGATATTAAGTAGCAGTTAAAAAGTATTTTCGTTTTGTATTTTCCTATAACTTAATACATTGCTTAGTTACTGCTAAAAATCTTTAAATATTTCAAGGCGTCTTCCAGGTCTGTATAGCAATCTTCTTCGTCTTGACGAAATAGCTAAATTTCACAACATACTCGATTTTGTAATGTTTACTATGTAGCTCATAACTAAGTCTGTATATCTTTTCTGATAACAATTCTTTTTTTTTCTTAGAAGTTATCTAAACACTGATAGAAAATATAAAAGATATTACGTGTAACTTTATTTGAACAATGATGTTCACACTGTACAAGGCCTGAAAGACACTCGAGGTAGGGTGTTACGCACATAATCTGTGCCTCTTACTCTGTATGTGGTGAAGATAATGGTTAGCTCTAAACTCTAACAGGTTAAGATTGTAGTGGTGGCTTTCGCAGAGCATCGGTTCGTGGAAAGCTGCTGCTCGAATGAAACTTAGATTTCACCAACGAAATCTGAAGGGAATGAGAGTAGTTTCCTACAATAACCGTAAAAAAATGTAATTTGTCTGAGCATTTTCAGTGTATATAGCAATAGAGCAGTGGGAGACTTGCGACCTTTTGTTGTGAGAAAAGTGACTGTAGGGTAGAAAATAATTTGTCACTCAAAAGAACAGAGAGACACTTTTAGACGTGTTTTGAAAGTTAAGTAAATATCAGAGCCAAACCATTCCGAATTTTTTTTTAATCATATCACCCCGAGCAAGGCGGTAACGCCACTGATGTGCAGGGGGCTACGTAAGAGTGAAAATATTGGAAAAGAGAAAGACAGAAACCACATCCTAAACAGGGAACAAGGGATGAGCCTCTTCACCTGTTCAATAGACGTGGGTGGAGTGTGAACGGGCGATAGTTTAATCTATCTACTCCAATTGAAAAAAATAAATAAATAAAAAAGAGTGAAAAGATTGGAAAAGAGAAAGCCGAAAACCACATCCTAAACAGGAAACAAGGGATGAACCTCTTCACCTGTTCAATAGACGTGGGTGGTGTGTGAACCGGGCGATAGTTTAGTCTATCTACTCCAATTGAGAAAAGAAAAGAAAAAAAAAGAAAAAAAAGTGAAAAGATTGGAAAAGAAAAAGCCGGAAACCACATCGTAAGCAGGGAACAAGGGATGAGCCTCTTCACTTGTTCAATAGACGTGGGTGGAGTGTGAACCGGGCGATAGTTTAGTCTATTAATGTAGCGAATTCAACTAAGTTTTCAGAGTTTGTGGCCTTGTGTGATACTTAGCTAAACCTTGTGACTAAGTTTAATTATTTTACAGTGGTAACAATGATGAAACTTTGATAAAATACTAGGAATTCTGTTTACTTTTAAAACCAGTCTGGTCTTCTTAATTACAGACATAAAAATGTCGTCTAAGAATTAGTTGCTTTATATTTATTACTGTAAATAGCTGTTAAAATTAAAGGATTTTGTCTCTTATAAAATATTAGGAAGACCTTGACAGAATACATAAACATAAGAAATATCGATGTCAGGAACCATGATATACACCTCTTAATTGACTGCTTGTCTCGTTTTAGTTCGTTGTCTTTTCCATCGTGTAAGATAATTCTGTGTTGGTCTATGAGCCATTAGGAAGAGCAGGTTTTTTTTATGTAATCCGGTTTTATTTCTGAGAGAATATCTTTGGTTGTTTTTGTTAAGTGACATACAACCTCTGTTTTGTTTAGACTCGAAATCTAAATATTTCTTGCTGTAATTTTATTTTTGGAGATGATAATTAACCCATAGCTGGTGGGGGTAGAAAAGATGGATTCATACCTTTCCCACGAAGAATTGAGCGTAAGTAAATATATCGAACTCGACCATAATTAGAACTCGGCTCTCCATTTAAGTATTCCGAAGCATTCTCTCATGACACCACTCCCACAATCAAGCTTATCTCCTGGTATTTCCAAGCAGTCACCCATTAAAAAATGTTTCGATGTCGCTTAACTTTGGTATGAGAATCGATGTTTCAACATGATGTGGCCGTAATCTTTAAAGAAAGAGCGTATTATATAGGGGAAAATATTATAGATTATTTTAGTTCTAAGTAAAATATGCTTGAAAAAAAGTATCAGAAACATGTATTGCCTGTTTCATTCTTGTACAAAGACACGAACCCAAAGCAAATATTTCCATTAAATAATCAGTTATTAGATTTGGTAATCTAACATCGAAAATGTTTCCAATCTAATGGCTCCTCAAAACGAATGCACGGGCTCACAAAATTCTTGCAGACAAGATTTTGGTAAGTGGAAGCTGATTGAGCAGGCTTAATTTTCTATTTTGAAATTGCGATGACCTCAGAAATAGTGAAACAGTCATTTCCGCCAATTTTGTAAAAACCGATTGCAATATCAAAACAGAACGTGCGCAGACACATCACGCTCAAACATGGCGACGCAAAATGAATTCGTACATATTCATGTATATGATGAAGTATTAACGATAAGGGAAAAGCTATAAACATACGCATTTAAAATTATATTTATCGCTTTCTATTTCTTTTCCTCTCGTTTGTGTGTGTGTACGTGTGTATATATATATATATATATATATATATAAGCAAGCGGTGTAGATATAGAAGAATCCAAAGAAGTATCCTGTACATACAGTGGTAGGATAACTCTCTAAGAGAGCCTTAAATATATATGGCTATAAATACATATACAGCAAGTATAAGAAACATTAAGGAAGACACGTTATTTCATGGTAAATCGGAAGTATCGATCTATATCAGGCGAACCATCATCAGCTTCCGTCTTTATTGTACAAAAGATTTTACACAAAGACGGAAGCTGATGATGGTTCGCCTGAAATAGGCCTACACCACCGATTTACCCTGAGATAACGTGTCTGCCTTAATTGTTCTTAAATGGTAGGGATTGGCTGCTAGCCAATTGCTGTTGCACACACCTGATCAGATAAATTTGTTTCTTTGATACCCACAAAGCCCACATGTGGCGTATATTGCAACCATGCTGAGTAGAACTTGTTTACAGTTTCTAAGAAAGAGCGCATTATCAACAGTCTGAGTAAGGCTACTACGCTTACAGCCTCGTTCACGATGACTTATCTTCGCACTAGCACAACCATCAATATTTCCGAAATAGTTTCGTGTACCTAATTTCACTCAAGGCTAAGGTCGACCTGTGGTATGGTTTTTAGACACATTCCAAAGATGCCGCACGCTGACATCACTGAAACCGGGAATCATTGTCGGAAATGAATGTTGCAAAGATATATATATATATATGTGTGTGTGTGTGGAGAGCGAGAAAAATAGAAATAAACAGTTATCTCTATTATTCTTGTATAGGTTTAATTTTTATATAGTTGTGCGTATGTCAGTTGTTTTGGAAGAAAAACTTTTATATCGCAATAGATGGTTACGTAAATCATAATTTTCATGTTACATTTTCGACCAGATTCACTTCTGAATATATCAGATGACCTCCAAAGTTTTGAGAGGAAACACTTTAATCGGACCAAGAAACTTCAATTCCACATCGTGTGTGTGTGTGATGGGCATTAAATATAGTCGATAAGGATAGTTTAATAAGCCTTTTATTTACTTTTTCCAACATTCTATCATTTTTATTCGTTTTAAGGGGTTAAAAAATTGTCAAATTATATTGTTCCGATCACTTTGTCAGATCTTCAGCCCTTTTTTAGGGTGTTGTATTCGGTTTCCTTATACTTCTTATATTGTAGTATATAGAAGTTTTTAATTTGAAGATTCTTATAGATTAATAACCTTTTTCAGCAGTCATGGTCCATGGACAATTTTTATCTGGTTTAACTCCTAAAAAACAGAAAAATGTTACAATACTGGAAAAAATCATCTTTGTTGACCGTATTCAATGAAAAATGCTTAAAGAAAAAGGTTACTGCCCCCCCCTCTTTCTCTTTATATATATATATATAGAGAGAGAGTGAGTAAAAGAAATATATATTTAGACACATACACTTATGTATGTATGTATGTATGGTGCGCGATGGGTAAATTTTCGCCAATTTATATTTTAATTTCGCTCCTCTGAATTTTGGTCGATTGCACAAAAGAGAAAATGTGCACGATGACTTAATTCACTCCGCCTAATATTTGGAAACGGCATATTGTACTGCTTAGCATTCGCTAGCTTCAAATACGAAGATGTTAAAGTGTTTAAATATCACTCTAAAGAGTGAAGAGGATTTTGACAGAATTGGATGAATCTAAGGGTGATTACAAAGGTGTTTTGTGTGATCACTAGTTATGGCAAAATTATGTCACCATTTATCTTCCCACGGGTCCTTAGACCTACACAAAGTGCTTTGAGGAGATAGTGCTGCCTTGGGTCAAGAGAGTGGCTACTGGAAGGTCATGTGTCTGGCACACAAGTCATTTCTGTGACCACAAACCAAGCCACTTAACTTCCCAGACTTAATCATTATGTGTCTGGGGGCGCAGTTGAGTAAATGACCAACAAGGCTCTATTTAACACCAAAGATGAACTGAATGCAAGGATTATGTCTGCATTCACCAACTTAAGAGACAATCGGGAATAGTTGCAGGAGATTCCAAAGTCATCTGGAGGTTGTGGTTGAGGCCAATGGCGATTTTATTGACTAAATTTACTCTTCAGTATTTCAAAATATTTTGTGCAATTTTGGTAAATATATTTGTTAAAATGAGATGTCAGTGTTATTTTCATTTTTGCGTAATTTAGGTGAAAATTCATCCATAGCACCCTGTATATACATAAGTATGTATGTATGTATGTATGTGTATATATATATATATATATATATATATATATATACGCACGCTTACTTATAATAGAGTATGTGTGCGTATAAATCGTCACATGTGGGTTGTTTATTCGTTTAATGAAGTCATTATAACAACGGATATAGAAGTTCAAATCGATAAACCCAACTCTAATTTCAATTCTTGTTATATTTCTAAGTATTTTATACTTTTATCCTGGAAGCAGCCAGATAATGAGAAAGTTACGCTTCCAATTTGTCATTTAACAACTTAGTTCGTTTATAAAATTCAGATAAGAAAATGCGATCAGCACGCAATTAGATCTAATCTCCAAATCTCGACACACGACCAACCATCACCACAGCGACTACGACGACAGCGTCGACTGTCAGAGAAACTAATTTCCAACTGACTAACCGCTCCGTTGTATGGTTGTACGCGAAGCCTATTTATATCTATTTTTCCTGCTTTTACTCAGTTCCAATGTTTTTAAGCTCTCACTCTCTCTTCCATTGATTGTTGTGCTGTGAATATTAATTTCTCCAAACCTTCGTTCCTCATGTATCCGAAAAGGCCAATTATATTGCAATGTTACGATGTGATAAAGTATTTCAGTGTGTAGAGACTGGCAAGGTTAAACTAAATCTGGTACAAAGCATCATTAATCGTGCATCCTGGTTTCAAAGTCCTCTGCATCGAGGAGACATTAAATAAATAAATCTAGTTTACTTTATTGCCATGTTTACGATGTTTCGGTCTTTGTATGTTCCGACCTTCTTCAGCTGCTAGGAATTTTGAACGGAACCCTTTATTTTGATCATTGGGGTATATTGTTCTCGTTCTGTGTAAATCCGGAAGTGGTATCGCACTTGGAATAAATAGACACTCCAGGGATCTTCCTAGCACCAGAAGAAGGTCGGACGAAATGTCGTAAATTTAGCTTAGTATGGTCCAAGGTCACATAAAGAACAGTCATTTGGATCGTATTTGTTACTCAGTTTTAAACGTCAACCGGACAGGCTAGCTCACCATAGCCGAAGGCCGAGGTGTTCGAATATTCACCCTGGAGTTGATAACGACAATTTTAAATGAAGAATTCGTTGTCAAATGAGAAAGGCTCAAGAAACTTGAATAAAAGCGGATATAATGTCTCAAAATATGAAGTTGAGACTCAGCTGGTTAATCTCGGGTTGCATTGAAATTGATAAATTTTGAAGATTCTTCTTTCTAGAGTCGTCATTTTTATCTGATCCCGTAATATATCTATATATGTTATTCTTCTGTGAAGTTTTTTTTTTAATCATTTCACCCCAAGCAAGGCATTCCACTGCCACTATTGCGCTTGGGGCTACATAGGGGAAGGTAAATAGGAAGCGTGGTTAGATATAGGAAATGTCAGAAGGGGGTGATAGATAGTTGAGTGGGTGGGAAGAGTGTTTGAAAGAATGGAAGTTTGTTAGGAGGTGTCTATTGACCTTACATTTAAACTCCTAGAGATTGTAGCCGTCGGGGAAGCAGTCATGTGGAAGAGAATTCTACAGTCGGAAAGTGCGAGAAAAGAAACTGTTGGAGTAGAAGTTGCGGTTGCATTTTTATCGGTTTCACTGTAAAAGGGTGGGATCTAGTTGCTAATCTAGTATCTCGTACAAATTCGAACCTAGGGGGTACTAGTGATCTAAGTTCATCGGAGCAGAATCCGTGAAAGTATTTATAGAAGAGACACAGGGAAGCCACGTCGCGCCGGTGGGAGAGAGACTGCAGGTGGTCTGCTAAGTCGGTATCGATTACATTACAGACCCTCCGCTGTACCTTGTCTAGAAGCCCAAATGCTTCTTTTTTCTTTTGGTTGTTCATTTGTACTTCTTAAAATCTATAGGCTTTTTCCCCGCATATAAGAATTACATAGATGTTTTAGATGCTACGACAAAAAAGATCCTTCGTAATTTCTTCTAAATAGATAAACGGCAAATTCTGTCTGTCCGTCCAAAACTTCTCACTCCAGCCATTCTTGACCCTACATAGACATAACTTTTTGGAATCAGAATGGTCCCGGAATTGAAAATATGCCTTTTATCTGGTGCTTAAACATCCAGTATTGAAATTTGTGTCTGGATGAGAATGGAACAGTTTATAATTTAAATTTTAATATAGCTGAAAAAAAATAAGTGATTTTAAATTTTTTAATTTATATTGGGTTTAAGTAACACGAAAACTTTAAATTCAGTCTAAAATAATACATCAGCCAATAAATCCCGGGCCGAACTAATAAAAGAAATTTTAGGCAAAATTCAACTTTATTCATCAACATAGTCTCCTCCAAGGATGATCCACTGATTCTTAAGCCTCTCTACTAATTTGATGCCTTTTTTGTAGAACTATTTGTCTTTGTCCTCAAAATACGCCTCAATTTCAGATGTCACTTTTTCATTTGAGCCAAATATCTTCCCCTGGAGAATTCTTTTGAGGTCTGAAAACAACCAGTAGTCTCTGGGGGCCATATCTGGAGAATAAGGTGGATGCGGGTGCAATTCATATAGTTTTGCCATCGTTGCGACCGACTTGTGACACAGTGCGTTGTCTTGGTAAACGATTATTTTTTTCATACATTTCTGACCGTTTTTTCGTGATTTCTTCATTCAAACGCACCAATAATGATGATCTATGAATTTCAATCAGAAAGTCTGGCGCGCGTTCCCGTCTCTCTGGAAAAGTCTGGCGCGCGTTCCCGTCTCTCTGGAAAAGTCTGGCGCGCGTTCCCGTCTCTCTGGAAAAGTCTGGCGCGCGTTCCCGTCTCTCTGGAAAAGTCTGGCGCGCGTTCCCGTCTCTCTGGAAAAGTCTGGCGCGCGTTCCCGTCTCTCTGGAAAAGTCTGGCGCGCGTTCCCGTCTCTCTGGAAAAGTCTGGCGCGCGTTCCCGTCTCTCTGGAAAAGTCTGGCGCGCGTTCCCGTCTCTCTGGAAAAGTCTGGCGCGCGTTCCCGTCTCTCTGGAAAAGTCTGGCGCGCGTTCCCGTCTCTCTGGAAAAGTCTGGCGCGCGTTCCCGTCTCTCTGGAAAAGTCTGGCGCGCGTTCCCGTCTCTCTGGAAAAGTCTGGCGCGCGTTCCCGTCTCTCTGGAAAAGTCTGGCGCGCGTTCCCGTCTCTCTGGAAAAGTCTGGCGCGCGTTCCCGTCTCTCTGGAAAAGTCTGGCGCGCGTTCCCGTCTCTCTGGAAAAGTCTGGCGCGCGTTCCCGTCTCTCTGGAAAAGTCTGGCGCGCGTTCCCGTCTCTCTGGAAAAGTCTGGCGCGCGTTCCCGTCTCTCTGGAAAAGTCTGGCGCGCGTTCCCGTCTCTCTGGAAAAGTCTGGCGCGCGTTCCCGTCTCTCTGGAAAAGTCTGGCGCGCGTTCCCGTCTCTCTGGAAAAGTCTGGCGCGCGTTCCCGTCTCTCTGGAAAAGTCTGGCGCGCTACCTTTCTTTAAGTAAATTATTAGTCATATCCTGCACGGTTTACTTTTCTTATATGCGAATTGCCAGGAAAGTTAGTAAGCATAGTGTAGTGGTATCACGTCACCTTCTCTGATTTTGAAATCGGTGAAATCTTTTTTTTTATACTTGCTGCCACACAAATCGAGATAGTACAGTCTATGCGACTAATTAAACCATAGCTCATCGAGAAAAGTGATGGCTGTATACCCTTTTCCAAGGGCATTTGTGCCAATTTGAACGTACCAAACTAGGCTGAAATTTTAACCCGGCTCGCTGAACCCACTTCAGTTGCTAATTATGCAATCTGTCATTCGATTATCGATTATATATAGATAAATATACAAAAGTAAACGTTGTTCATATCTGCGGCAAAATGTGCCACAACCGTGACTTAAAAATTAGTCTTTGTGCGCTTTCACCGTCCCGCGGTTGACCTAGGCTGCAGGGAGATGGGTGTTTTTCTATTGAGTCATCATCTCTAATTAGATTGTCAACTAAGACTCTTCACGGCCGGATTTTAAATTCAGTGTTGTACTTCTTGAATGGCTATCAATGGAAGTTAAAGATCGCACCCAATCCTATCATTTGGCTGGGGAGAAGGGATTGGGTCATATGTTCCCGAAGGGTATTTGCTCAAGTGTTAACTTAAACTCTGTATAAATTTTTGACTCTGCTCACTAGATTTTCTTTTCAGAACGTTAACGGTAACATTGATATGCGTTGTGGGGCAATGAATATCTGCTCGGAATGAGAAATCGGAGAACCGAGTTCGAATACCAATTAAATTCTTTGCATTCACTTAAGCGCAAATACTTTTTGGAAAGGTATGAAGCCGTCGTTTCTCCCTCCAGTTATGGGTTAAATAGCAGGCCAGACTGGGTTCTACATCCTTGGTTGGAAACCGGTCTACCGCAGAAAGTAATGACAACCTACTGTGGGAGAATCTTCTGCCCAGTGAGACATGATCACCCAAGCGTGTATCACTTATGGCACTTAACTGACTGACGAGATTGGCATTTAGGTTCCACTTTTTTACCGTTGCAGTAGTTAAATATAACCGCTTCTTCTACTCTGACAGTTTTTTTTATGGCACCTCTCGCGTGTGAAACGTTCTTCCATTTACTTTCTTCCCTGATTGATACAATATCAAAAAATTTAAATGTAACGTCAATTGCTATATTTCTCCTTGAATTCCATTCATCTGTTTTTCTTGTTTCTTTCACTCTCTTTTCATGAACCCCCACCCCCTGCGCACGAGTCGCAATTCAGCCTTACTCGGGATGGAAGGATAAATAAAAATAAACAGAATTAATAGTAGTCATCTCGATTGGAACAAGTAAGAACATTGATGCTTTAATAAGCATCTCTCTTCTGGGTAAGAAGAGAATAATGACTGATATTAGTAAAATTGGAACAAACGATGATGACTGAGGTTTTAACAATAATATTTATAATAGTCCTGACAATATTGTCGGTGGTGATGTTAATAGTAATAAATATTATCGTATTATAATATTGTTGTTTAATGACAACAACAGCAATAATAATTTTAATTTTAACAGCATTAATAATAATAACAACGCCTGAGAGGCTTCTCCATTCGCGCCCAAAACTGATTTCGTTTATGAAATGACGGGAATTAATGATGTGAAAATGGATTTTGTAAATGTCTCATTAAAAACAGCGATTTTAGTTCATATGTTACGAAAACCAATGAATAATAACGCGTCGAATAATTTCGTGCTAATTTATATCAATTACTCGCAAAGGCGGGATTTTTTTTTTCCCCCCATTTTTCCATCATTTTTCGCAGGTTCTGCCCGTAGAAACGATGAACGTTAATAGGTTTCGATTGTTTGGCTGGGTGGTTATGTTACAGGTCGGGGTGTTTGTTTGAGGCGAATTTATTTGCTCGGTTCTCATTTGCACATTGTTAACGACGCCATACGACAAGGAGGAAAGAAAATGAGCAAGACGGAAGGAGTCGGGGGAAAATACCACAAAAAAAAGTGCCAATGAACAGAAGGTGGCAATGATGATCATGATGATGGATCGGGGGGTGTTAATTATAACTATGAAAATTTAGAAAAATCACCATAATAGCTAAACAAGGAAAACAAGAAGTTAATCGTGATACGCATAAGTTAGACGCAAAAAGGTTTGAGATGATAATAGTTATAACTAGAAGACAAAGCGTTGAATCGTTATTTCAATGAGGAAGACAAAGATTGAAAGAACTAAAAATGATGGGTAAAAGCGCTAGTAACGTGAAGAGGGGGTGACAACGAAGAATCCCGAAGGAGAAAGTGATTCTAATTGCAATAATAAAAGCAGTACCGTTGAAAATAGTTATAATGATATCAAGAACTGAAGAAGAATCAGAAGTAAATCGGGTATTGTTTCTGAATAAGTAACGAAAACATATTAAACCAAAAAGAAAGATAAGGGAAATAAGCTAACACCTGTGATGATATTTTGGTGTGCAGTCAAGAGAGAAAGGATTTGAACAACTAAGAGACGTAATAGAAAGTAAATCACATTTTAGGCAAAAAGAAAGAAAAAAAGTGATAAGGGAAAATTAGATTGAGAAACTACGTATCGGTGCACAAAGAAAGAAAGAGAAAACGAAAGAAAGAGAAAACGAAAGAAAGAAAGAGAACAAAGAAAGAAAGAGAAAGAGAAAGAAAGAAAGAAAGAAAGAAAGAAAGAAAGAAAGAAAGAAAGAAAGAAAAAGAAAAAGAAAGAAAAAGAAAAAGAAAAAGAAAGAAAAAGAAAAAGAAAGAAAGAGAAAGAAAGAAAGAAAGAAAGAAAGAAAGAAAGAAAGAAAGAAAAAAGAAAGAAAGAAAGAAAGAAAGAAAGAAAAAAGAAAGAAAGAAAGAAAGAAAGAGAAGAAAGAAAGAAAGAAAGAAAGAAAGAAAAGAAAGAGAAAGAAAAGTTCTTCAAAATTATAAAGACAGATTTTTCCCATTCCGTAAATTGGCACGAAACAGAAGGAAGATAAAATGTTTAAAAAACCCTGAAAGAGAAGCAAGTTGTGGCAAATGAAGGAGGTTAGCATGATACAACAAAAGAGGAAGGGAAATAAACAGCATTAGTATGAAAAGGAATGTCAGGAGTTTAAAAAGAAAGATGAAAATGTAGAGCATGAAGATGGAGATAATTGAAAAGAGTATAAAAAGAGTGAAAAGAAAGACGAGGGGGGGGTTAAAAAAGAAATAAAAAAAAAAGAATATGAAGTAAAAACTGAAAAGTAAAGAGGAAGAAGGAAAACCTGATGAAGAGGAGGCGGTAATCAAATAAAGAGAAAACAGAATTAATTAGCAATGCAAAACGTTATAGAAAAGCATTAACCAGCAGATCTTGTTCCTGCCTAATGCCATACACCTTCATATTTGGTTTTGATAATAACGTCTGTTTAAACGTGACTAATATTTCTTTTTCAAAATTCGATTCGGTTTTCTCGTTTTGAATTTTTTATTCCAAAATATAATCAACAAGAAAACTAATCAAAGGGAAAAAATGTTTGCTTTCTGCCTGACGTGCATTTGGTAACGAGTTGAGGTTTTCTTAGAGTCAGAGGTCGAAATTCAAGATGGCAGAGAGAATTAGTTTAGAAAGATCCTGGGTGTGTCTTGTGAAATGGTTCGTTTCAAGAATCTAAAGTACTTGATTTAACATCTGACAAAAATGTGTTTCTACCAAAGACATGTACCAAATATTTACAGATTTCTGAGTTGCCTACGCTTAGCTTTTGTACGTTGACTTAAAGTATATATATATATATATATATATATGTGTGTGTGTGTGAACATGGATTATTTATGCATATATATGAGGCTTCGTATAATTGGGTAATTATTAAAATACGCCTTTGATGTATTTTAAACAATACTTGAAAAATATATCTTACACCCACTCATTTATAAATATATATCTGTGTACCCTGTTAAATGAAAGTGCTCTTTATATATATATATATATATATATATATATATATATATATATATATAATGTGTGTGTGTTTCATTAAAAATGACATTAGGTGTAATGATTTAAGTTTTTATGTAATTTTTCATGTGATCTTTTTTTTTTTTCAGAACGTAAATTATGTGGAAATTGTCTGTTTTATTTCTTTAAACGCTTTTGGCTATACTTTTAGCTATTATCAAAGATAATTTTATCTTTGAGTATATAAGGTGTTTGTATATGTATATAGGAAAAATCATAATTATTTCTTACACCGAAAACAGTGAGCTCATTGTTGCCATATTCATAGTTAATATTAAGTGTTGAATTTTTCTTTTTTATTGTTAATACTTCCATCATTTTTAGCTTTATTTTTTACGCATGGAGAATGATAGCATATTTGTATTATCAACGAGTATGTTACTGATAGCTTGATAGGTTTCCAAGTCTATTTAAATAACTTACATATACAAACACCTTATATATTCAATTAAAGTAAAATAAAATTTATCATGTTGTTCCTATGTCAACCCTGACCTGGGGTGGTTATACCTGTTAAGGTTCCAGCTATGGACAAACTAGCAGTATTGCCCGGCGTTGCTCGGATGTAATGAAAGTTTTCAAACTAATCCATGGTCCTGGAGCTCGGACACTTTGGACGTTGGCACGAAAGACTAAAAAGCAATAGTTGTTTCCAGTTGAAGCGAAACCGTAGACTGAAAGAAAAATGAATGGATGTAAGTCAAACTTTGATTTCCTGGTATCGATATCAAATAAGTATTTTCGTTGTAAACTGAATTTTGAGGGCTAAATAAGTCTACTGAGTAAATATCATGGCTGAGACAAAGAACTACAATTATACCTACTTAGATCCAAACCCGAAGCAAAAACTAAAATAAAAGAGCTGAAAAAATACACACAGGCAGATAAACACACACACACACACACATCTTGCCTTATATATATATATATATATATATATATATATATATATATATAACCGATTTTCTGCACTATTGTAAGAACTACAACCTTGAAACTTCTGAATATCGTTTCTTATGTCTTTGTCTATGAGTGTATCAAATTTGATTAAAATCGGACCACTCCTATGACCCGATTTTTTCGATTATCGGAGGTACCTCGACACAAAACCTAGCTAAGAACACTCGCTTATAGTACAACTGTCTAAACTTTCAAGAAAATCGGTTCAGCCGTTTCGGAGTCTATAGGTAGCGCGCGCGCGCACACACACACACACACACACACACACACACACACACACAGTTCCATTTATAACTAATGGACAAATAATTACTAGCCCAAACAAAACACTATGGATATATAAAAATATATTTCTATAATAAAGTACCAGAAATATATTTTTGTATAAAAAATTGCAAACAATACTTATAGTAAAATTAACAATATATCAAACATGAAAAAATACTTTGACATTAATCAATATAAAATCCTACGATTTCTTAAATGTAACTGTATTCTAAAATATAACTTCAACAATGCTACAACATAAAACACGCATCACTGCCTGTAGTAATTATTTTCGCAAAAAACATGTATATGCACAATAAATGTGCATCAACTACCACCTATTCAATTGTGAAGCAAGGATAACATATAGCATATTTTTATTATTTCAAAGTTCCCAGGAAAATTATATTTTGGCTTGAAATGACCCATAAGGAGTTAATATCCTGTGTGTCACCTACTATGTATTCAATTGTGAAGCAAGGATAACACATAGCATATTTTTATTTCAAAGCTCTCAAAGAAATTAAATTGCCATTAAATGACCTATAATGAGTTGACATGCCGTTAGTCAAATCAAAATTTTATGGTTTACGTGTCTTGCATGGTTTTATTTTATACATATTTGTTGTGGTGTAATGGATATTAGCTCGTAACGAAGAAGTCGGAGAGGCGGGTTCGATGTCCAGTTGAATTCACTTAAGCGCAAATACACTCGGGAAAGGTATTAATCTACGTCTTCTCCCTCCAGTTATGGGCTGCATAGCAGGACTGATTGATTCTGTAACCCTGGTTGGCAACCAGTCTACCTCAAAAAAATAATGGCATCATACTGCGGGAAAATCTTATGTGCCTGTCCCTTCACGACTTGAGCTCCCCAGAACTACCTATCCTTTTTTAGCTCTTCGTAAGGGTTTTCTTTCCATCATCTCTCCCTACTTTCCGTTTTGACTTCCATTTGCATAAAACTTGTGAGATGCATAACTGTCACTTTCTCTCTTTCGGAGTTCCGAAAATTATCGGCTGCAACAATCTATTAAGATCAGTATAAAGATTTTGATATGAACGTGATGAAAATCATTTCTATTTATGCACGTGTGAGATCAAATAAGCTAAGACTTCTAAAAAAAAGTCATAATGAACAAATAAATACTTCGATCTTTAATCTCAAGAAAAATAGTTTTTGAGAGATTCCGAATGTTGAGCATAACTTACCTAGTATCTGTCATTGCAAATATACATACATCACATTTCTTTAAATATACACACTCACATATATGCATATATACATCTATGCATGAACTGAAGATTGAATTTAAGCATGAAACAGACTATCACCAATCGTCCTTGACATCAATACTCACATTTATTATATATTTACATACAATATCCATGTTTTTGATCATTTTAACTCATAAATACAGGTTACTTTGAAAGTATATTTTTATTATATACACACACACACACACACATATATATATATATATATATATATATATATATAGTCATTCGCAGACAGATCTGTTTCGTTGTATCACAGCTCATCAGTACGGTTAGACATCCGATTGCTTTTAACCCAGGGTTATGTGTGTGTTCAATACTTGATAGCTCTTATCAGGCGGTAAGGACAACCGTATTTGCTACAGTTTGCCCTTACTACCTGATGAGAACTATATTGTCGAAACCTAGATAGCAAGTGAGCGATGAACATTTCGTTTTTTTTTTAAATATTGTTGGCTATGAACGTTCAGTTCTTTGGACTGTGCATTGAGCACTTTTTTTTTTTTTTAAATAACTCTCTACTTGTCTGACCAGTACCTCTTTTACTGTTTTATGTATATAGGTATATATATATATATATATATATATATATATATATATATTTTCCAGATGGCATCTTGAGCAGAGCCCAGGCTACTGTGGAAATAATTAACCCATAAATGATGGACGGGTGGTCGAAATATACTTAGTTTTGGGAATTAGTAAAACGCATGTCAACAAGCACTGTTTCCTTTGCTTTTGGGGTTTTCTTTCTATTTTCTCCATCAGAAAAAAAATTTGCGGTTTAATGTTTAGATTCGCTTTCCCTTACTTGATTCTTGCTTCAAATATTAATTTCACTGAAAGTAATATGAACAACCGCAGAATAAATATAATTTTATGCAAACGTATTCCAACTACTCAAACCGGTAGCGGAAGTAAATACTATTTAAAATGAACTGAGTGTCTACTTAAATACATGTATCTACTAAAAATAATGTTTAAAGTCAAATATGTTGTATTAAAATTATTTATTTTAGACATGGCTTTCTTAAGGTTTCGAAAAAGTAACTAAGCAGTTAGGACTTTCGAAGAAATCCGAAACGATAAAATTATTCAATAAAGATAAATGCAAGATTGTTTGAGTATGAAGCTTTTTTTCTGCAAAGTGGGTCACACGTTCGAATCCTGTCGGTCGGCACATATAAGATTTCTCGAATAAGCAGGCCGGAAAACGAAATACTGCCTAAAATAAACGGAGCGTTCAGTCAAATACGAGCATCTACTAATATATATCCGAATATCTAATATATATATATATATATATATATATATATATACACATAATCTCAGCATGTCCGCAACCTAAATGTTAGATGCATGTATCGTCGAACTGTCGTTGACATTGGCCGCTACGCGTGTCATCTGATTATATGTTGCGTGTATATATGATTGTGTATGAGTATGTGTATGTGTTCGCCAAACTGATGTATTTTTCTTAAATTTTCTCTTTTAAGGGAGCGACCGTTATTTTTATCCGCTTTTTTTAATGTTTTTGTGAATCTCATTCGTGTAAAATCCTTTGTTAAATAAAGACGGAAGCTGACGATGGTTCGCCTGAAATAGGCCTACACTTCCGATTCACCATGAAATAACGTGTCTGCCTTAATTTTTCTTATATATATATATATATATATATATATATATATAATACAATTAAACTAGAATCTGTACACTAATCAAAATAAGCATAAATATTCGAAAAAATGTCAACAGAACCTAAATCCGTCAAAATCCGACGAGAATTATATCGTCGGGTATTGGGGATGAAAAAAAAAAGAAACAAACGGAACAAGAACAGTCAAGCATCCGCAGGAAAGAAAAAAAACCCCAAAACGGAACCTAAACACCAGAAAAAGTGCTCGATACGAAAGTACGGAAGTAGGGCAAGAATACTTTATAGAATTTTCGTATTCTTGCTCTGACAGTGCTTTACTATTTCTTTTTTCAATAATTATGTCGACTTGTGAGCTATACACTCTATCGTAGACCGTTGTTTGTATGCACATATATATATATATATATATATATATATATTTTAGAACATATACAAATTTTTATATATATCCACTACAAATTGTACATTTTGTTTCGACATTGGACTTCCAATGTCTCATCAGGTGGTGTGGTAAGGAATGGAAGACCTCTTTTCTTCGTTCCTTATTCATTCGGAGAGATATATTCCTTCCTGTCACGATCAGGTGGAATAACCTGCGAAGAAACAGCTAATAATCCTCTCATATATATATATATATATATATATATATATATATATATATATATACTTACATATAGCAGTTACACTCGTTTTAAATAAAACCTCAAGTTAAATGATTTCTCATATATTTATTTCTTATATAGATTATAGTCAATAAGTAAATTGTAAGTATCTCAAAATGGGTAGTTACTTTTCAAACCTTTTCGTATATAAATACTAATAACGTTATTTGGAAATAAGGAATAATACCGGATTAAAAACTTTTATTTATTCAGTTTGATTCATGCATGAACGCGATCTTCAGTTACTATCTCTCTCCATATATATATATGGGAGAATCATTTTTTTTTATAAAAAAATAAAATAAAATGTCGACCAATGTAATTTTAGAAGATAACTCAACAAATACTTTTTAATTAAAATGTTCGATATCAACATACAGATCGTTCCTAGCAACGAATTAAATTAAAATTCATCCGTCCCTATCAGTTTCACGGATATAATATCAGCATGTTACGTAGCTAGATTACAAAATTGAATTTATTTACAGAAATCATTTTTTTATTTCTTCAGATTAATGTAAAAAAAATATTTCAGGAATATGGTATCTACATATCAGGGGTTTTGAGAATAATATATTCTCAAATCACCTGAACTAGATTGGCAACTAGGTCCCACGCTTCTACTGTCAAATTAGGCAAATGTAGCCTTCACTTCTACTCCTACAGTTTTTCTCGCACTCTCTTCCCCATGCTTTCTTTCCTGATAGCTACAATCTCCGAATGTTTAAACGCAGCATTAATTGCCATTCTATATATAAATTACATATAATTTATTAATATAATATTGAGCCTTCTTCAAAAATAATATTGTTGACCATTTTGGGGATTTTTAACAAAATGGAAAACATGTATCGATAAACATGCACTAATATATATGTATAAGAAAAATATATTTTAAATATAAATTCACATCGACAAATGACGAAATTCTAAATTTATTTCCGTTTTTTTTTTTTTCTCCTGATTCTATTATAAACACATATGCGTGCCCATTCGTGTGTATACGTCAAAAAAATATTTCAGGAAAGTAAATTTAGAATTAAAAAAAAAAAAACGTGATACGTCATCAGCGATTGTAAATATCAGTTTGGAGACCTCGCCACAAGCAATTGTTTACCTCTTTGCTATTCATTCATAACAAATACACTTGTGCGCACGCGCGCGCACACACACACACACATCTACCCACGCATGGACAGATGCAGCCCTACTCATGCACCTTTGCACACTGTTAAAATGTTAAAAGTCCCAGCCGATGGCAAAACGTAATAGCAGTGATAGAGACCGGCGACCAGCTGCGTTGTTTACATCGGTACTGAGAAAACGCCAAACTGGAATATAAAATAACCAAACCGAATCAAAGAAAATAAAACACCATCCAATATTAATAACTAAAAAAATTCTGAAGAAAAAATAAATGGATAGTGAAATCCTGCGATATTTATCACGTTAGTGGAAAACGCTTCGATAAGGAGCAAATAAAAGTGAAGCCGACAAAATAAAAATGGCGTCAAAAGAAATGTAAACGCCTGGAACGAAAGGTACTTAACGCATATTCTTTGCTCCATGTTTCATTGAATAATTCTGACCTGATTTGTGGCAGAAAGAGTTGCGTATTTGTTAACGAGGCGTCTGGTCGCAGCTCGAGAGACAATATTTTTCATTGCCCACCCCCACACTTTTTTTTGTCTTTTAATACTGGTTATCCTAACTTGAAAAATAAGGGGTAAATAAACTTTTCACCAACAATTACTATATTGTGCCGTACGAAGATAAGTTCAGTAAAAATAGATCGATCTTCAAGAGAGATGGTGAAATCTTTAACAGTCTGATTATATTTTCTAAATATTATATCTGTGAAGGCTTGAAACTAAGAATATACATTAAGATAAAAAAGAATATTTAACGACAATATAAATGCCTCATATATATATATATATATATATATATATATATATATATATCAAAAATACTTTTACAAATTTTGGGCTCTGGTTTCTGACATCAAAAGGTAAACTGTCCATATAAACATGTCCTAAAGGCCATCGTATCTCAGCATATAAACTCATAACAAATGTTCAAAATGTCCTCCGCTTGCTTCTACACTGGTATATACCAGCTAGATTATTGATTAACGCACCATTTCAAATGCTCCCACATGGTGTCGAATGAGTTTGCAGGACCTCATGACACATTGATGAAGCATCACTGTATTATTAATATCTGCTTCATAAACCCACTGCTTTATGTGGCCCCAGAGATAAAAGCCAAAAGGACCGATGTTGGGAAAACGTGCAGGCCATGGAAGCGGTCCCTACTACGTATCCATCTTTGATAGTAGATACCAGTCAGTGCATCACGAAAT
This sequence comes from Ascarosepion bandense, assembly GCA_037127315.1. NCBI lineage: Eukaryota > Metazoa > Mollusca > Cephalopoda > Sepiida > Sepiidae > Ascarosepion > Ascarosepion bandense. The sequence goes on along the minus strand of JBBBDQ010000145.1, from coordinate 12,803,283 downwards.
TTTTAAGCAAAAAGTGCTGGAGCCCCATCATGTATGAATCACGTGCGTCTACGTATTATCAGGGGTGCATCTGTTGTATATCAATTCGAGAATAGACTGGATCCAAAATTGAAAATCTCCGCTTTGCTGATAAAGAACGCTGACACGGACATAGAAAAATATTCAATATTTTTTCTTATTCTCTTTTCTTCAGTGACCTGTGGTGTAGATTCGGGTTTAGTTGGCGATAGGCACATGCACGCGTTGACGACGACTGCTGGTTGCAACTCCTAGACTTGATTATAGACCGACTCTCCGTGATAGCTGACATCACTTAAATAATTGACCCGCCCGACACGTTACTTCTGCACTCTTTAACACTTCGGGTGCTGACCTATTCCTAACCGTGGCTGTCAAAACAAAATTCGCCAGCTACGTGCGTTCTACACCTCAGTGACATATCCCTGCGTCGCTCAGTGCAAAATAGGCTTCTTGGCAAAATTCCTCTAAGGCGTGCTGGGAGAACACCTAGACCTAGCAGACAGTCACCTACAAAGTAAACTCCATGCGGTACTATGAGATGTACGACAAGCTAGAGCCATTTGGCGCGTGCTGATATGTGGATCGCCTCCGACAATCTGTAGAAGGTTCTTTGTAGTTAGGCCTACGAACGGATTTCAAACTCCTTAAAGCCATAGTTTGTGATGCCACGGATCCTGTCCCGGCAACGCGAAGGTTGGATGACTAGGCTGCCTTCAGTCTGAAAACGCAGTCTGATACAGCCGTACAGCCTCGCATCCATTACTATTCGAGCGGCCATATGCAAAAATCATTCCTGCCTGCTCACGATATGAATATCCTGACATTGTTAAACAGAATACTTCTCAGTTAACGTACTACCAGACACGTTAAACGTTGAAGACATTCTAGCCACACTTGACAAATGTAACCTAGTCTACATAGCAATACAACGTTATCTATCGTAGATTTTCTTTAAACTTAATGACTCATAAGCGGAGGATATTCGGACATATGTTTATATAGACTTTTGTTTTTGTTCTGGTGTGAGGAACCCGCTCCCAAAGTTTGCAGATGTATTTTTTATTTATATATTTACACTCCCACACCCGATTGAGCACTGTGGAGGAATAGTAGACTTTAAAAAAACAGTAGCTACTCAGGCATCTACTTATTGTTCATTCAGTAATGAATTTGAACACTCTCAGCTACTGACGTGTGTTTACATAGTACATAACACGCAAAAGTCCGCCTTCCTCTACCGAGCGCCCATAGCTCAGTGGTAGAATCGCCGATCGGTCGTGTTTCAATCCTGGCTAGGAGCAATCGGATGACTAAGCATGTTGATAAAGCCGTGATACAGCGAAACCGATCTATCTGCGGATGTCTAATATATATGTGTATGTACCCGCAAGTACACACCGATACCTAAATATATATCAGGTGTTAATAGAACAGTGATCAATGTAATATAATTATAATTAAGTATATATTAATGAATATACGCATTATCTTGCTCTAAAGCACGACTCAGTTTCATACACTACGTAATTATCAGGTGCATATTATGAATTGACTGTTTTTAGATTTGAATCTTGTTTTTGGTACAAGCGTGGTTTGAAGCCATTATAAATCTTGGATGTCATTTTTTTAATTAATAAACGCTATAATTCGAATTTGGTTTATACTGAAACCTAAAAATGAAAGTAAAATCGTAGTTGTTAAAAAAAAAAAAAATTAATGAATATTTATTATTTTAAAGGCTAAATAGAATGAATGCGGAAAGAGGGATGTTTTTAAATTTAATTTTTAGTTGACGAAGGTACTGAGAATAAAAACAGGAAGAAGAAAACCTAAATGTGTGTGTATATATATATATATATATACACACACACACACACACAATCCAGTTAAATTCCGATAGACGAACTTAAGAGAACTTAATGTTAAAGATTTTAGATTATTACAATGGTTAATACATATTTCAATGCGTTTTGATGTTGTTGTAGCGGCTCGTCAGACCCAAATAATACAGCAGTCGGTCCTCAAAATATCCCCCCCCCGCCAAAAAAATGATTTTATTTCATTTTACATAGACGCTCATATGCCCATATTAGAATAGACATTTGTAACGGTTATTTCCGAAAATTTTCGTAAATAACCTTTACAAATGTCTATTCTAATATGGACATGAGAGCGTCTATGTAAAATTAAATAAAAGAAATTTGGGCGGGGGGGATATTTTGAGGATTAACTGTTGTACCATTTGGGTCTGACGTGCCGCGATAATAAAATCAGGACGCGGTGAAATATGTATTACTCATTGTAATAATCTAAAATCTTATATATATATTATAATAGAAAAATAAATAAAAATAAACATTAGGTGAAAAAGTTAATGCGAAAAGAGGGGTCAGGTTCTAAATATTAAAGCTATATTATATATATATATATATATATATGTGGCGCTAAACCTTATCACAACTCTCTCTCTCACACACACACACACACACACACACATATATATATATATATGCTGTGAGGATGTTTAGCGCCAAGATTGTTTTTTCTGTAGTTTTTATGGTAAAGGTGTTTTGGCAAGTAGGTTTTTAATCGTAAAGTGCTCGTTATCCAGGTAGAGATGCTTGATTTTCTAATTGCAGCTAAGATGTGGCACAAGGCCGAAAGTATGAAGCACCCGTTGAGGATCGAACTCACTACTCGTAATGATTCCAGCGAGACAAGTTCACTATTACATCACGTCGATGTGCCCTATTGGGATGGAGAATACATTATTGATAGGTTTAATGGAAAGAATTTGTCACTTTAACTGAGCAGGTTCATGCCAACTTCGAGGTTTTGTGAGGACAACGTCTTCACTTATCTGGGCTTTTCTTTTTTATCAGTTCGTTTTTGCCAGAAACAATGTAATTTCAATTTTCTTTATCAGTTAAACTTATCTGTAAAATAGATTTTATTTTGGGGTACAAATCGCCACGATATAATTAAGATGAGATTTTTGTCTCTACCCAAAATGATTACAACTAAAGAACGCCATGAAAAAGCTAATATTACATTTTCTATGATAGTGTGTTTAACGCCGAAAAGCATTATTCGGTCGCTGATACTATGTCATTGTAACTTTTTACTGTTGTCATCAGAATCTCAACTGAAGAGAGCAAAAGAAAAGATCGGCCAAAGTGTTGTGAGGATAAAAACAAATATACAATTTCATCATTTGGGTAAGATTGGATATCGTATTTGATATCATGCAGTAATGTTAAAACAGTTTAAATTAAAAAATGTGGAGTTACATTCGGATTTAACGGACTCAAGTTTACTGTCTCCAAAAACAAAAACGCAAAAGATTTAAATTAGAATTTATTGAAACAAAGTTCTTGGTATATCCCAAGATTTTTTTAAAGGGATGTTTGATTAGATTTTGAGTAGTTGATTGAAATGACAACTCTATATGTTGTATGAATATCTTAATTGTTGTTGGAGTGACAAGCTGCTATTGATGGACAAACTATGGTTACACAGAAAGGAACATGCAGAACCTTTAGAAGTTGTAAAAAGAAAGGGTTGAACATAAATAAAGTAAAAAGGATTAAGTCTAAGCCTCAAGAAAACTGAATGCATGGTCATCAGCAAAAAGAGGAAACCAACATTCCAACTGCAAATTGGAGAGTCTAGAATAAAACAAATAAAAAAATTTCAAATATCTGGGAAGTGTTTTGACAGAGGATGGAAAATGCGACATGGAGATCCTAAGACACATTGGCATGACCGAAGACGCATTTCAGAAGCCAACCGGAGTACTGAAAGACAGGAAAATCTGATTAGAAACAAAGAAAATAGTGCTGAATTGCTATGTGATATATCCTTCTGAATTGAAGTGAATGCTGGACGATGACATCAAATATGGAGAGGCTTGAAGCAGCAGAAATATGGCTTTATAGAAGAATGATGAAGATATCATGGACAGAGCCCATGTGCAACGATGAAGTGTTGGAAAGGATGCAAACGAGAAGAAAACTGACAAAAAATATGAGACAAAAATTAGGTTCCTGGGACACATAATGAGGAAGGAAGGCCTGGGGAATTTGATACTCACAGGTCGGATAAATGGAAGAGACGAGGGAACGCAGCCCGAGACGTTCTTGTTAGGTCTGAGCAAATGCTTGACGGAACTGGGCTTGGAAGAGATAACAAGAGAAAATTGAGAGCGACAAGAGACAGAGCCAAGTGGAAGTCCATGATCGACCACGTCCGTTAAATCAAGGTTTTTGTTTATCTAAATGATAATACAAATTTTAATAATCGCTCTTCATCTTGATACACTTGACTTATATTTAATCTGCACACAAACCCCATATAATTACCGTCTATGAAGTAATGCTTCGAACAAAATAACGAACTTAATTTTATACAGTATATAATTCTCATCTTTATGATGATTATACTTCGTAAATTGAACTCAATTTATGTACAAATTCGAGAGATTATTTTTATGATGATAGCACTCATAAAATTGATCGGGATAACGCAAAACCATGTGCATATTCAATTAAAACTTCCATCTACCTGAAGCCTTTTATGGTGAACAGAAATTTCTGAGTTACTGCCTAACGGCGATCCAGGTTCCGAACAGATTTTCATAATTTCAAAATAAACGTAAAACTTCCTGACAGGATTTCATCGAGATACGAGATTCAATTATCTTGTGAGTAATGATTTTCTTTCTCATCCTTCATCGGAGTAGTCTGTTTTGCTTTTTAAGAAAGTCATGAAATTGAAATTTTTGGTAATAATTGTTTGTCGAAAATATAACCCTACTTAACGGGAAGCTGTGATCAAAACATGAGCGAGAAACGCAGATTTCTACATTTTCATGTTGCAAATTCTCCACGATAGGGAGCCCTATTTTTGCTAGAACTCCATTGTTGTAACCTTATAACATACTAAGCACCTGTTAATAAATAACCAGCAGTATCTGAGGACATTTTACGGTTTTCTTCTTTTAATCTTCTGATGATTGCGAATTCCATGACTGAATAAACACCTTGAGAGTTCTACAACTTCAGATTATTCAGGGAAGTGTTCGTATTAAATGTGTAAGCTTAGAAATTGTAATAAATATTACAGTAACGGTCATAAGTATGAATACAGGAATTCTTATTTAAAGAAAAAACGTCACAGATGAAAAGATTCAAAATAGTCGAGGTTTTCCATTTCACTGAAGCAGACGTTAAACGCATTGCTATCACCGCCATCTTTCTTTTCTGTTTATTTTCTTTCTCGGTGTGTGTCGCTCTTTTCTCTTTTCGCTCTTCTCATGTCTACATTTTCCTATATAAAACCAGTGTTTTTGATTTTGACTTTTGTGCTCTTCGGTCTTGATCGTGTGTACTTTGATGCCTATAACCTACGACAAAAAAGATGAAAATAATGCTTTTGTAAATACTGTCTCTGATATAATTGTACTCAATCTTACCTCGTTATCAAAATAGAATCGATCCATTTTTTATCTGAGGTAATGGCAGGAGACAACACACGTGCTAACCTACTAACTGAGGAGAAAGCAGAATTAGAATATGGTAATAAATCCCTTATTCTATGATTTCTAGGTGTCTTTTTTTTTAATAATAGAACTGTGGCATTCACAAACTGGTCAAAAGGACCACCACCGACTTGGAGCAAAAACTACTTACACCTTGTGTCTAACCACAGAGATACACGCACATCTGCATTCAGATCTTGATTGCATTCAGATGTTTACAACAGAAGAAACCTATTTTTAAAAGACGAAATTGGTTAAAAAATACTTGCTTTTAAAGTAGATGCGAATGTCTATAAATAATATTTCTACTTGACTACTGGAGTTTATTTTTTTTTTAAAAAAAAGGTAAAAAAACTATTAATGTTTGCTTAATTTGTTAGATTCAAGTCGAACTACCTTTCCAGCAATACACAGTGAACTGCAAAAGAAAACTGCAAGGATAAAACATTTTTGCTAAAAGATATATTCTGGCATGAAATTTTAAAAGCTGCATTTTATGCAACGGTTACCGGCGCAGAAAGTGGAATCGGAGAAACAAGTTCAGATTTCGGTATTCACTATTATGAAATACATCTGTTTTCTCTCGCTGCTATAGGGTAAGCAGCAGAGGCTCTCCAATATAAGGGGAGGAATACTCTGAACTCAGAACCATAGAGATGGTAATGGGAAACCATCCCACCATTTTTCCAGTAAGCAATATTAAACATTATTTACTAATAAGTAATTCAATAAATTCAAGATAATACTAATAAGGAATTTGTAAAGATAAACTAATCACCCACGTGCTAAATGAACATGGCACATAAAATATATATATATATCTTGTTTAAAATAGTTTAAATATATGCATGATATTTGTACGGCAAGTGGTTAATTTAAATGTTTAGTCTTCCTGAATTGCAAACGTTTTGATAGAATCTGTAGCCGATGTTTGTAGCATTTTCTCTCTTTATAGGGGTTCCTGGGTATGATGGTAAACTTCATCTGGCCGCAAGGCCTCTGATTAGGATGTTGTGAGAAGCATGGAACCACTTCTTATTTGCTGTTGTTCCCAGGTCTACCTTGACCTGGAGTGGTAGCACCTGTTAGGGTCTCAGCTATGGGTAAATAGTTAACCCCAAAGTGGGATCAAAACACTATGAAAGTATAAAAATATTTATAGAAATATATACATAAAAACATACTTTTACAGAAATATGTACATATTTGAAAGAAAAATATAACCAATAATATATTTTTGAATAAAAAATTACCATAACACATTTTTGAAGGGAAAAATTATTCTCGGCAAAACATTTTTTAATACAAAACTGGAAGACTTTTTCAGATTTCTAAAAAAAAAAAAAAAAAAAAAAGAATAAAAACAAAAATTTTCATTAAAATCTGACTAAATCAACTTTTTTTTACTATAAACGAACATTACAAAAAACGTTTTGGCATTAAATAACCCACAGAAGTGGATATGCCATTAAACAAAACTCAAACTCTCTTTATAGGTTTGATTTCGTCAATAAAACCGTTATTCCTCTGCAGATGTTCATTCTGAACGTAGATGCGTCAGAAAACAGTTTTTATCACTTTTTTTTTATCAATTCATCCCAAGCAAGACTATAATGCCATTAAGATGCAAGAGGCTATTGGTGTGAAAGAGAATGAAAAAAGATTTTCGAAGGAACCAGAAACTCGGTTCTAAACAGAAAACGTGGGATAAACAGTTACTCTTATTCAAAAGACCGGGTAAGAGTGTGAACCGGACAGTAGGCAAATCTGTCTACTCCTGTTGATTCTCACTTATTCGGATATATGGAAGAGAATGGTGAAATTGGCCGTTTCCATGGATGAAACATTCAGATTTATTAACCAGACAGTTAATGTGAACGATGGTAAAAATTTCCGAAATATTTTTTACATAATTTTTAGGTAATTAGTCTTGTCAAATCTATTAGATATTAATGTTTCTAATAGGGGTTTCTTTCCAAATATTGTTTTCAATAGTGAGGGAAATCAGCTTGGTTATACAAAGATTTTTTTCTTTTAGTTAAATGCACTACCCATTTTCTTGTTGCTGCCGTTGAAGTGCTCAAGTAATGTGGTTTGTTGATTATTATTACTCTGCGATTATGTAGCCTCAGTAGAGAGGGTGTGGTGAATGATGGTCTCAAAGGATTTATTCCTTTGAAGTCATTTTAATCATTGATCTGAGAAAACAGTTGTATGCAGATAAAAGTTGAAACATTTATGAAAGAGTTGGATAATATTCATACGATATTCAGAAGTTTCAAGGTTGCAGTACTTACAATAGTGCAGAAAATCGATAATATATATATATATATAAATAAATAAAAGGCAAGATGTTTGTGTGTTTGTTTGTGTGTCTGTATATTCTTTATACAAATCCACAATTTTTATCCGATTCTCACCAAACTTCACACAAATATTCTTTAGTCTGAGCTCCAAGACCATGGATTAGTTTTAAAGCTTTCATTACACCCGAGCAACGCCGGGCTATACTGCTAGTAGTTAATGACTTCGAGCGAGTGAAGTCTGGAGGTCTTAGCAAGGACTAGCCTTCTTCGAACCTTGTAAAATGGCACTAAGGAATAATAAAAAAAGTGTACCTGACCCCAAAAGCCACATCACTTGAAGACTTTCACCAGCAGCAACAACTAAAAGAAATATCACACGTCAATTTAAATGAAAGTTACGTAATAAAGATGTTGAAATTCCACACTACTTCGAATAAAAAATAAGGAAGGGAGAAAAACCCAATTAATACTTAAACGAGTTGTAACATTTACTCGGCTTGACAAATGTGTTGTTTTGTTTTGTTTTGTTTTTTATAGAAGGATCTTATAAATTTCAAAGAATAGTAGTACCGGTCACTTGGTTAACGAACAGTTTCTCATTAGGTATCATCACGACATCACAATTACCGTGAGTGATAAAGAGAACACTTTGACACCCCCCAACTCAATAGTCAGGAAATGAAGGTAAGAGTAACGTGAGCTGCACTGGCTGATCTGTCAATGAATGTTAAATTTGTCTTTATCTGGAAAGAGATTGATATTCGAAAGGAAAAGTGTGAACAACCGTGCTTTGCTCTCATAGAGACTTTTGTGACCTACGCAGAGTATACTGCATTTATATATCTACACGTTCAAGCAGAGCTAACGGAGAACAATAAGATAGGGTCTTATAATATGGAGATGTTTTTGTTTCTGAAGAAGCCATGTTTAGGTCTCCAGATTCAAACAGCCCGGATACGTTTAGATATCCCAGGCGAGTTCATATTCCACGTACTCAAATTGACGAGTCTGAAGATTACTATATCTGGAGAAAATGTCTTTCCATGAACTTGTACGCTGTAGCATTTAGCAGCTTGTTGGTCCGGTGGAAATTCGGACAGGACGAATAACACTCTTAACTACTGACCAATTCCGTCACTGAATGAAGTGAAGTCGTTACATGAACCACGTGACTATCTCTTCTCAACAGAGATAACCTCATCACTTGTATAAAAAAAAAAGTATCCTTACAATACATTACCTTCTTCATTACCCTCTCTTTGCAACATAAGTGGCTTGTCAACTTCAATTCATCTAAGACGAAGCTGTTGTCTGTCAACCATTACAGACAACCTCTCCTGCCTCCCATAACCATGGACCAAGTGATTCTCTCTGAGAGTAATGCACTACGCCTCCTCGGACTTACCCTGTCCTCAGACCTCAAATGGAACCACTATATTGAATCCATAGCAAAATCTACTGCTAAGAAGGTTGGGTCACGATGTCGATCCAGGATGTTTTTTCCGCCTGAATCCATCCTGCATATATACAAGTCAACCATCCGTCCGTGCATGGAGTACTACTGCCATTTATGGTCAGGTGCCCCTGCCGTTCTCCTCGGTGTTCTTGACAAGCTCCAAAGGAGAGTCTGTAATGTGATAGGTACTGATCTGGCGACTCGACTGCAGCCACTTCCCCATCGTCGAAATGTGGCCTCCCTTTGTCTCTTCTATAAATACTTTCATGGCTTCTGCTTGGACGAACTTCAGTCACTGATGCCTCCTCAACAGGTGTTTACTCGTGCAACCAGACTGGCAACTGGGTCCCACCCATTCACATTCAGGTTAGCCAAATGCAGACGACAATTCTACTCCTGCAGCTTCTTCTCTCGCACTTCCCGCCTGTGGAACTCGCTCCCGTATTCTTGCTTTCCTGACGGCTACAACCTCCAGAAATTTAAATGCAGAGTCAATACTCATCTACTAACCACTGGACTCTAGCTCTCTCCCCACCCCTGTATAACCTTCCCTTTCTCTCCACCTATGTATCTGTCATCGCACCTGCTTTCTATTGTTCCTTTCTAACTAGTTTGTACTCCTCACTCTTTTCTAATTAATCTCTTTACATTTATGTAACCCCCTGCACATCAGTGGCGTTTCCGTTTTGCTCGGGGTGAAATGATTAAAAAAAAAAAAAAAAACAATGTACCAGGAACCAAATAAGGTTTCCGCATAATGTTCCCTGTTTTTATTAGAAAATAATCTGGACGCTATTTTTATGTGTTGTTATTTTTTGTGGAGTGATGAGTCTATTTTTAACACTGTAAATCCCTACAAATGCGTCTAAATGAGATAATTTTTTCAAAAGATGTAAGCTCTTTTCGGAATTTCTTGTTCTTCACTGCTAATCAGTTTTCGGAATTAACTTTTTTTCATTAAAAATGTGAACGTTTCCTTTCAACTTTCTTTAACATTAATAAAGCTCTCTGATGGAGTTGAAACATCACAAATATCTGGTACAAAGTATCGTACGGTTTGGCTATGTTGCTCATCAAGTACATCGTATTGAAAAGTCATTGTTAATTAGTGTTGGTTTTAATTTCCTGAGTTGTTTATTAAATATTCTGGGAGAATAGGAAATTAGGTAATGCCGTTGATCAAAGTTTGTCAACTTATATCAATGTAGACACTGACTGCTATAATTAAGGAGCCATTAGTTCCAAGATTTCTCTTTATAAGAATAGAATGAAAGTTTGGTTTCTTCAGTCTGTAAATAATGTTGATTCTCCAGGTTTTCACGTTCTCTCTTTGCACCTCTACTGCCATCCATTCACCTAAACCATTAGTGATGTAAGTTATTCTCGGTTTCCCTCTCTGGTTTATACCTTCAATAAAAAAAAGATTTTTTTTTTCTTTGCGAATAATTTTTAGCTATGTTTGTCTTTTTGTTATCCCTTCTACTCACTGATCTTCCTTCTATATAAATCATTCTTATTTGGTAGATTGCCCTGTTTCCTTCTGCACCAAATATGCCCTGTGATTATTTCTCCTAGTCCGCTTTCCTCACTCTGACTCACAGAAATGCTCTCTTTCTGATTTTAAATGGAAATTTAACATTTTCTTCCAAGCTTTCTTATGAATCCATTACGTCACTCACACACACACACACACACATCTATATATATATATATATATAAATATAAATATATAAAAAGCAGGACTTAAAAGCTACTGGTGTCTATGACTCATGCGAAGTAGTATTGTTACTGTCAGACAATTCTCTAGCGGTAAAAAAGTCATATAATTGAACTCTGTATCTGTAGTGTCTACAAATTTTGCTATATACAGATATATACCGAGAAGACAACTCAACACATTATTGAACAGTTATAAATCCAGAATTTTGAACGTTTAATTATGTGATCAGTTTTTTTTTTCAATGTATTTGCTTTGGATAATATCTAATGAGCTAATATTTTATTTAATATTTTATATTGATTAGATAAACTCTTTCGGGTTATCCTCTCCTTCTTCATGGTTTGCCATTCTCATATATATATATATATATAAAGAGGTGCTAATTAAAGATTTGAAGATTTGATCAAGGATACATAATTTATTCTAACACTGTTTCCTTCAAATTATCTCCCCACGGGCATATTGACCAGTAAGCCTACAAACGATACATTTGCAATTGTCTGTACATTGAACTTGTGCTGTTCAAATGTCCCGGTACTGTTACTAACACACATTCTTTTTTTACAATGATATTCATTCTGTATAAGTTTCAAGAGCCACTCAAAGTAGATGATTGCATAAAATATAAGGGTTAGCAAGCTTATCTCGCTAGAACTTATTAAAACTAAACAGTGAGTTCGATTCTCACTAAGTACCTCATACATTCGGCCTTGTGCCATATCTAAGCAGTGCTTAGAAAATCAACATGCTATACATAGCTGTGTGAATGTTTGCCTGAGTTAAACGTCTCTTCGGTCAGTGTTTATACTTAGTGTTTCTGCCGTTGTGGGCTGTAGCGTTAATAGAATACTGAATCTGTTATTATTTTATATTAATTTCTGTGTTAATATGACACTCAAGTTTTAGTGGGAGATATTCGTGGTAACCTGCTGTGGAGGTACAGTAAGTGCACAGTAATTGTTAGGAATGCTGTCCCACTTGTTTTCAAGTCGATGGTAAACGTTTGCATTTAATATCCGCCATATAAATCAAACAGTAGTTTTGAGAATATTTCTTTAGCTTGAAAGCTCGAATTGTACATCGCAATTTACGGTAATTCAAATATTTATCTGTTTTCTAAAAAAATGTTGTACATAGGAACAAATTATGAAAATAATTGGACTTATATTCGAGAATTGAAAAATTGCGAGAAAAACAAACAAGATGACCTTTCCGGTTAAATTTAAAGGAATTTGTTTCTATGTAGCTACATAAGGCGAATTGGCATGGCGAAGGAAGCATTTCAGAGGTTGAGTAAGGTATTAAGAAACAACAATTTCGCTAGAAACAATGAAGAAAGTACTGGATTGCTACGTGCTGTCCGTCCTTCAATATGGCAGTGAATGCTGGACAATACCATCAAAGATGAAGGAAAAACTTGAAGCAACTGAAATGTGGTTCTACAGAAGGATGCTGCGAATATCATGGATCGAGCATGTGAGCAATGATGTCGTAGAAATTATGGAAACAAAAAGGAAATTAACACTGAGCATCAGGAAGAGACAGCTGAAGTTCCTGGGACATGCAGTGAGGAAGGAGGGCTTAGAGAACCTGATACTAACAGGCCAGATAGAGGTAAAAAGAGACAGAGGAAAGCAACGGATAACATATTTGAAGGATCTAATCAGGTGGCTGATGGAGCGAGTGTTGCATGGTGTAACAAGAGAAGGCGTGCTCAGAGCCACCAGGGATAGGGGAAACGTGGAAAGCCATGATCGCCTACGTCCTGAAGAGACCGGGCACATAGAAGAAGAATCTACGTAAGTATCTATCAAGTGTGTGTGTGTGTGTGTGTATATATATATATATATATATATATATATATATAATGTGGGTGTGTATAACATGTAATAATATCGAACGCATACGTTTGCATGGTAGCTATAAAAGGGGCGGGATTATTTAATTATATCACTACACTTCTGAGTAGATAATTAAGTCTATTAAACATATTAATTTATAAAATAAAGTAATTAACACGAAGTTAACTACCTATTAGTAGCTAATAAAAGTGTACGGTACGACTAGGTCCGACAAAGAGATACTGGTACGTATCATTTCATTTGAATCTGTGTTTTAGGTGTTCTTTAGTGGGCAAGAATCAGCTTCTTCGTGCCAGCCACGCCCAGTGTCAACAGAGTACCAATATCCAGTTCCTGTAAAATATGGCTCTATGCCAAAATTCGGCTGACTCAGAAAATTCCTACTTAAGGCCTTTCGAATTACAATCTTGCTTGATGTGACTTCGACAACAGCAGGAGCAGTAAATATACAAAGATGTTTACGGATATAGCTTAATGGTCAGGCTGTGATATTTCAATCATAGAGGCCTCAGGTTATGTTCCTAGTGTCAGCATTACATAATTTTACTTGAGAAATAAAGAACGGGATTCAAAATCAATTGTTAATCTGTTGCAAATAAAATAGTGATCTTTATCAATGAAGAGGGGAGGGGTGCCAAGCGATAGGAGTGAGAAACGAAGTTGGAAATTTTAATAACAAGGCGGCAATAACATCTGGAATTAGGCCAAAATTAAAAGCAAATAAGAACTGGAGAAGGAAAAGCAGAAGAAAAGAGGCAAGGAAAGAAATAATGGAAAAATTAAGAGGAGAAAGAAATATAGAAAGTATATAAGAAACAAAAAATAGAAATACATAGATAGAAAATAAAAGCATAACAAAGAAAGAAGTCTCGGCCAAAGTGAGAAATAAAAATAACCAAACCAAAATAAACATCGGACAACTTAGGAACCAGAAAACGTAGCCAAAAGAATGAAGCATAGGCAAAAGCAAGAAACAAATGAAAGAAAACCGAAAGAAACATCGGACAACTTAGGAAACAGAAAACGTAACTTAAAGAAAGAAGCAAAAGCAAGAAACAAATGAAAGAAAACCGAAAGAAACATCGGACAACTTAGGAAACAGAAAACGTAGCTTAAAGAAAGAAGCAAAAGCATGAAAGAAAACCGAAAGAAACATCGGACAACTTAGGAAACAGAAAACGTAGCTTAAAGAAAGAAGCAAAAGCAAGAAACAAATGAAAGAAAACCGAAAGAAACATCGGACAACTTAGGAAACAGAAAACGTAGCCAAAAGAATGAAGCATAGGCAAAAGCAAGAAACAAATGAAAGAAAACCGAAAGAAACATCGTACAACTTAGGAAACAGAGAAAACGTAACCTAAAGAAAGAAACAAATGAAAGAAAACCGAAAGAAACATCGAACAACTTAAACAAGAGTGAATGAAAGATATATAGACCAAAGCAAGTAGTAGATGAAATAAACAAATTTAGGACAAAGCAAGAAACAGACAAAATGAACCCACACGCAAGAAACACGCCTTCCGAAGGAAACTGAAATAAGCATCGCACAATGTATTAAACATACAAAATTTAGCCGAAAGAAAGAAGTAAAAAGAAATAGAATGCATCGGATAACTTAAGATACGAGGGTCATTAAATAAATAAGGTGAATTTTTTTATATAATGACTTCCAATACAGATAAAAGTTTACCTTTTTTTCAACGTAGTTTCCCAGCAGTGTCACACACTTCCCCATCTGTGCACAAGCTTTCGTATTCGCTCAGCATAAAAATTTTTGGACTGATGTCTCAGTCAATAGTTCACAGCACTTTTGACTTCATCATTTTCAAACTTCGTGCCTCTCGTGAACGCTTTCAAGGGACCAAACAAGTGAAAGTCTGAAGAAACAAGGTCTCGGCTGTAAGGGGGATGAGGGAACAATTCCCAGCCCAGCTCGTTGATCTGCACCGTTTGGGCTGCTGTGTGAGCTGACCTTCGAGTAGGCAAAGTCATCATGGACAATGTGTGCTGTTCTAACAGATAGGCTCAAAGTTTTTGCAATGTCATCCACTGTCACCCTTCTGTCAGTGAATGAGGTCATTGACTGATTCTATCACCTCAGGAGACCTCACTTCTGTAGGCCTCCAAGCATCCTCAACAATGCTCCGTCTTTCAAACAATTTAGCCTACTTGTAGACATTTTTGGCTGAAACATGTGGCACCATACACAGTTGACATTCCCCTATGAATTCCAACTGGTTTGCACTCTTCAGCAACCAAAACCTTGATAACTGACCTCTGTTCAATCCTGGAGCATGCTACTTGGTCAGCCATCTTTGTTAATCTCCAAAACTGTTTTTTTCCAATCTGAAAAAAAAAATAAGATTAAAACCCTTTTGAAAAAGAAAAGGAAAAAAATTAAGCTTCTATCTGTATTAGAAGTCCTTATACCGAAGAAATTCACCTTATTTATTAAATGACCCTCGTATAAAAAGTAAGAAACTTAGGTGTCAATCAGGGAAAAATTGTATATGACGAAACAGTAAGAACAAATCAATAAAACAGAAATTGAACAAAGACAATATAAATAAATAAAATACAATGCAGAAAACCATGCGATTATTCACTACATTTTATTACTTAGCACGTATTTCTGATCGTTGCCCTCGGAAACACTTGCCAATTATTGAACGTGGGATTCCTGTGTTTCAAATTACACATAACATGTATCGGGCAACACCTTCGTCTAATTCTTCTGATCCGCTCTGCTCTAATTCTCTAAACTTCCACCGCCAAATCAATCTCTGCTATCCAGGAAATAAGGTACCGACGGACCTGCTTTGGCACGTCCAATCGTTTGTCTGCTGGAAATCGTCAGTCAGCCCAGAAATATTATCATTGAAGCAGCTATGGCGACATTTTGTGAGTAATCGAAACAGCAATTAATTCGATTACATCTATATGGCCTGATGTTATGATATAACTATGTAGATAAGTTCCCATTAACTGTTATTGTATATCAGACTCATGGGCACGAATGACGCCCTCCTGTTTACGTAAAAGCAGTTTCCCTTGCATACAGTATACATAGCTATGTCTTTCTTTCGACGAATTTCGATCAATCAAACTCATCTTAAACAACAACAGTCGTGACCATTGGGCATAACTACTGACTTTCTTGTGTTTTTTTTTTTCTTTCAATGCCGATTGACTTTCATGTTAGTGCTGATAGCAGACACGGAAAGGAAACTACAAGATCTCCTATAGAAGGTCGCTGAAGAGAGTGACAGGAAAAGACTACGAATAAACTGTAAGAAAACCAAATGCATGGTTATCAGCAAAAAGAGCAGTCTAAAATGCCAAATACAGGTGGGGGTGTTAAAATCAAGTAGGTACAAAAATTTAAATATCTAGGAAGTGTTCTAACAGAAGACGGAAAGTGCGACGCAGAGATCCGAAGGTGAATTGGCATGGCGAAAGACACGTTCCAGAAGCTGAGTATTAAGAGAGGAAAATTTTGCTACAAACAAAGAAGAGTACTGGAGTGCTATGTGATGCCAGTTCTTCAATATGGCAGTGTATGTTGGACAATATCATAAAAGATGAAGGAAAGACTTCAAGCAACTGAAGTGTGGATCTACAGATGCTGTAGATGCTACGATGCTGTGGATATCATAGATCGAGCACGTGAGCAATTATGAGGTTTTGGAAATGATGGATACGAAAATGAAATTAATACTGAGCATCAGGAAAAGACAGCTAAAGATCTTGGGACATGCAATGAGGAAGAAAAGCTTGGAAAACATGATACTAACAGGCCAGATAGAGGGGAAAAGAGATTTGGGAAAGCAGCGAATAACAAATTTGAAGGAACTGAGTAAGTACGTGACAGAACGGGGGTTGCGTGGTGTAACAGGAGAAAGCGTGCTAAGAACCGCCAGGGATAGAGATAGAGACAGGGAAAACCATGATCGCCTACGTCCTTAAAGGACAAGGCACACAGAACAATAACATTAGTTTGTTCTCCTACTTCTGCAACCATCTTTTAGCTCCTCCTCCTATCCTTGTTTTTGCTGTAACCCGCCATTTTGTGTTACTTAATCACCTGTCTATGATGTATTTTATCTTGGCCTGATCTATGTCGTCGTTATTCTATTTCTTGTTAAATAAAAAAGCGTTGTTAGGTAAAAAAAAGAAAACCTAGCAACGCTCTTTTTCTGATATTAGGGATGCTATAATTTATGCAATAATGTCAAGGTATCATTGCAAACGTTCATACAGCTTTCCCAATAGAGATTTTACGCATAAATAAACCGACACTCTGAATAGGGTATGAAAATGAAACGTTTAACAAAAGCAAAATATCAAGCAAACCAAATTAAAAACAGCTCTCAAAACAACCACTCTAATACGAAGAGATTTATTTCATGTAAGTTAGCTCATCCATCGTTGATATAAGCCGCCTCACCACCCCCGCAGTTTGTTTACTTTAGAGGCATCTATGATTTGCCACTATTTCGATCAGAGTTCTGACGCTTAAATGTCACATGTTGCGGTGGAGGTGGGCCGCAACGGCTGTGCCAAAAACAAAGACTGGCAGCATTGAAATCTGGTGTCGAAGGTCAAGATTTGACACGGATTATTAACCTCAAGTTGCTTCTCTTTTACCCACTCTTCTCAACGTGTGAATATGTATTTGTGTGCGCAAGGGAACGGAAGAGAAGCAAAGAGAGAACGTTAGGGATATGTGTGTGTCTTCTGAGGACAAACTCCGTAGCATATTTCTTCTTTATGTATGAATGCAAATATGTATGGCTGTGCATGGATCAACAAAAAGAAGCATACACATCAAACATTGCGTATTTTGGCAGTAATTCCTCTGTTAGACAGGTTTCATTGATTGCAACAGACAAGTCATTGCGGTGAAGCCTTTTTTTATATATTTTCTTTCATATCTACCTACCTATCTATCTATCTATATATATATATATATATATATATATGTATATAGTGACGTAAATTAATAAATATACATATGAGGAGGGTGTACAAATGTATAGTATTATTATTCAGAGCTGTATTGTTTGAATTTTTATATTTTTACGACTCATGATTTACATACTTTTGATTTCTTCTTGCATTTTATAATTTTTTTAGTTTGATTTTGACTTCAGATTTTTATCCACATGTAAGTACAGAATATTTAAATTTTTAATCTTATTAAAAAAACAGTAATTTCATAAGAGTTAATTCCCATGAACATCGAGTAAACTTAAATTAAAATCTATTAAACTCAGTTTGAAATATGTTTCTGACGATTGCATAACGGATGAAACTCCGTGGTGTGCCATAGACGTGAGATTCATTCATATATATATATATATATATATATATATATATATATATATATATATATATAATATGATTACAGTAATTGCAATTATCATTATTGTTATATTTTATGATAAAAATATTAATAATTATTACTGATTATTAATTTTATTAATAAAATATTATTATTGTAATAAAAAACTAAAATATTTTATAAAAATATTTAAATTAATTTTTAAAAATAAATGTAAATACTTTTATATTTATTAGCATAAAAGTTTGCCGTGATGTACATAGGCCTTGAGATATGAAACGGACATTAACGATACAGTGTTGTTTTTTTATGCTCACAGTAAAATGTGCGTTGTGGTGCAGTGGATATCGACTCGGAACGAGAAATCGGGGAGCCGAGTTCGAATTCCAGTTGAATTCATAGCATTCACTTACGCGCAAATACCCTTGGGAAAGGTATTAGTCCGTCTCCTTCTTCCAGTTATGGGTTAAATAAAGGACAGATTGGGTTCTATAGCCTTGGCTGGCAACCAGTCTAGCACAGAAAGCAATCCTACTGCAGGATAATTTTCTGCCCAGTCAGTCATATCTCTTTGGTGACATGATCGCCCAGGCGTGTTTCACGTATGGCACTTAACTGACTGAATGTGTTTCTGTATGGGTTCAAATTATGATTTCAATCTCAAATCGTTCAAGATCTTCGGTGTCCTGAATGAAAAGTTCATGGTTTACTTATTTAAGAAACATTTTTAATCTTTTTTCCCCCTCCATATTTCCTTTAAATCCACCTATGTCGCTGTTGCTTTCATTTTCTGGGTACAGATTAATTACTAGGTACTTCCGTAATCTCTTAAATGCAGTATTGTTTTTAGATTTAGAAATGTATACCTCAATCTACCGGACATGACTTAGGTAATTGAACCTTGACAAAATCTGAAACTATATCTCATTTTTCTCTATCAATAACAGTTTTTCATTGAAAATATTATATATGTTTTCGATTGGGTTTCCAGGTTTTATAAGTCGATCCACGAGAGATACCTATAGTAAATTGAATTGTTTTGCCGCATATCAACATCTGTGAGTCATTTAATGTCGAAATATAAATATTTTGAACACAATTTTATGGGTTCAACTAGATATATTTTACTATATTTCCGTCGTATATATAAGATGTGCTTTGTGGATATCGCCCAGATGTGCGTTGTGGTACAGTGGATATCGACTCGGAACGACAAATCTGGTTGCCGAGTTCGAATGTCAGTTGAATTCTTGGCATTCAGTTAGGCCCAAATACCTTTGGGAAAAGTATAAACCCGTCTCTTCCCACCAGTTATGGATTAAATAATAGGACAGATTGAGTTCTATAGCCTTGGCTGGCAACCACTCTACTGCAGATAGCTACGGCAACCGACTGCGGGATAATCTTCTGTCCAGTGAATTATGTCTCTTTTGAGACATGATCTTTCGTTGCATTTACGTACGCGCAAATACCTTTACTTGGGAAAGGTATTAATCCGTTTCTTCCTTCCAGCTATGGGTTAAATAGCAGAACAAATTGGGTTCCATAACTGTGGTTGCTATTACTTTTTACAGTAGATTGGCAACCAATCTACTACAGAAAATAATGGTAACCTACTGCGGGAATATCTGCTCAGTCTTTCGAAACATGATCACCCAAACGTCTATCCTGTATAGCACTGAACTGGCTGATATATATAGATATATAGTCATCCGAAGACAGATCTGTTTGGCTGTATCACAACTCATCAGTACGGTTAGACTCCGATTGCTTTTTAACCCAGGATTGAAACCCGACCGAATTAGCGTCAGTCGGCGATTCTACCTCTGAGCGCTCGGCAGAAGGAGGTAGACTTTTTAGTGTGTATATTATCATTATACACGCCCAATAGCAGAGAGTGTTCTAATTCATTGCTGAATGAACGATGCGTAGATGCTAGAGCAGCCACTGTTTTTCGTCTACCATTCTTCCAGAGAACTCTATCAGGGTGTGAGAGCGTTATATATATATATATATATATATATATATATAAAAATTTCTGGCATTTTCTATTAAAATGTATTTTTATAATTTCATACTGGTTTTGTTTTGGAGGTTCACTAATTATCTATAGTTCAATTGCTACGACCTCGAGTCATGTTAGATCTGTGAACAACTGCAGTTAAGAGGTTCTCTTACCCTCTCAAAACATTTAATCTATCGATCAGGGGCTTTTCTGCCAAATTTTGTTGATTTTTTTTTTCTTTTTCTATTTTTTTTTTTTTTTTTTTTTTTTTTTTTTTTTTTTTTTTAGAACATTGATACATAAATGCAATTGCAAATTCGTTGTGTTACGCTTTTCCTCATTCCTGACGACTGACAATCTTTTCTATTTTAAATGCCAATGCGCAGCATTGGACAAATACATAGACTTTCTCCAGAAACTTAGTCAAAATTTGCAAAATTTCGTAACAAATTTTCAATATTTCACTACCGCTGAACCCATTTAGTCCGTTAAAATAGTCAAGCGAAACCGTAGACGATGAGTGTAACATTAAAAATCTTCTTCTTTTATCTGATGTGTCCCTTCAGAACGGAGACGATTATGGCCTTCCACATCTCCCTGTCCCTTGTAGCTCTTAACACGCTTTCTCTTATTGGCCTTCCCAAACCCTGCTCTGACATCCATTAACTCATGCTCATCAAATACGCCATGCATTGCTTTCTTCTATTCTTTCTTTTTGTCTATCCTGTGAGTATCAGGTTCTCCAAGCCCTCCTTCCTCATGTCTCAGAAACTTCAGATGTCTTTTTCTGATGAGTATCACTTTCCTTTTCATTTCCAACCTCTTGAAAACCTCGTCGTTACTCACATGTTCGCTCCATGGTATCCTCAGTATCCTTTTGTCGAGCCACATTTAAATTATTTTCTTTATCTTTGATGAGACTGTCCAGCATTCGCTGCCATATTAAAGGACAGACATCACATCACAATTCAGTAACCTTCTCTTCGTCTACAGCAAAATTTTCTTGTCTCTTAATACTCTACTCAGTTTCTGGAATGCATCATTGGTCATGCCAGTACGTCTTCAGATCTCAGTGCCTCACTTTATGCTCCCTGTTACAACACTTCTCGGGTAGTTGAATTTCAGTACTTGTTTGATTTTAGTATCCCTGGTTTGTATTTGGCTTTTTACTGATAACAGTGCATTCAGCTTTCTTGTCGTCTATATGTAGTCCTTTTTTTACTTTTTCTTTAGTTCCCTTCTGGAGGAGGTTTTGTAGTTTCCTTTCCTTGTTTACTATTAGCACTGTATCATCTGCTTGTGACCACCAATGACGAATCCTGACAGAACTTCTAGATCTCTCAGAATTGTTTCGTTGCATAGGTCAAATAGATCTGGTGATACAACACTTCCTTGTCTTAAACCCCTTTCTCTCTTTATATATTTGGATATGCATTTTGGTGCAGTGGATACCGGCTCAGAATGATAAATCAGAGAGCCAAGTTCGAATTCCAGTGCGCCAGTGATTATGAATACGGTCTTCTCTTTCATGCTGTAAAGCTTCAGTAGTTTTCATATAAAGTTTTGACTTATTCCTGGGCTTACGGTCACGTCACAAAAAGCAGTTTCAGTACGGTCGCCAAAGTTAAGCAACCTCGAGTTTGGTCAGTACCTTAACGCTTAGGAATACCAGGTGCAGTAATCTTGGATGTGCGGATTAATAAATAATGGCTCAATTCCAAACTTACTAAGATTAAATAAATTTTTTAAAAAATGCGAATATACCGCAACAATGGAAGTGACATTAGATAAGGTTGGTTGATTGTTTTTGTTTCTTTTTTCTTCTTTTTCTTTTTATCTCTCTTTTCTTTTTATCTCTCTTTTCTTTTTATCTCTCTTTTCTTTTTATCTCTCTTTTCTTTTTATCTCTCTATCCTTTAATCTCTCTATCCTTTAATCTCTCTATCCTTTAATCTCTCTATCCTTTAATCTCTCTATCCTTTAATCTCTCTATCCTTTAATCTCTCTATCCTTTAATCTCTCTATCCTTTAATCTCTATCCTTTAATCTCTCTATCCTTTAATCTCTCTATTCTAATGGCATAAGAATCTCTATGGATTATTTAATGCCAGATTCTAAATACTTTTTAAGCATTGTTTTTGGTTTGTTTTTTTGTTTTTTGTTTTTAAGTATACAAGTCTTACTAATTAACCCATAGCTGTAGCAGAAGAGATGGATTCATACATTTCTCAAAGGTATTTTCACGTAAGTGAATATAACGTATCCAACAGGGATTAGAATTATGATGCAATCTTTATTTGGGTTTCTGCAATTACGAATAAATTTTAAAAGGATGGTCGCTTGATGTTCTCCTTTGCCTAATACAGGAGGACTTTCATAATATTTTTCAACCTGTTGTCCTTATATTCCTTGTCACATTGAGGACGTTACGGCTATTGTACGTCCCGATCTTCTTTCAATGAAATACATTGGAATTTCAAACCGACTTGAATAGATTTCGTCCACTTGAATAGATTGTTCTAGTTCCGCGTGGACGAAATAAAGAGTTCTGTTCGAAATTCCAGCGTATATCACCCAAAGAAGGCCGGAACGTACAACGGCCAAAACGCCGTGAATGTGACAATAAAGATGAGAAAAACAATCCGAACAACGTAAACAGGGTAAACAGTTACAGTACTTCATCTCAGTAATATACTGCCAGTTTTCAGAATTTCCTACACTGCAATACTGACAATAATGATATTGTTTTGCCTTTGTTTTTTGTAGTAAGAGTTACACCAAGTTTCGGGCAGATACAAAGAGGCATTTTTTTTTATCAGATGATGCAAATATATGTGGTGTTCTGAAATTAGGAAAAGAAAATATCTCATAATAGCCAATGCATTACGAGAAACCTACGTAAGTTGTGACATGTATCTATGGGTATGATTTGCAAATCAAACATTTTAAAGCAACCAGGAATTTGATCCACGTGTTTGTTTACCCCTTTTGATATAATTCATAAAGTTCAGCTAACAACAGGTAATCGTGTTGTCTTGAGGTACCATATTCTACTGCTCTCTATCTTGAGGGCCTTGTGTTTTTATTTGTTTCTGCAAAATAACTTCTCAACTTGATTTTCATGAGTTTCCTTATTAATCTGAACGCTGAAATCCCAGTGGATGTTAGCTACATCACTCTGTACAACTTATGCTGGCTTATGTTCTTTGTGAGGAATGTCGAATGCGTGACATTAATAAGGTATGAACTGAGGAGCCCTTTCATGGTACTGAAAGTACTCTGCTGGCATCAGTTGACCACACCCAAATATAACGGGATCAGGTGTCACCACGTGTTCACCACATATAGCAGGATAGAATGTGATTATTATTATTATTATTATTATTATTATTATCCTGCTTGTAG
The DNA here is from genome assembly GCA_037127315.1 of Ascarosepion bandense. Taxonomy (NCBI): domain Eukaryota; kingdom Metazoa; phylum Mollusca; class Cephalopoda; order Sepiida; family Sepiidae; genus Ascarosepion; species Ascarosepion bandense. Next base: position 12,779,625 of record JBBBDQ010000145.1, on the reverse strand, counting down.
TATCCGCAGACATTCACTGAAGGTCAGTCAAATCTCCTCAGTATTCTCGTTCATTTGCCAATATTCTTGCTGATTTTAATAATACGATTGTCCGAATGATTTCACATCTTTATCACACTTACAGATTTTCCAATCTTCAAAGCTCCTCATGACTGCCACAAACGCTCAGATAGAGATATTATTATTATTATTTAGTGTCCAATTCATTTGAACAGATAGCCATGTCATGGGAGACAGAGTTCGTGAAAGCCGGAAACAAAAGGGGTGGTTGGGGGTAAAAATCGTAATGAAGTGCAGAGATTAGCCTGAGGATGTAGACATCAGTTTCCTTCTGCAGTTGTATTAAACCATTCGCTGAGGGGGTTAAAATGTGCCGGTCATTGTTATCCGGCTGAGAACCAATGATCAGTGTTTACGCCCCGTTTGCAGTAGCCCTAACAATAATCCAGTGACTGTCAAGGGCATTTTCCATTCCACATTAAGAGACATATAGCAGGATAGTAATTTAACCAGGGTCGCTGATCGGAACGAAGTCAGATTTTGTTCGGAAAGAGCATGGGGAGGAGATGAATGTATTTACAGTAGACTGATGATTATACAGAATTGAGAATTGATTTATTTGACCAGAATGCGAAATAGACAAGTGTTTTCTAATTTTGGTGATGACTATTGGTTTCCTTCTTACTTACACCGTCCACAAAAGCAAGCACTTATACGTTTCTTTATTTAATCATATTTCTTCTACTTGCATTTTAGCGCGGAAATTACCAACACAGAAACGAATCTGGATTAAAGTCTGTTACATAGCACTTTTGACAATGATGTTCACAAAGCTTAAGAGACACCCGAGGTAGAGTGTTAAAGTAAGAGATACAGTTTATGATAACGATTAATGTAAAATTTGAACAGGTTAAGATTATAGTGATTGAGGAAGCAATATCTTGGGAGTCGGTTTCACAAAGCAGCGATTAGTGAGAAGAGGCTGCTGTTGTGGAACTTACATATGAGAAGATAAAATGAAATATAAGATTGATTTTAGATCCCTAACAAGTTAAGTCTTTTTCAAATTTATAAATTAAATAGCATATAAATAATTTTGTAATGGCTCTTTCACCCTCCATTAGGTAGCACGTATGTACGTTACGCTTTGCAATCAGTCAGTTGTGCCATACGTGATACGCTTTGGGCAACCACGTCTCGAAAGAGACATGACTGATTGGGCAGAAGATTATCTCGCAGTAGGTTACCATTGCTTTCTGCGGTAGACTGGTTGCCAGTCAAGGCTATAGAATCCAATCTGTCCTATTATTTAACCTATAACTGGTGGGAAGATACGGATTAATACCTTTTCCAAGAGTATTTGTGCGTAAGTGAACGCATGAAATTCAACTGAAATTCGAACTAGGAACCCCGATTTGTCGTTCCAAGTCAATGTTCACTGCGCCATAACGCCTTGCAATACCTCATAAATAAAGGGCTGTTGTGTTTTGATCAATTGGAAAAAAACGGAATATACATATCAGAGATACAATTTGTTTTTCAGTGAGAAAGATAGAAATGATTAACGTCGGTTTCAATTAAATGGAAAAGATTGTCAATTTCAAACTTTTTCATTTGTAGTCACTTCTTTAAATAACGATCAGCATTCATATTAATGGTTGTTATTGAAATATTTTGTTAACATTGGTGATCTCGAATACTTACCGATGCAATAGAATTCCTACTGATGTTCTATTGTCAAAGAATTCGCCATAATGTTATTCAGTCATTAACTTAAGAATTGATTCAAATAGGAAAACCGTAAAATTTTCCCGATTATTTCTAGTCATATATATGTATTACTAGATTGGATAAATGAAATTTCATTGACAGAAGATAAAAAAAGTAGTGATATACCTTTTTAGAGTCGAAAATGCTTAGAAGTTGTTACGTTCTCAGTAAGTAGATTTTTGTTCGTATTCTGAAGGGGCTAAATTGAATTTGGTTAATTTTGGTTGGTAGATGCATTTGTGAGTTGAAAGTCATTGAAATTGATAACATAAATAATTGAGAGTTCACGGTGAATTTGTATTTGTTGAATAAAGTGTGTAAAATGACGTAAAGACACTCCTGAGTTTGTCATCCTCCTTTCTCTCCTCTGCCTGTCTCTATCCGCATTCTCTTACTCATATCTATTCTTTGTTCTTCCTTTCTCTTTCTCTGTCTCATATATATATATATATATATATTTAGTATATCGAGGCAGCAAGTAATTTTCTAAACATATGCTATTAAATATAAGAGACAATGAATGTCTATTATGTTTAATCATGAGCCGTTCTAAACGTCGTATTTTTGCTTTAATTTCAGTTGGAAATAAAGACAAAAATTCTCCAACATTTGAATAATTATTTATTGGTTTTCTGTATACTTTAATGACGAAAGATATGGAAGTTTTCTCGACTAAAATGACTAAGAAAGGCAATATATCATTATATTCTCTTTCAATCGTAAATTTTAAGGATAGTGGAGATGGTTCAAAGGTTGAAAAAAATCTATTTCTCTCGATACAAGATGTAAAATACGCAAAGACATCATCGACATAACGTAACCCGACTGGAACCCTAAAAAATGTTAGGCTTAAGAGGCCCCAGACGAGTATTCATTGATATTCCACCAAACTGCCGGTACTTAATATTATTGAACTTGAAAGAGAGAGACTTAATAGCCATCTCCATGAGCTCAACAAAGACTTTCTTAGAAAAGGAACGAGGTTTCATGATAAAGACATTTGTCAGGATGGTCTGATGATTAGGTTAATCATGAAAAAGACGGTCGCCTCTGGGTGTTGACTTCAATTTTATATTTACAGATGCTCTATCTCTGATATTGAGCAATTTAAACCACAAATATAGCATACCATAAAATTGTTTTATCATATATACATATAATTGTTTTTATTATTATTAAAAAATAACAAAAAAATTACTTAACTGTATTATTTCATATCAATCATATATATCTAGATAAAGAGAACCAACAGTTACAATTCCGAGTTTTCTGGCATTTACATTTGTTTTTTAAGTATTCAATACAATAAATACTGGAGAGCATAATATAATCATATGTTTTTTTAATTAAAACTATATTGCGACATGGAAATGACTGTTTCGAGATTCCTACCTCATCATCAGGCAATGCTAGATCATAGTTGTGAAAATGATTTTTATTTCTTTTTTTTTAAATTTTTATTTTTTAAATCATTTCACCCCGAGCAAGTCGGAAACGCCACTGATGTGCAGGGGGCTACATAAATGTAAAAAGATTAATTAGAAAAGAGTGAGGAGTACAGCCTAGTTAGAAAGAAACAATAGAAAGCTGAGAAAGCAGGTGCGATGACAGATACATAGGTGGAGAGAAAGGGAAGGTTATACAGGGGTGGGGAGAGAGCATGAGGGTGGTTAGTAGATGAGTATTGACTTTGCATTTAAATTTCTGGAGGTTGTAGCCGTCAGGAAAGCAAGAATAGGGGAGCGAGTTCCACAGGCGGGAAGTGCGAGAGAAGAAGCTGCAGGAGTAGAATTGTTGTCTGCATTTGGCTAACCTGACTGTGAATGGGTGAGACCCAGTTGCCAGTCTGGTTGCACGAGTAAACACCTGTTGAGGAGGCATCAGTGACTGAAGTTCGTCCAAGCAGAAGCCATGAAAGTATTTATAGAACAGAAAAAGGGAGGCCACATTTCGACGATGGGGAAGTGGCTGCAGTCGAGCCGCCAGATCAGTACCTATCACATTACAGACTCTCCTTTGGAGCCTGTCGAGAACACTGAGGAGAACGACAGGGGCGCGTAACCATAAATGGCAGCAGTACTCCATGCACGGACGGATGGTTGACTTGTATATATGCAGGATGGATTCAGGCGGAAAAAACATCCTGGATCGACATAGTGACCTAACCTTCTTAGCAGTAGATTTAGCTATGGATTCAATATAGTGGTTCCATTTGAGGTTTGAGGAGAGGGTAAAGCCGAGGAGGCGTAATGTGTTGCTCTCAGGGAGAATCGCTTGGTCCATGATTATGGAAGGCGGGAGAGGTTGCCTGTGATGGTTGACAGACAACAGCTTGGTATTAGATGAATTGAAGTTGACAAGCCGCTTCTTGCCCGAGATGGGAAGACAGAAAAATTTATGTATGGGTTCAATTTAACTAATCAGAAAAGAGATTCACTTTAAATTTGAAAAAAGTTTATATTTTTTGGTAATACATGATTTCTTATTTCAATCTTAACGGCAAAAGCGTCCACCTAATTTTTAACACCACTCTCTAGGCCCTATTTCCGTATCCATTATTGTTACAAAACTTTTCTTTGAGCTTTCTCCATATCCCAACATTCTCTAAAAGAAAAGAGATGAAGAAAGAAAACATTTTATATTTTTGATCCAACTTAAAGGGACTTTTGAGTAAATATACTATTTTTATTTCGATTTAGAATGCATTTTATTTTAATTTTTCAAAACTTAATTTATAAATAACATTTTTTCATGTCCATTTATTTGTTAAATAATTTTTTTTAATTCATTTTATTTTTATATAAAATCTATTTTATTATGTTCTAATACAATTCTTAATAGCATAATACAATCTATTAGATATCTATTTAATTATTACAAAAATTTAAATTAAAATGTAAATTATTCAGAGTGCTTGATTTGAATATCTTGAGTATGATGATTATTTTCGGCAACCTTGAAAAAAGTAATGTTTTCTTTTCATCGCTATCAATTTTGGCAAAAACGCATCGCTTAGCAAGAAGCTTCGAGCATGAATCTTCAGAAACTGCTTTCTACACATTCATTTATTCACAATAACAGCCCCATAAACTAAAATCTTTTACTTCTTTGAGTTGCATTTTTCAGTCAATTAAGTGAATGGAAGAGACGGATAAATACTTTTCCCAAGGGTATTTGTGCGTAAGTGAATACAAGGAATTCAACTGGAATTCGATCTCGGCTCCCGATTTGTCGTTCCTAGTTGATATCCACTGCGCCACAAACCTTTCTTAAAATAGCAAAGTATTGTATCCCAATCATTTTACTCATTTATTTTTATCTCGAACGATAAAATCATTCATATTCAGAAATATGACAAATGTATTAATACAATCAAAAATATTTTTAAATATAATTAAACTAAATGCTCCTACTGCTATTTATCGAGAAAATCGGAAGATTTAGGCCAGCACTTAATACTTCTCAGCTAGATCTGATCAAATATATTAGTTCTTGGTTGTGATGAGAACTTTTCAGCTACCCTCCTATTCATCCATTATTCTTTCTAGCCAATCAAAACTCTCCTGCTACTCGGACTTTGATCACCTCCGGGCTAAAGTCGCCATGTCCAGTCTACTCGTCAAACAAACATTGCTGTTCACATGCTGTGAGCGACTAGACTCCACTTGTAATAAACAGAGACGGAAAACTTTCATCTTCAATGAGAACAACTGCAGATGTTGTCAACTGCCATCAGCACCGTCAACTGCTGTCGTGCCCCCAGTTATAAGCAAGGGGCGATCACCACCTTCTACATTTTCCTGCTGCACGCTCGACCCAATCAATCCTTCTCCTCACTTCGGTCATTTGTATTTCTCCCTTATGTCAACGGATAGCGGTCAGATATTTTGAACTGGACTTGCGTGTTACCTCGCTCGATAACCGAGAAAATGAATTAGATTGCAAGAGAAGGAAATATGGGAGATGGGGGCTTGGTTATGGTATTTGGCTGTGTTGTTTGTTAATTGGGACTTGATGAACCGAAGAGAATAATTCAGCTCAGCGAATAAAGAAATCGTGCCCTGGCATCGTCATGCCGAAGCTCATGACTTATTCGGGTGTCTATAAGATTGGCTATCTACTTCTCGCCGAAAGGCATCAGATTTTTTTTCTTTTCTTTCTTTGGAAACTATTTTAATCTTTCTTTTTGTTCTTTAAATCTTTTCTTTGTTGAAAATGATTCTTTTTTTTTTTCGTTGTTTTTTTTTATATATCTGAATTCATCTTTTTGCTTTCACAGTTATTTTATTATGAAAAGCGTTGACTAAGTACGATGGCTTTTGCATTTTTTTACGTTGTGTTTCATGATTTCTACTTATAAGAAATAAGTTTATTTTCCATGCTTTCATTCTCTACGGTGTATATACATGGTATCTCCTGCAAAATGAACTCCTTCTTTAAATAACAATAAAAGCAGTGTTTATTGACTTGCAAACAAGATTAATGATAAAAATTAAGAAATATAACTGCTTATTGATTTTAAGAGAATGTTAACAATGTCAAATAAGTAACAATTTAAATTAAATGCATTTTTATAAACATTCAGATTCACGGTGAAGTAAAAACTCTGATTACATTTGTGAGAAACAGCGTGTGTACAAATAGAAAACGTGTATTAATCTAACATGTTTCTCTTTTGTAAAGACTTCACCAGAGTATTGAGATATGGAGAAAAAGTCTCACTCGCTGAAAAGGCATTAATAAATAAAAGTGAAACATGTTAGATTGATAAACATTGAATATTTCTTTTCAGATTACAACTATATATATATATATATATATATATATATATATATACACACACACACACACACACACACACATATGATCCAAAAGGATACTCAGGTAGGTAAATCCCAAAAACCAGATCCTAATTAATATTAATTTCATTAATATTAAAACTGATCAAGGTGGAGGGCTCAATGCAAATATATTCTAATTACAGAGCCAAATATAAAAATAAAACAAAATTTTGATATTTAAATCCGTTGAATAGCCATTTCTAGCAGGACTTCCTCGTTTCTTCAGCAAGAAGACCGTTGCTGAAGAAACGAGGAAGACCTCGTAGAAATTGCTATTCAACGGATTTAAATATCGAAATTTTGTTTTATATATTTATATATAATAAAATAATTTAAATATCTGCTATATTTATGGTTTAAAGTGTTCAATACCAGGAATAGAACATATGTAAATATAAAATTGGACATTGAATCAACACCAAAAGGCGACAAACTGTTTCATGCGAAACGCAATCACCAGGTTATGTAGTTTTTGTTTTTTTGTTTTGTTTTGTTTTGTTTTTATTTTTTGTTTTGTGCTGTTTTTTTTTTTGTTTTTATTTTTTGTTTTGTGCTGTTTTTTTTTTGTTTTGTGCTGTTTTTTTTTTTTGTTTTGTGCTGTTTTTTTTTTTTGTTTTGCTGTTTTTTTTTTTGTTTTGTGCTGTTTTTTTTTTTGTTTTGTGCTGTTTTTTTTTTGTTTTGTGCTGTTTTTTTTTTTTGTTTTGTGCTGTTTTTTTTTTTGTTTTGTGCTGTTTTTTTTTTTGTTTTGTGCTGTTTTTTTTTTTTGTTTTGTGCTGTTTTTTTTTTTTGTTTTGTGCTGTTTTTTTTTTTTTGTTTTGTGCTGTTTTTTTTTTTTTGTTTTGTGCTGTTTTTTTTTTTTTGTTTTGTGCTGTTTTTTTTTTTTGTTTTGTGCTGTTTTTTTTTTTTTGTTTTGTGCTGTTTTTTTTTTTTGTTTTGTGCTGTTTTTTTTTTTGTTTTGTGCTGTTTTTTTTTTTGTTTTGTGCTGTTTTTTTTTTTTTGTTTTGTGCTGTTTTTTTTTTTTGTTTTGTGCTGTTTTTTTTTTTTTGTTTTGTGCTGTTTTTTTTTTTTTTGTTTTGTGCTGTTTTTTTTTTTTTGTTTTGTGCTGTTTTTTTTTTTTTGTTTTGTGCTTTTTTTTTTTTTGTTTTTTTTTTTGTTTTGCTGTTTTTTTTTTTTGTTTTGTGCTGTTTTTTTTTTTTTGTTTTGTGCTGTTTTTTTTTTTTTGTTTTGTGCTGTTTTTTTTTTTTTGTTTTGTGCTGTTTTTTTTTTTTTGTTTTGTGCTTGTTTTTTTTTTTTTGTTTTGTGCTTGTTTTTTTTTTTTGTTTTGTGCTTGTTTTTTTTTGTTTAGCATAAAACAGACTATCGCCTCTTGGTGTTGATTTCAATGTCCATTGTTTTATGTATATTGTATTGAATTATAATGGTAGTTAGTAACAAAATTGCTGGTTTTTCAACAGTTTACTTGTGTGAAGTAATTTTTGAAAAATGCTCTATATGAACATAGAGCGTTATCTGAATTATGCTGTCTTCACTCTTCAGGGATTATGTTTATTCTATTATAACGCTTTCACAAAACTTCAAAGTCGAAATTACAAACAATATTGTTCAGTAAAGTTGAAAAATTACACTGAGTAGATGGCCAGTCTTCGGGAACAGTGTCCTTCGGCCGCGCCACCCTACTACAGTAGATAGGTGGAGCAGTTGCTCGTCACCGGGGCCAGCTCAACAGGCGGTTGAGAGGACTGGGGAATTTTCTTTACTTCTCTCGTTTGTACGCGGTCGGGCTCCCCACGTTAAAAAAAGACCTGTCACATCTCGCTCCACTAGGGGAGTAGGGTAAATATATACATATGTGTGTTCGAAAAGTAATTACTTATTTCACTACTATATATTATAAGTAAACCAACCAAGGTTGAATAATCGGAAACTTTGTCTAAATATTGTTTGTCCCTTCTGTCTGCTAGACTTATTTATAATTTATTTCAAATTATAACTCAGGGAAAGTTAGAATTCTATCAGATAAGACATTCGCCATTGATTAGTTGATAAATTTCGAAAGGGTAGTCCTTTGACAGAGGCATTGAAAAATACATTTTTGAAGCGGAGGCTTGTAAATATATGCTGTGGCTTAAAATGTGTAAAGAAAAAAATACAATTGTAACATATCCAGTAAGCCTCACTCTTCAAGAAAGCCCACTTCAATAAAAGAAATCTTCAAAGAGAATATTGAATTTTATCTACGTCAAAGCACAAGTGATTTGGCTAAAAAGTTTCATGTCCCCTGTTCACCTATCTACGAACATGAGTTTTCAGGTGAGAAGTTAACATAATATCACACCATCTGCAACAATATAATAAATTGGAATACCAATTTTTCATTTTAAAATTGGTGTTACAGATGATGAAAAATGAGTTATAGATAAGACAATGGTTATCATAAAATAACAAACCAATGCAAGCAACAACACTTGAGCTCCATCTATAACTGTCTTTGCTTTGTGTCCAGTGGAATACGAAATGCGTCATCTTTGACGAAACTCGTGGAACAAGCAAATACATTTACTACAGACACTTATTGCTAGCAACTTGATTAGTGAAACGAATCGTTATCTGGAAAGTGCCATACATTGATAAACAGAAAAGGTGTTATTTTCCTGCATGACCTGGTATCTCGGCTTGGGTCACTTTCCCACCACCGAAATGGTGCTTTCCTGTGCATTTTTTTTAAAATCACTTCATGGCAACTGTTCGGATGAGCTCTTCGCTTGTCTACCTAGACTTTAACAGTTTGCTTTTTTCTGTCTTGAACTTTTCGTTTGTGGAACTCTCTGCTCAATATTTTCCAGCCAAATTTATTCTTCAAAAATATAAATGCAACGTCAAAAGTTATCTATCGTCTTCTTGTTTACTCTTTTTATTGTTCTCTCTCCTTTATAGTATTTCTCTCTTTCATACTCGGTAACCCCCTTGTCTTAGTGGCTTTACTCCCTTACATGGTGTGATATGATTAAAAAGACTTCCATTTATTTCATATCCACTTTACTTCATAATGGCCTGAGATTTGCGAAAAAAAGAAGCAAAAATTGAGATTAAAAAAATACTCGTCAGAACATTAAATAATTGAATGTTTGAATATATTAAAAATATTTACATGTTAATTCTGTCGGTATATTTGCATAAACACACACACAAAGTAAATGTGTATAAGTAATGAAATTGGTGGTGTTTGAAAAAAAGCCAAACGCAAAGAAAGATTTGGTAAAAAGATTGTATTGTTTCAATATTTATTGCATGGAAATTCTACCTTCCTATTTTGAAAAGCTGGATTCGGTAACCGGACATTTGCTTAATTTCGACAGTTGGAGCGAACAGAAATAAACAACTGGCTCAGATATCAATCAGGCATGCATACCTAAATAGAGAAATTTTTTAAAAAATGTACATATATATATATATATATATATATATACATACATATATATATATATATATATATATATATGTGTGTGTAAGTTCTGAAGACTCCTCTTTAGAGTATCAGGCTACAGCCTGGCCACGCTAGTCATCGCTGCTGTGGTTTATGTTGAAGTAGATTACCAGGCAAAACACATTTTGAATTCAGTGTCATTTTCTTGGAATGGCTGCCAGCCAATGATGAAGAACCCAGTTTATTCTAGCTAAGGAAGGAAATAGATCGATTCATACCTTTCCAAAAGTAACTGTCATAACAATTGCTTCGGCTGTAATTTGAACTCGCTTCGTCAATCCCACATTCTGCAGACATACGTGTGTGTGTGTGTGTATGGAATAAGTATTTGCAAAAAAAGTTAATTGGCGAATATTTACAGAACATATTTTAAGAATATTTGTTTCTTTCAATTCTAATTGAGGAATTTCATAGATCTTTAACTGTCCCTTCACCGGCATCTTCTTCCAAATCAGTTACTTCTGCAACTTGTTCTGTTCCATTATATTTTTTACAAATATTATCTTTCTCTTTCTTTCTCCACTACAAGTCGCCATCAAAACATGTCTACATCCAAGAGATACTCTAAGTTTGAGGTCACCATTTAACCTTTACCACAGGTAATGCCATTTCTTTATCGTTTGCTAAAGGTTATGATTGATTCAATAAATGCCATCTTGTGAGAAGATTCCAACGAAAGATTCTTGCTCGCAATACAGTTCCATGATTTTTAATTAGCGTGAGATCTCATTCATTTTATTTTAACCAATATTTTTTCTTTGCTTCTGGTACAAACAAACACAATATATGTGTGTGTTTAACAACATATTTTCGTTTAAACAAATACTAGCAGTATAGCCCGGCGTTGATCAGGTGTAATGAAAGCTTTAAAACCAATCCGTGGTCCTGGAGCTCGGACTCTTTGGACGTTGGCTCAAAAGACTAAAAGCAATAGCTGTTTCCAGTTAAATGAGAATGATATATTATAGTGATGGAAATAAAGAGTTCGGTTCGAACTTCCTGAAGAAGGCCGGTGTGTACAACGGTCAAAACATCGTAAACATGGCAATAAAGATGAGGACAATAGTTTGAATAATGTAAATATCACCCCGTCATTGTTTTTATTGTCGATCATAAGCCTTATCGGGGACAAATCAGAATCAAAAATTTGCTTTGCTCGCAGATTCTCCAACAATTCGAGACTGGATTCGTCTAAAGTATCTACACCTGACTTCCCACCTAAAACTGAGGCTCAACTGAATGACGTCCACATTACACCCTCACTGGTCACTAAAATAATCTCAAAACTTGACCCTCACAAAGCGTGCGGAGCGGGCGGAATCCCTTTCACAGTCTTGAAGAAATGTGCCCCTGAACTCTCCTGTGTCCTCTCTAAGCTCTACAACTTCTGCCTATCTGATTCCTGCTTTCCTGCCTGTTGGAAGTCTTCCTCTGTCGTTCCTATATTCAAGAATACTGGAGAACCCTCGGACCCCGCAAATTACCGCCCTAACAGCCTTCTTCCGATCTTTGGCAAAGTGTTCGAAGCCATTATCAACGCTGAGGTGGTTCAGCATCTCACAGCCCACAGGCTCCTCTCGGACAAACAGTATGGTTTCCGCTTCACCAGGTCTACTGCTGATACGCTAACGACCATCACCGTGTATATATACCAGGCTCTCGACAAGACTGGCGAAGCTTGAACTGTTACCTTGGATATCTCCAAAGCGTTCGACAGAGCCTGGAATGCTGGTCTCCTACACAAACTGCGGAGCTAGGGTATAATTGGACATGTTTTTGACCTAATCCAGTCATTCCACTTTAACTGCACATTGAAGATGGTATTAAACAGACATACCTCCCAAAACTACCTGACGAACGCGGGTGTCCCTCAAGGCTCTATCTTAGGTCCTACGCTCTTTCTGACCTACATTAATGATCTCTCTGATGCCATAAGATCTAAAGTAGGCATGTACGCCAATGACACCACAGTTTACTCTCGCCTCCTACAAAAATCTGCTATGAGCGACAAAGCGAACCTCGCTGCCGAGCTTGAGAAGGACCCCCAATCCGTAGTGGACTGGGGCAAGAAATAGCTCGTAAATTTTAATGCTTCTAAAACGAAGCTGCTATCAATTAACCATCATAGGCAATCGCTCCTATCTCCCATTAGCATGAAACAGGCTTGCTTCCCAGAGAGTAAAACACTACGCCTCTTTGGTCTCACACTCTCAGCGGACCTCAAGTGGAATGACTATATCGAATCCATCGCTAAATCCGCTGCTATGAAAGTCGGTTCTCTGTGCAGAGCCCGGAAGTTTTTCCCGTCTGAATCTATCCTGCACATTTATAAATCTACCATCCGCCCGTGCATTGAATACTGCTGCCACATCTGGTCAATGCCCCTGTTGTTTTTTTGATAAAATACAACAGAGAATCTGTAATGTGATCGATACCGACTTGGCAAACCGCCTGCAGTCACTCGCTCACCGGCGAGACGTGGCTTCCCTGTGCCTCTACTATAAATACTTTCACGGCTTCTGCTGGTGGCCTCTAGATAGGAATTTGCACGAGATAATAGATTAGCTACTAGGTGAAACAGATAAGATGTAACCGCAATTTCTACTCTAAGAGCTTCTTTCCTCGCACTTACTTCCCCGACAGCTACAATCTCCAGGAATTTAAATGTAAGGTCAATAGACACCTCCTAACACACTAACTCGCATCCATTCTCTCAAACACCCTTCCAATCTACCTAAGCCCCATCCTCGCTATCTTTACCCGTCTATCACCCTCCTTCTGACATTTCCTATATCTAACCACTTTTTCCAATCACTTTCCCCTATGTAGCCCCCTGCGCAATAGTAGCAATGGAATTCCTTGCTTGGGGTGAAATGATTAAAAAAACGTATACCTAGGTCTGGTTTGCACCGGAGTCAAAATCATGATTCTCGAATAAAAAAATGTACTGTCTTTCCCAACATAGTATTTGAGAGACACTGTTTGTTAAAATTTGGAATGGCAATGTACCGTGTCCGTTCAGGAGATTGAGAATCCTGATTCTATGCATTTCCGTTCTTTGCAGCTATTAGTAAATTTTGTCTTTTCTCTACTCCATCTTATCTCTAGACTGCCAACAAACTCGTTAAGTTGTTAATGAGCTGTCTTACTCTGTCTCTCTTTCCTTCTATATGTCTTGTGAGTGTCACATTTTAAAAGCTGTCTTTCCTCATTATGTTCTCTAGAAATTCTGTCTGTTTCTGATGTAAAGTGTAAGTGTTCTTTCTGTTACCACTTTCTCTGAAAATTTGCAATCGCTCATATATTCAGTTCATGGTATGCCCAGAACCTTACATTTCTGTTGCCTAAATTCTCTACTCGAACTGTAAAGATTATGTAGCGTTCACTACTATAGAGAAGGGCCGCTATGACATCGGAGATAAGTAGTATGTTGTTTCAAATGACATTTTTCATTTTCTTAATGTTTTGCTTAGTTTTTGTAAAGCACCTTTGCTATCCCAATGCGTCTTCGGATTTCGATGTTGAATTTTTCGTCACATGTTAAAACACTTCTTAGATTTTTATAATTTTGTACTTGCTTCATTTTGGTGTCTCCATTTTGTAATTAGCATGCTTGGCTTTTCCTTTTACTTAGAACCATCTGTTCTGTCTTATCATTCTGTGAATTACATTTAAATTCATTTGATGTAAAAGTTCCAGCTAATTTCTTTATTGAAGGCTAGAGACAGACCACAAATATATTTTTGTTTTTCCTCCTTCTTTTTTACCTGTTTTCTCTTCTCTTTATTCTTCTTTCTTTCCCCTTCTTTCTTTTACCCCTCTTTCTCTCTTTCTTTACCCCTCCCTTCTTTCTTTCTCTTTACCCCTCTTCTTTACCCCTCTTTCTCTCTTTTTTTACCCCTCTTTCTTTACCCTCTTTCTCTCTTTACCCCTCTCTTTACCCCTTTACCCCTTTCTCTCTTTTACCCCTCTTTCTCTCTTTACCCCTCTTCTCTTTTACCCCTTTACCCCTTCTTCTCTTTACCCCTCTTTCCTTCTAAAAGACATTTTATTCAAGTGTTAGAAAACAATAGTAAAACTTCGTGTTTTCTTTCTCGAATGTTGTCCTTCTTCCTTCCACTTTCTTTACATTGCTACTTTCTTCCTGCTTTCATTTCATAAAATAGTTTCTAATTCAAAACATGACAACATAAGTCTATTAGTGAGATAAGCAGTTTCAATTTAGGAAACATTACGTCATTATTGTAAGTATTATTTTCGGTTCAAAATTGATGAAATATTTTACAATGGTTTTTATGAAATTAAACTTCTTAACTCCACTAACTGTAATCGATATTTTTAATATTGATGGGCGTTTCTTTCCAGATTTCTTGTTTTGGTTACTGCGGTAAATTAATGTTTTATTTCACCATTTTCTCTACTAGTTACATGTGCCATTCATTTTCTGTTGCTGTTAGAAATCGTCAAATGATGATTTTTTTTTTGTTATTCGTTAAAGTACTTTATTTTTTAATGCCAGTTTATAGAGTCCGATGAAGGAACGTTTTCTTTAAGATTTATAAGGCTTATTCTGAGGAAAATATTTCAACCACTGATCTAAGGAAACTGTTGAAAACAAGTGATATCTTATAATTTGAATGGCTTATATAGCATTCATATGAGAAGCTATTTAAGAATATAACTCTAGTTTTGTCAACATTTAAGTTTTGTTGTGTCTTCCAGTGCTGAAAAATAAACGTCCCCCGATACAACTTCTCCTGGTCCAATTTTCCTATCTTACATTAAATTTGATATAACTGATCTATACAGTGAGGTATTTGCACTTTATTTATTCTACATTCGGATTTATATCATAGATTCTTGGTATCAACTGCAACTCTTATTCCATTTGCACCTCATAATCCCTATTTTGGAAAGGTTCATTTAATTCCAAATTCTTGGAACACTTAGTGAAGAATGTTACTATTTTTTTGGTAAATCTTGATATTATTTCGAACTATTAATCTTAGTTAATGTAGTGTTACTAGCAGTATAGCCCGGCGTTGCTCGGGTGTAATGAAAACTTTAAAACCAATCCATGGTCCTGGAGCTCAGACTCTTTGGACGTTGGCACGAAAGACTAAAAAGCAATAGTTGTTTCCAAAAACTGAAAGAAAAATGAATGAATAGATGTAAGTCAAATTTTTATTTCCTGGTATCGATATCAAATAAGTTTTTTTGTCGTAAACTGAATTTTGAAAGCTAAATAAGTACTCTGGGTAAATGGTATCATGGCTGAGACTAAGAACAAGAATTATACCTAATTAAAGCCAAACCCGAAACAAAAACGAAAATTAAAGGGCTGAAAAAAATAGATGTCTGTATTTTTTAGCACCCGAGCAACGCCAGGCTATACTGCTAGTTGATCATGTTTTCTTTAATTATTTACAACTGATATTATATACCAGTAAGAAATATATAAATATTTTACATTTTTAACCAAATATGACATCAGTGGTGCTTGCATAAGTATCTGTTTCAAGAGTCGATAGATGCATCTTAAAAAACATTGTCTCTGTACTGACATGAATATCTTTCAGATAAAACTCTGGGCGTCGTTGCACTGAAGTGGTTATTATCTCAATACAAATTCCTTTTTTTTTTTTTTTACCAAAGAAAGCATTAAAACAATAGAATACATTTTACCAGAATATGTTCGAACGGAGACATTAGTACCGTCCATAGTGGTTGATGTTTGATTAAATTAAGCATGTATGAGAAAAACACAAAGCACTCAACGGCAGAAATATGGACGGTAAAAAAATGTCATAAATCAATTGTCTGATCAACATTATTTTATGTTGGTTGGACGCAATAAAATATTTCTTACAAGGCTTCTACAGAAGTAGCACTTGTTAGTGTGCGAATTTGACTTGACCATATGATCACTCCATCGTCGGCAAATTCATTGTAATGACCTTGGCAAATGTTCAAGTTTGACCTGATTCCGAATTTCGGGCTTAAAATTATGTCTTGCCCAATTTTCAGTTCTTCAATTTCTTTTCGTGAGATTGAAGTTTCAAATATGTAAGGAATCTAAAATGACAAAGATAATGTAGGGAGAAACGGACAGAAAAAGAAAAAAAATAGGAACAATATGACAGGATGTGAGGGTAGTGCCACGGATATCGGCGCGAAGTGTTCAAATCACGAGTTAATCTGATGCGTTCTGTTTCTCACAAATGTTATTGAGTAAGATATAAATACCTTTCTTCTCTTCCAAATCAGGTATTTGTTAAATAGCAGTCTTGACTCGCTTTGATATCCTTGGGCGGTAACCAGTATAAGAGAAGAAAGATTCTGAATTTCAAATTGGTGAAAGCAACGGTAAAACAATTACACTTTACCAAGAATGAGTAACCGTTCATAGATAATAAAGCAGAAGCTATTGAGTCATGATTACCTTCGTTATGAAGCGGGGTGTCGTTTTAAAAAAGGTTAAAGAAAAGAAAAAAAAGCATGGTTTCTAGATCCCAATTCTTTTTCTATATGTCCTGTCCTTTCAGGACGTAGGCGATCATGGCTTTCCACATCTCCCTATCCTTGGTGGTTCTTAGCACGCTTTCTCCTGTTACGCCACGCAACCCTCCTTCCTGCATAATATATTTAAAATCTATATGAAACTCATAATTTTCATCATGCCAGACATTTCCGATTAAATTATTTTTATCTAATCATCAGAGTTCTTCTTTTATATGCCTTGTCCCTTCAGGACGTAGGCGATCATGGCTTTCCACATCTTCCTATTCCTGGTGGCTCTAAGTATGCCACCTTCTGTTACACCACGCAATCCTCCTTCCATCATCCCCTGATTAGGTCCTTTAAAAATGTTATCCGTTGCTTTCCCCTGTCTCTTTTTCCCCCCCTTTATCTGGCCTGTTAGTATCAGGTTCTCCAAGTTCTCCTTCCTCATTGCATGTCACAGGAATTTTAGCTGTCACTTCCTGGTGCTCAGTATTAATTTCCTTTTCGTTTCCATCATTTCCAAAACCTCATCATTGCTCACATGCTCGATCCATGATATCCGCAGCATCCTTCTGTAGAACCACATTTTAGTTTCTTCAAGTTTTTCCTTTATCTTCGATAATATTGTCCGGTATTCACTGCCATATTGAAGTACTGACATCATATAACAATCTAGTAACCATGTCTTTGTTTCTAGCGAAATTGTCATGTTGCTTAATACTTTACTCAGCTTCTAGAATACTTCCTTCACCATGCCAATTCTTTTCGGATCTCTGTGTTGCACTTTCCGTCCTCTGTTAGAACACTATTAAATTGTTGTACCTGCTTGATTCTAGTATCCCCCACCTGTATTTGGCATATTGGGCTGCCCTTTTTGCTGATGACCATGCATTCGGTTTTCTTGCTATTTATTTGTAGTCCTTTCTTGTCACTCTCTTCAGCTACCTTCTATAGGAGGTTTTGTAGTTTCCTCTCCGTGTCTGTTGATTTAACTCATATAAATGGGATTTTTCCGTGATGATAGCAGACACGGAAAGATTCCATTTTATGAGTTAAATGTAATGAGTAAAAGAAGCAAATAATAAGTCATTTGTTAAATGTCGTCCAATCAAAGCAGTATATAATCAGGTCTCCTGAATTTAAGTATTTGTGTGATTTAATTTTTAAAAAAAGTTTATAGATAAACATATTAGACAATAATTGACGACGTTCGAGTACATTCTATAGTTCAACCATAATCGGTATTAGCCTATTATTAAACAAGACAAGAGTTCTGTAAATTATTTCATTGAAGCAAGATGTACATACTTGATATTTAGACAGTTGCTGAAAATTTTGTATTTGGTCCGGGTTAAGAACTTTTCAGCACCCACCTTATATAAGATTGGAAAACATTTTAAAGCAAAGTTCTCTGAAAATGAAACAAACTACTTCAAATAATGTTAAATCCAAAACAGTCGGAAGAATAAAAACATAAATGTTTGAATGAAAGACAAATGAATGTTCCATAACTTCAACGAACCCACATCAATATAGAGAATAATTTATTCGTGGATGTGCGTTGTGGTGCAGTGGATATCGACTCGGAATAGCAAATCGGGGAGACGAGTTCGAATTCCAGTTGAATTCCTTGCATTCACTTACGCGCAAATACCCTTGAGAATGGTATTAATTCGTCTCTTCTCTCCAGTTATGAGTGAAATAATAGGACAGACCGGGTTCTATAGCTTAGGCTGGCAACCAGTCTACTGCAGAAAATCTTCGGGATAATCTTATGCCCAGAAAGTCATGTCTCTTTCGTAACATGATCGCCCAAAGCGTGTATCACGTATGGCACTTAACTGACTGTAACTTATATCTGAATTTATTCATAATTAAAGATTTGTTTCACTTACTTCCTGCATATAATAAAGTCTGATACCCACTAAATAAGTTTCAATATTTTTAAATCATTACTACAAGCTGAAAGTCACGTGATATAATACACATATAAATACACACTGAAATGCTTATCGTTTTGGTTAGGTGATATTAACCGTGTTCGTTACTTCACTTGGGCACGGTCCTGGGTATGACCGTCAAAAGCATCCGGCAGCAAGGCCTCTGATTAGAAGGTTGTGAGGAGCAAGAAACCACCTCTTAATTGCTGTTGCTCCTAGGTCCATCCTGACCCGGAGTGGTAGCACCTACTAGGGTCTCAGCTATGGGTAAATAGTTAACCCCAAAACCAGGGTCAAAATGCTATGAAGGTATTTAACAACAAAACATATTTGAATGAAAAATATATTACGAACAAAACGTTTTCGAATGGCAAATATATTACGAACAAAACGTTTTCGAATGGCAAATATATTACGAACAAAACGTTTTCGAATGGCAAATATATTACGAACAAAACGTTTTCGAATGGCAAATATATTACGAACAAAACGTTTTCGAATGGCAAATATATTACGAACAAAACGTTTTCGAATGGCAAATATATTACGAACAAAACGTTTTCGAATGGCAAATATATTACGAACAAAACGTTTTCGAATGGCAAATATATTACGAACAAAACGTTTTCGAATGGCAAATATATTACGAACAAAACGTTTTCGAATGGCAAATATATTACGAACAAAACGTTTTCGAATGGCAAATATATTACGAACAAAACGTTTTCGAATGGCAAATATATTACGAACAAAACGTTTTCGAATGGCAAATATATTACGAACAAAACGTTTTCGAATGGCAAATATATTACGAACAAAACGGTTTCGAATGGCAAATATATTACGAACAAAACGGTTTCGAATGGCAAATATATTACGAACAAAACGGTTTCGAATGGCAAATATATTACGAACAAAACGGTTTCGAATGGCAAATATATTACGAACAAAACGGTTTCGAATGGCAAATATATTACGAACAAAACGGTTTCGAATGGCAAATATATTACGAACAAAACGGTTTCGAATGGCAAATATATTACGAACAAAACGGTTTCGAATGGCAAATATATTACGAACAAAACGGTTTCGAATGGCAAATATATTACGAACAAAACGGTTTCGAATGGCAAATATATTACGAACAAAACGGTTTCGAATGGCAAATATATTACGAACAAAACGGTTTCGAATGGCAAATATATTACGAACAAAACGGTTTCGAATGGCAAATATATTACGAACAAAACGGTTTCGAATGGCAAATATATTACGAACAAAACGGTTTCGAATGGCAAATATATTACGAACAAAACGGTTTCGAATGGCAAATATATTACGAACAAAACGGTTTCGAATGGCAAATATATTACGAACAAAACGGTTTCGAATGGCAAATATATTACGAACAAAACGGTTTCGAATGGCAAATATATTACGAACAAAACGGTTTCGAATGGCAAATATATTACGAACAAAACGGTTTCGAATGGCAAATATATTACGAACAAAACGGTTTCGAATGGCAAATATATTACGAACAAAACGGTTTCGAATGGCAAATATATTACGAACAAAACGGTTTCGAATGGCAAATATATTACGAACAAAACGGTTTCGAATGGCAAATATATTCCCAAATGTATTTGCGTGTAAGTGAATGCAATGAATTTAACTGGAATTCGAACTCAGCTCCCCGGTTTCTCTTTCCGAGCCGATATCCACTGCACCACAACGCACATGCCTTCGATGTAGTCTTCCCATTTCGTCCGTTTGAACACAAGTGATACCAGGAAGGCACACTATATTGCTTTTCAGTTATCTAATGTCAATCATGCCGATAGCAGGCAGAAAAATTTCTCTACGGTGGTTAAATGAGGGCAGTTTTGTTTCGGAGACGTTAAAATTTACAAGTCATTTCTTGCGCCAGTTAACCACTGATTGGAGGTTCTTTTCAAGGGCAGCAGATAGATTTACTTCGTTAGCTCTGACGGATTTGCTATTGAAACAAGAGTAAATGACAGTGTCATCTGCATAAATACTCAATTCGGGACTGATGACACAATAAGATCATTCATGAATGTCACTTAATAAAATGAGATCTAGCTGTAAATCTAATATTATGCTTGAATACATGAAGTTGAGTTACCAAAGAGTAAAGCATCAAACAAAAAAGTTAAAATACTTGAAATTTTCATGTATTTTACAAATTAACTTGAACTTTTTTGCTTTATTGAATATTTTACAAAATAATTTGATTTGTTAAATCATAAGTCTTTCATTTTTGTTTGCACAGTTTTTCTGCAATATTTAATTATATTTCCCGAACTAAAAATGGAAATGACTCGTATCTTGTATGTTTCCAAACAGTTTTGCTTTTTACTTTTTAAGGTTTGTACAGAGAAAGGTTTTTATCACCTTTATCGAATAAAATGATCTGTTTAAATAGCTTTTTATATTAAATACTATTCTAAGTTGATTGCATTTTAATAAAAAAATATAAAGATGACAAATCTTCTGTTCCCTTCAAAAGAAGAAAACTTCTTAAATTAAGTATTAAGAAACAAGAAAATTAGTGCTGAACTACTATTAACAATCATCCTATATGGTAGAAATTAAAGTTAGAACATCCAAAATTACATATTTGGATTTATCAAGTATTTTAATATACTAGCAAGAGCAACATACCAGATGTGGCAACATTATTCAGGGATGTTGAACCAACTTTTCATTTGACCAATTGCTTGTATCCTCACTGAAGGAAGAAATCAAATGAAATTAAATTTAAGAAAAGCTTATGAAGTAAAATATCTTCAATAAACTCGTGGCTGTCGTGAGCAGTCAATACGTCAATTTGATGACGCAATCGAAATGAAAGTTAAAAAGTACGGTTCGAAATCTACTTACTCGTCTGCCTCTAAATATGTTCGTGAATTTTGTCCTCAAAAGAGTCTATGAGCAGACATCAGGAACCTCAATCTGTAAGATTGCTTATAAATTCGAATCTTAATGCTCGACTATTATGGCTAGACAGCTAGGCACACTATTGAATCCGATGCAACCAAATTTGCTCGATGATCATAATAAAGCAGCTCGTCCCTATAAAGAGAATAGGGTTCATTAACAACGTTTTTTTAGAAGCAGCTCAATAATTCCGACAACGCGGTAGGTTGTCGTCTTCCTTGTCTTTCCTTAGTTAAGCGTTTGCAAAATCATTCGGAGATGAAGAGATTTTTAGAGAAGTTTTAAAGTTCTTCTAATTCTATAAACCGTTTTCTTGTCTCTTGGCTGGGAAGCATTACTAGCATCGTACACAGTCATCGCGTATGCGGAGTTTAGGTAAATTTTGACCAGCAGCTCGAATACGCGCCTAGGTCACCACATTAAAAACGACCTCGTGTCGCAAAACGCTTTCGGTGTGTGGGGAGGGAACAGGATAAACACCCTCTACAAATATTACCACATTGCGTTACAATTAAGCGAATTGGAAAGCACAGCGAGACGAAATTTTGAATTGATAAACTCTTTTATAAAAACGCGACTTTATTTGAAATGGCGCCCAAAAAGTCTTAAATACCGAAATTCAAAAGTTTAAAGTGATGATATATATGCGTACAAACTAAAAATACGACATACCTGGATTCTTGTGATGAAAGGTTATTATCATTTACATTGTTATATTCGGATTATTGTCCTCATCTTTGTTATCATATTTTTGTCGTTGTACCCTTCGGCCTTTATCAGGAGTATCTTTATCCGGGTAAACTACAGGGAATTTCGAACTGAACCCCTTAATTAACGGAGGTAGATTGTTTTCGTTTCACTGCCCATGGCTCTAGATTTATCTAGTTCTTTTTTCGTACTGCTCAATTATAGGTCGCCCGTTTCCACTTAGTCCGAGTACATACGGCCTGCCCAATGATTGAACTCAAAATTACAGTGTCACCAAATTCATGAACCGAGACTGGAATCTCTTTTCTTTCTTTTTTTCACTTTTCATTCCTTATTTTCCTTCGTTATTTTCCTTCCTTCCTTCCTTCGTTATTTTCCTTCCTTCCTTCCTTCGTTATTTTCCTTCCTTCCTTCCTTCGTTATTTTCCTTCCTTCCTTCCTTCGTTATTTTCCTTCCTTCCTTCCTTCGTTATTTTCCTTCCTTCCTTCCTTCGTTATTTTCCTTCCTTCCTTCCGTTATTTTCCTTCCTTCCTTCCTTCGTTGTTATTTTCCTTCCTTCCTTCCTTCCTTCGTTATTTTCCTTCCTTCCTTCCTTCCTTCGTTATTTTCCTTCCTTCCTTCCTTCCTTCGTTATTTTCCTTCCTTCCTTCCTTCTTATTTTCGTTATTTTCCTTCCTTCCTTCCTTCCTTCGTTCCTTTCCTTCCTTCCTTCCTTCGTTATTTTCCTTCCTTCCTTCCTTCCTTCGTTATTTCCTTCCTTCCTTCCTTCCTTCGTTATTTTCCTTCCTTCCTTCCTTCCTTCGTTATTTTCCTTCCTTCCTTCCTTCCTTCGTTATTTTCCTTCCTTCCTTCCTTCCTTCGTTATTTTCCTTCCTTCCTTCCTTCCTTCCTTCGTTATTTTCCTTCCTTCCTTCCTTCCTTCGTTATTTTCCTTCCTTCCTTCCTTCCTTCGTTTATTTTCCTTCCTTCCTTCCTTCGTTATTTTCCTTCCTTCCTTCCTTCGTTATTTTCCTTCCTTCCTTCCTTCGTTATTTTCCTTCCTTCCTTCCTTCCTTCCGTTATTTTCCTTCCTTCCTTCCTTCCTTCCTTCCTTCGTTATTTTCCTTCCTTCCTTCCTTCCTTTTGTTCCTTCCTTCCTTCCTTCCTTCCTTCCTTCGTTGTTTTCCTTCCTTCCTTCCTTCCGTTATTTTCCGTTATTTTCCTTCCTTCCTTCCTTCCTTCCTTCCTTCGTTATTTTCCTTCCTTCCTTCCTTCGTTATTTTCCTTCCTTCCTTCCTTCGTTATTTTCCTTCCTTCCTTCCTTCCGTTATTTTCCTTCCTTCCTTCCTTCGTTGTTTTCCTTCCTTCCTTCCTTCCTTCCTTCGTTATTTTCCTTCCTTCCTTCCTTCCGTTATTTTCCTTCCTTCCTTCCTTCCTTCCTTCGTTATTTTCCTTCCTTCCTTCCTTCCTTCCTTCGTTATTTTCCTTCCTTCCTTCCTTCCTTCCTTCGTTATTTTCCTTCCTTCCTTCCTTCCTTCCTTCGTTATTTTCCTTCCTTCCTTCCTTCCTTCCTTCGTTATTTTCCTTCCTTCCTTCCTTCCTTCGTTATTTTCCTTCCTTCCTTCCTTCCTTCCTTTTTTCCTTCCTTCCTTCCTTCCTTCCGTTTTTTCCTTCCTTCCTTCGTTGTTTTCCTTCCTTCCTTCCTTCCTTCGTTATTTCCTTCCTTCCTTCCTTCCTTCGTTTTATTTTCCTTCCTTCCTTCCTTCCTTCCTTCGTTATTTTCCTTCCTTCCTTCCTTCGTTATTTTCCTTCCTTCCTTCCTTCGTTATTTTCCTTCCTTCCTTCCTTCGTTATTTTCCTTCCTTCCTTCCTTCGTTATTTTCCTTCCTTCCTTCCTTCCTTCCTTCCTTCCTTCCTTCGTTATTTTCCTTCCTTCCTTCCTTCCTTCCTTCCTTCGTTATTTTCCTTCCTTCCTTCCTTCCTTCCTTCGTTATTTTCCTTCCTTCCTTCCTTCCTTCCTTCGTTATTTTCCTTCCTTCCTTCCTTCCTTCCTTCGTTATTTTCCTTCCTTCCTTCCTTCCTTCCTTCGTTCCTTTTCCTTCCTTCCTTCCTTCGTTATTTTCCTTCCTTCCTTCCTTCGTTATTTTCCTTCCTTCCTTCCTTCGTTATTTTCCTTCCTTCCTTCCTTCGTTATTTCCTTCCTTCCTTCCTTCCTTCCTTCGTTATTTCCTTCCTTCCTTCCTTCCTTCCTTCGTTCCTTTTCCTTCCTTCCTTCCTTCCTTCCTTCGTTATTTTCCTTCCTTCCTTCCTTCCTTCCTTCGTTATTTTCCTTCCTTCCTTCCTTCCTTCGTTATTTTCCTTCCTTCCTTCCTTCCTTCGTTATTTTCCTTCCTTCCTTCCTTCCTTCGTTATTTTCCTTCCTTCCTTCCTTCCTTCGTTATTTTCCTTCCTTCCTTCCTTCCTTCGTTATTTTCCTTCCTTCCTTCCTTCCTTCGTTATTTTCCTTCCTTCCTTCCTTCCTTCGTTATTTTCCTTCCTTCCTTCCTTCCTTCGTTATTTTCCTTCCTTCCTTCCTTCGTTATTTTCCTTCCTTCCTTCCTTCGTTATTTTCCTTCCTTCGTTATTTTCCTTCCTTCGTTATTTTCCTTCCTTCGTTATTTTCCTTCCTTCGTTATTTTCCTTCGTTATTTTCCTTCCTTCCTTCCTTCCTTCGTTATTTTCCTTCCTTCCTTCCTTCCTTCGTTATTTTCCTTCCTTCCTTCCTTCCTTCGTTCCTTTTCCTTCCTTCCTTCCTTCCTTCCTTCCTTCCTTCCTTCCATCCTTCCTTCCTTCCTTCCATCCTTATTTTCCTCCTTTCTTCCTTCTTCCTTTCCTCCATCTCTCTACACCAATATTGAATTTTTTTAAATTTTGGCGCATTCTCGTAATCCAAGCAAATATTTGAAGTAGGATGCAATGCCAATTTTTGAAGAGTTTCAGGACCTACCTTCGTTGAAAATTAGGTTTGTATAATGAACCCTGAATGTCGGTACCATTGGAAAAGGTATGAGAAACTGTTTTATTTACGAAGATTGGTTTAGTTTGCCACAGTCTATCAATAGCGAGACAGCTTTTCAGGTTTGTATTAACAACACTAGCGAATAGATTATCCAGAATAACACGTTAACCATCATTCTGTGCTCGGCTCACATTCTCCGTATTATTTTTATTGCTTTGCTTCTTTTACTCTGGTACAAATCAAAAGCAAAAAATATCTCTGTACCAATTTTTTTGAGAGACAAATATGTTCTCCAAGAAAGTCAAGATTCGAAATTGTCTATTATGCGCATTTGATCTCTGATGCCAGTAGAAAATTCGCAACTATCTCAGCCACCAAGAAAATTTTTTCGATTTTCTTTTTCCTTCTCCTCTCGCTAAACACATCACTTTCTCTGTCTTTCTGTTTTTTGCCATTACTTCATTAATCTCTTTCTCTCGTTTTCCCATCAACCCTGCTTACCTTTCAGTCGATCTAATTTTACTTTCTCTTTCTCCTATTAGTTTCCATGCTATCCTTCTATGAAGCAAAGATGAACAACTCAAATATCAATAAACCAACTCATTACCCAAAGCCTGATATTGAGACAAACAAGAGATAAGTAATTATTGAACAGTCATACGCATGAATGGCGCTTAAACTCGCTGCGATCGGTGCTGATGAAACCTGGATTTAAGATTAGAACGTTTAACCAATGCGAAATATTCCAGTCTGCCAAAAACAGGCGAAGAAAGAGATTATAATTACAGCAAGAGAGGTAAGTCTGAAAATTTCGTTTTTCTTTGATTTTAAAAACGCAATTTCCAACCACGATCTGTAATTTGCGATAATTATTTTTTAACATTTAAACCACCGGAAAAATGGTGCAAAACGAGAAAATTATTTTTTGCTTGTCTTCACTTTAACTATGAATAAACGAGATATGAATATTTATATATCAGAAACAATTTTCGTGTGATTGGTTTCGTCCTTTATGACTTCATCGAACTAAACTTGTTTAGGCTGATACGACTACGCATGCGCACGAACAAATGAGGGGCGTTGATTATTTTTATTTTATAGTTTCAGTGTCTCTTCTTGGTTCGCATGTCTTGTAGCATCAAAGTAAACATAACTTAGTCCGATGAAGTCCTAAAAGACAATGTGTCAGTTTTTTCCACATTGTCATAGATCTTTCTAAAATAAAAATAAAAATAATTATACTTAAAATATTTATTCTCTATTATAAAAATAAAAATAAAGAAAAAGAAAACGCCAGGTTTTTAAATTTAATAATTTTAACATTTGGATTCTCTTTAAATCATTCAATGCGCAATGGAGTGGATCATTCTTTGATCCAAGGTGTCACCATTCTTCAGCTTTTTTCTCATCTAGAAGTGTATATGCAAATCTAGCAGCTCTTCCGTTTGTTTTTCCAGCTGTTTTGCAGGCAAATAATCGAGAAAATGATTTAATCTAATGCCTAGTAACCTTATATACCTTGGGGTTGCTATTGGCATTCGAATTATGAATAAAACTCATATAGTGGAAATCATTCATTAATGATTTGCGCCGACCTTCAATAAAATATCAATTGAGAACGCCCGCAGTTTAAATGTTAAAGTATTTCTATGAGCAAATACTGAATTAAAAAATATGCATTCACTCTTAAATCAAACTTTTTTCGTGCAAATTAATTGCATTTTTTATTTTTCAAATTATTATCCCAATGTTTTCAGCGAGGACTTGAAAATCATCTTGAATCATCTTGAGAATCATCTTGATTCGATGTTTGGACCATTCAAAAAGATGCTAAATTCTCGCTTTCAGAACAGACTGACTCCAAACAAACCCTATATTGGTCTTATTCTAGACTATATTAATATAGACATTTGTTATGCTTAGTAAGGCACAGGGTCAATTAATATCTACCTGGCTTAAAAATCAGTATTCAAAATAGAAATTTTTGTTTTTGGGCTCAAACGTCGAATACTAGCGCATCTCAGTGAGGTGGCAAATTACAAGCTGAGAAAATATCAATTCAGATGTTTAGAATACATTATCATAACGGGAAATTGTTCAGAGAAATGATTTTCTTCGTTCTGGATGTCTACGCAGCGGTTAGCGAACAAGCCTAGTAATCGGTTGATGGCCAGATCGTGCTTTACTCTTTGCTTTATAGCAACATTAGTCTTTTTGTAAAAATAAAAAAATAAAAATAGTATGTGATCCTTTTTAGAATTGTCTTATTTTCAATTTGCTGCATTTTTAGCTCTAGCTTCATTCTTGATCTGAAGTATTAGAAATCGTCTGTCATGAATTACCTAAGATACTCAAATGTCATAATTGTGTCATGAAATTCCTCAATGTCTTTAACTAAATGTGATACATTTGCAAAGTGGAGAACTTGTACAAGCGTTAATATTCATTGAACTGTATGGAATTCAAAATGCTTTATGTAAGCATCTACTCCTCACTTAACGCCTTGTTTACTAAATGACAAACCCTATCAGAAAGCAATTTCAGGAATATTACTTGTCATGGGTTTGATTTGCGCTTTTTTAGATACGTTTAACTTTTGTAACTTTTATAATTAATTTTTCATTGTATATACAAGGAGTACGCTTGACAGTAAATGTAATAGATATATTCTAAAATCAGTTTTTACCTCTGATGGTCGCTTCTTGTCGTTGGGAGAGTGATTGGCAGGGATGTCGTCGGGAGTTTCGGTAGCGCCACACTTGGCGGCAAGTTCGAAGATGAGAACCCAAACTCTAAATTACCCCTCACGGTGGAACAATTGCATGATGATTACAACAAATCTTAACGGTTGAACAAGTTTACGCGTCAGGAAAATGCTTCAGAAAGCGGCATTGAGTCCATAACTTGATTCTGCATGTCTCATTTCATATGTGCAAATGAGGTCTTGAAATCAGGTTTTTGCAAGCTTAGATCAACGTTTAAAACAATTCACGTCATCGGCACTTCCTTCTACTCTGATTTTCTTTCACCTCCAAGCAACACTTGCAAAGCACAACGGCGATAAGGAAAATCTGTTTTGGGGAAAATGAAAGCTTCTAGTCCGGAACCAGAAATTTGGACGTGAATGTAGTCATCAATGCGAACAACATAAAAGAAGCGATCAGCAAAGAAATTAAATTCTTGTATACGACATAAAGCCGACGAAAATGACAACAATACATCCGTTTAACTACAAAATATACAAGTAAATTATTATTCATTTTTAATTTTATTGATGAATTTAATTTACTTTTAATTTTATTGATGAATTTAATTTACTTTTAATTTTATTGATGAATTTAATTTACTTTTAATTTTATTGGTGAATTTAATTTACTTTTAATTTTATTGATGAATTTAATTTACTTTTAATTTTATTGATGAATTTAATTTACTTTTAATTTTATTGATGAATTTAATTTACTTTTAATTTTATTGATGAATTTAATTTACTTTTAATTTTATTGATGAATTTAATTTACTTTTAATTTTATTGATGAATTTAATTTACTTTTAATTTTATTGATGAATTTAATTTACTTTTAATTTTATTGATGAATTTAATTTACTTTTAATTTTATTGATGAATTTAATTTACTTTTAATTTTATTGATGAATTTAATTTACTTTTAATTTTATTGATGAATTTAATTTACTTTTAATTTTATTGATGAATTTAATTTACTTTTAATTTTATTGATGAATTTAATTTACTTTTAATTTTATTGATGAATTTAATTTACTTTTAATTTTATTGATGAATTTAATTTACTTTTAATTTTATTGATGAATTTAATTTACTTTTAATTTTATTGATGAATTTAATTTACTTTTAATTTTATTGATGAATTTAATTTACTTTTAATTTTATTGATGAATTTAATTTACTTTTAATTTTATTGATGAATTTAATTTACTTTTAATTTTATTGATGAATTTAATTTACTTTTAATTTTATTGATGAATTTAATTTACTTTTAATTTTATTGATGAATTTAATTTACTTTTAATTTTATTGATGAATTTAATTTACTTTTAATTTTATTGATGAATTTAATTTACTTTTAATTTTATTGATGAATTTAATTTACTTTTAATTTTATTGATGAATTTAATTTACTTTTAATTTTATTGATGAATTTAATTTACTTTTAATTTTATTGATGAATTTAATTTACTTTTAATTTTATTGATGAATTTAATTTACTTTTAATTTTATTGATGAATTTAATTTACTTTTAATTTTATTGATGAATTTAATTTACTTTTAATTTTATTGATGAATTTAATTTACTTTTAATTTTATTGATGAATTTAATTTACTTTTAATTTTATTGATGAATTTAATTTACTTAAATTTTTATTGAAAAAATAAAACATTTTACGATTTATCAACTTTTTGTAGGTTATTTTAAAGTCAGAAATTATTTTACAATGTTGTTAAATTTTAAGATCATGATTTACTGATACAAGCCCTACTAATTTACCCATAGCTGGGGAAGAAAGGGGTTCATACCATTCTCAATGGTATTTGTGTACGTGAATATAAAGACCAATACCATTTCCCAATGGTATTTGCGCACGTGAATGTCAGGATTCGTGCCATTTCCAAATGGTATTTGCGCACGTGAATGTCAGGATTCGTGCCATTTCCAAATGGTATTTGCGCACGTGAATGTCAGGATTCGTGCCATTTCCAAATGGTATTTGCTCACGTGAATGTCAGATTCGTGCCATTTCCAAATGGTATTTGCGCACGTGAATGTCAGGATTCGTGCCATTTCCAAATGGTATTTGCGCACGTGAATGTCAGGATTCGTGCCATTTCCAAATGGTATTTGCGCACGTGAATGTCAGGATTCGTGCCATTTCCAAATGGTATTTGCGCACGTGAATGTCAGGATTCGTGCCATTTCCCAATGGTATTTGCGCACGAATGTCAGGATTCAAAGCATTTCTTAATGGTATTTGCGCACGTGAATGTCAGGATTCGTGCCATTTCCCAATGGTATTTGCGCATGAATGTCAGGATTCGTGCCATTTCCAAATGGTATTTGCGCACGTGAATGTCAGATTCGCCATTTCCAAATGGTATTTGCGCACGTGAATGTCAGGATTCGTGCCATTTCCAAATGGTATTT
Organism: Ascarosepion bandense; assembly: GCA_037127315.1. Classification (NCBI taxonomy): domain Eukaryota; kingdom Metazoa; phylum Mollusca; class Cephalopoda; order Sepiida; family Sepiidae; genus Ascarosepion; species Ascarosepion bandense. The sequence goes on along the minus strand of JBBBDQ010000145.1, from coordinate 12,749,256 downwards.
GCGCACGTGAATGTCAATTCGTGCCATTTCCAAATGGTATTTGCGCACGTGAATGTCAGGATTCGTGCCATTTCCAAATGGTATTTGCGCACGTGAATGTCAGGATTCGTGCCATTTCCAAATGGTATTTGCGCACGTGAATGTCAGATTCGTGCCATTTCCAAATGAAGCCTGCGCACGTGAATGTCAGGATTCGTGCCATTTCCAAATGGTATTTGCGCACGTGAACGTCAGGATTCGTGCCATTTCCAAATGGCATTTGCGCACGTGAATGCCAGATCTGTGCCATTTCCAAATGGTATTTGCGCACGTGAATGTCAGGATTCGTGCCATTTCCAAATGGTATTTGCGCACGTGAATGTCAGGATTCGTGCCATTTCCAAATGGTATTTGCGCACGTGAATGTCAGGATTCGTGCCATTTCCAAATGGCATTTGCGCACGTGAATGTCAGGATTCGTGCCATTTCCAAATGGTATTTGCGCACGTGAATGTCAGGATTCGTGCCATTTCCAAATGGTATTTGCGCACGTGAATGTCAGGATTCGTGCCATTTCCAAATGGTATTTGCGCACGTGAATGTCAGGATTCGTGCCATTTCCAAATGGTATTTGCGCACGTGAATGTCAGGATTCGTGCCATTTCCAAATGGTATTTGCGCACGAATGTCAGGATTCGTGCCATTTCCAAAATGGTATTTGCGCACGTGAATGTCAGGATTCGTGCCATTTCCAAATGGTATTTGCGCACGTGAATGTCAGATTCGTGCCATTTCCAAATGGTATTTGCGCACGTGAATGTCAGGATTCGTGCCATTTCAAAATGGTATTTGGCACGTGAATGTCAGGATTCGTGCCATTTCCAAATGGTATTTGCGTAATGAATGTCAGGATTCGTGCCATTTCCAAATGGTATTTGCGCACGTGAATGTCAGGATTCGTGCCATTTCCAAATGGTATTTGCGCACGTGAATGTCAGGATTCGTGCCATTTCCAAATGGTATTTGCGCACGTGAATGTCAGGATTCGTGCCATTTCCAAATGGTATTTGCGCACGTGAATGTCAGGATTCGTGCCATTTCCAAATGGTATTTGCGCACGTGAATGTCAGGATTCGTGCCATTTCCCAAATGGTATTTGCGCACGTGAATGTCAGGATTCGTGCCATTTCCAAATGGTATTTGCGCACGTGAATGTGTCAGGAGCCTGTGCCATTTCCAAATGGTATTTGCGCACGTGAATGTCAGGATTCGTGCCATTTCCAAATGGTATTTGCGCACGTGAATGTCAGATTCGTGCCATTTCCAAATGGTATTTGCGCACGTGAATGTCAGGATTCGTGCCATTTCCAAATGGTATTTTGCGCACGTGAATGTCAGGATTCGTGCCATTTCCAAATGGTATTTGCGCACGTGAATGTCAGGATTCGTGCCATTTCCAAATGGTATTTGCGCACGAATGTCAGGATTCGTGCCATTTCCAAATGGTATTTGCGCACGTGAATGTCAGGATTCGTGCCATTTCCAAATGGTATTTGCGCACGTGAATGTCAGGATTCGTGCCATTTCCAAATGGTATTTGCGCACGTGAATGTCAGGATTCGTGCTATTTCCAAATGGTATTTGCGCACGTGAATGTCAGGATTCGTGCCATTTCCAAATGGTATTTGCGCACGTGAATGTCAGGATTCGTGCCATTTCCAAATGGTATTTGCGCACGTGAATGTCAGATTCGTGCCATTTCCAAAATGGTATTTGCGCACGTGAATGTCAGGATTCGTGCCATTTCCAAATGGTATTTGCGCACGTGAATGTCAGGATTCGTGCCATTTCCAAATGGTATTTGCGCACGTGAATGTATTGTGATTCGTGCCATTTCCAAATGGTATTTGCGCACGTGAATGTCAGGATTCGTGCCATTTCCAAATGGTATTTGCGCACGTGAATGTCAGGATTCGTGCCATTTCCAAATGGTATTTGCGCACGTGAATGTCAGGATTCGTGCCATTTCCAAATGGTATTTGCGCACGTGAATGTCAGGATTCGTGCCATTTCCAAATGGTATTTGCGCACGTGAATGTCAGATTCGTGCCATTTCCAAATGGTATTTGCGCACGTGAATGTCAGGATTCGTGCCATTTCCAAATGGTATTTGCGCACGTGAATGTCAGGATTCGTGCCATTTCCAAATGGTATTTGCGCACGTGAATGTCAGGATTCGTGCCATTTCCAAATGGTATTTGCGCACGTGAATGTCAGATTCCGTGCCATTTCCAAATGGTATTTGCGCACGTGAATGTCAGGATTCGTGCCATTTCCAAATGGTATTTGCGCACGTGAATGTCAGGATTCGTGCCATTTCCAAATGGTATTTGCGCACGTGAATGTCAGGATTCGTGCCATTTCCAAATGGTATTTGCGCACGTGAATGTCAGGATTCGTGCCATTTCCAAATGGTATTTGTGCACGTGAATGTCAGGATCTGTGCCATTTCCAAACGGTATTTGCGCACGTGAATGTCAGGATTCGTGCCATTTCCAAATGGTATTTGCGCACGTGAATGTCAGGATTCGTGCCATTTTTAAATGGTATTTGCGCACGTGAATGTCAGGATTCGTGCCATTTCCAAATGGTATTTGCGCACGTGAATGTCAGGATTCGTGCCATTTCCCAAATGTATTTGCGCATGAATGTCAGGATTCGTGCCACTTCCAAATGGTATTTGCGCACGTGAATGTCAGGATTCGTGCCATTTCCAAATGGTATTTGTGCACGTGAATGTTGTGATTCGTGCCATTTCCAAATGGTATTTGCGCACGTGAATGTCAGGATTCGTGCCATTTCCAAATGGTATTGCGCACGTGAATGTCAGGATTCGTGCCATTTCCAAATGGTATTTGCGCACGTGAATGTCAGGATTCGTGCCATTTCCAAATGGTATTTGCGCACGTGAATGTCAGATTCGTGCCATTTCCAAATGGTATTTGCGCACGAATGTCAGGATTCAGCCATTTCCAAATGGTATTTGCGCACGAATGTCAGGATTCGTGCCATTTCCAAATGGTATTTGCGCACGTGAATGTCAGATTCTGTGCCATTTCCAAATGGTATTTGCGCACGTGAATGTTTCTGTGATTCGTGCCATTTTAAAATGGTATTTGCGCACGTGAATGTCAGGATTCGTGCCATTTCCAAATGGTATTTGCGCACGTGAATGTCAGGATTCGTGCCATTTCCAAATGGTATTTGCGCACGTGAATGTCAGGATTCGTGCCATTTCCAAATGGTATTTGCGCACGTGAATGTCAGGATTCGTGCCATTTCCAAATGGTATTTGCGCACGTGAATGTCAGATTCGTGCCATTTCCAAATGGTATTTGCGCACGTGAATGTCAGGATTCGTGCCATTTCAAAATGGTATTTGCGCACGTGAATGTCAGGATTCAGCCATTTCCAAATGGTATTTGCGCACGTGAATGTCAGGATTCGTGCCATTTCCAAATGGTATTTGCGCACGTGAATGTCAGGATTCGTGCCATTTTCCAAATGGTATTTGCGCACGTGAATGTCAGATTCGTGCCATTTCCAAATGGTATTTGTGCACGCGAATGTCAGGATTCGTGCTATTTCCAAATGGTATTTGCGCACGTGAATGTCAGGATTCGTGCCATTTCCAAATGGTATTTGCGCACGTGAATGTCAGGATTCGTGCCATTTCCAATGGTATTTGCGCACGTGAATGTCAGGATTCGTGCCATTTCCAAATGGTATTTGCGCACGTGAATGTCAGGATTCGTGCCATTTCCAAATGGTATTTGGTGCACGTGAATGTTGTGGATTCGTGCCATTTCCAAATGGTATTTGCGCACGTGAATGTCAGGATTCGTGCCATTTCCAAATGGTATTTGCGCACGAATGTCAGGATTCGTGCCATTTCAAAATGGTATTTGCGCACGTGAATGTCAGGATTCGTGCCATTTCCAAATGGTATTTCGCGCACGTGAATGTCAGGATTCGTGCCATTTCCAAATGGTATTTGCGCACGTGAATGTCAGGGATTCGTGCCATTTCCAAATGGTATTTGCGCACGTGAATGTCAGGATTCGTGCCATTTCCAAATGGTATTTGCGCACGTGAATGTCAGGATTCGTGCCATTTCCAAATGGCATTTGCGCACGTGTGTGTGAATATAATGTACACAACTGGATTCGGCTCTCTAATTTCCAATTCCGAGCCGTTATCATTTACAACACTCACACATCAAAACTTATGGCACCTGTTATACATACACGGTCACCCGTCACTGTATTGACTATTCTCGACGTTGCTTAACTTTGGTGATCGTACGGGAACGGGTGTTTCAATGTGATATAGCTGTAAGCCTGAAAATAGAAAACAATGACGATAAAAAATGTTCATGTAATATAAAATACTGACTGGTTGGATTTTTCAAAGCTTATTTTATACATATTTGTAAGCAAAGGTTCTCGTTAAACAATTCAGCCATTATTTGAGGAGTGACTGAACTATAAGTGATTTATCTTAATGAGGTATTTATCACAGCGTAAAACTGTTTGTACCAAAATGAATAGGTCAATGAGTTTACATAAAAGAAACTCGTGGTTTGCCGGAAGTTAATCTCTATCAGCTAATCTGAGAAATGGTTAACTTTTCTGCCGTGCCACTGAGTGTTTTGGTCGTCCTGTTGTTTTTGAACGTAACCTAATTACAGAGATTTGTCGATATGATTAATCGAATGGCAGATCTGCAATCATTTTTCTTCAGAACCGAAGGCATTTTGATAATGCTCTAAACTTAGTCAGGTCAGATGTCTTTCAGTGACTGAAAATATTGAAATCAACCGCCAAGCTTGAAATATTCGAAATTTTCTTCAAGGTGCTGCGTCATTTCAGGACGTAGGCGATCATAACGCTTCACGATTTCCTACACTTTGTAGCTCAGTGAGGTTCGATTTTTTATTATCTTTCCAAACCTCTGTTCTGGTATTAGCTTACACAAGCTCGTTAGGTAGGTTACTTGTATGTTCTGAGAGTGTTAGATTCTCCATGCCTTCATACCTCACTGTCATAGAAATGTCATCTAAGTATAAGCGTTCTTTTGTATCCATTTGGAACTTGATTTTTTTTTTTAACATGTTCAGTCTATAGGATTCTCGGCATCCTTCTTGTTTACTAAAGTCTATTCTTCGTCTGCGATGTGATTACCAAACATTCACTGCCATAGAAGACAGATATTACAGAAAGATTTTCTACTACTTCTTTCTGTAAAATTTTCTGTTTCTAAATACTTTGCTTAGCTTCTGGAAGATATATTTCGCTGTTCCAAATCGTCTTTGAATTTCAGTGTCATTTCCCATCCGCTGCTACAGTATTTATTAGATATTTTCTGAGTTACAAAAGCATTATCATTAACTGCAGCGAAAAACAAATTATTGTTCTAAATTCATATTCAGCCAGTCATTTAAGTGCCATATGTCATACACTCTTGGGCGATCATGTCTCGCAAAAGACATGACTGACTGGGCAGAAGATTATCCAGCAGTAGGTTGCCATTACTTTCTGCGGTAGACTGGTTGCCACCCAAGGCTATAGAACCCAATCTGTGTTGTTATTTAACCCATAACTGAAGGGTATCTGCGCGTAAGTGAAATCAATGAATTCAACTGGAATTCGAACTCGGTTTACCGATTTTTTTGTTCCTAACCGATATCCACTGCACCACAACGCATAGCAAGTAACAAACATCTTTTCTTATTTATCGTGTCTTTTCAGATTTTGGGTGATCGTAGCTTTCTACAAAATCACATCTTTGTTGCTTTTAGTAACCTCTGTCCTATACGTCTTTGTCCTTGTTCTACCATCGGTTCAATAAAACTCATTAAGTAGGGTACTCGTTGTTACTCTCGATGCTCTTACCTTTAATATATCTTGCGAGTTTTAAATTCTCCCATTCCCCTTTCCTCATACTTTTTCTCTCGGTACTTGGGATGTACGTTGTGGTGCAGTGCATATCGGCTCGGAACGAGAAATCGGGGAGCTGAGTTCGAATTCCAGTTGAATTCATTGCATTCACTTACGTGCAAATACCCTTGGGAAAGGTATTAATACATCTCTTCTCTCCAGTTATGGGTTAAATAACAGGACAAATTGGGTTCTATAGCCTTGGCTGGCAACCAGTCTACCGCAGAAAGTAATGGCAACCTACTGCTGGATAATTTTCTGCCCAGTCAGTCATGTCTTTTGATCGCCCAATTTAGATTTAACACGTAGGTGATAGAAGTTGGAAGGAAATATAACAATATAATTGTGTTGCTATATATTACTCGACTTTGTCTGCTTTCAAAGAAACGCCTGAACGTTATGCTTAGCGTTCATTAGAACGTGAAAATTATTCGCTATAGAATTATTTTGTGTTGGAATGTTATGATCATGCACGGACTAAAGCATGAAAAAAACTGTTTTTATAAACATTTTAGAGCGCTACTGCAATATTCGTAGTTGATTGCATTAAGTCACGGCTTAAGTTGACTTTTTAATGTATATTGCCTCGAGGATCTGTAGTTTTAATTTGTTTTCCTGGTGTAGGTTAGTTGTGTAAAGATGTTTTTATTTTCCATTTCACAAGTTCCCAAGTACTTTCAATCTCCTTTTCAGATCATCTTCAAGGGTGTAAGTATTAGTAACAAAATAGCCATAAAATTGTGTTGCTATAAAAGGAGAGATTGAAAGTACTTGGGAACTGCTGTCAAAGAAATGCTTGATAATTACGCTTAGTGTTCATTGGAATGAAAATTATCCACTATAGAATTTTTTTGTGCTGTCATATCATGGTCTTGCACGTCCGAAAAAAAACAACTTTATTTTGATATTAAGAATAGGAGAGGTTCTAAGAAATTTTACAGTATGAATTACGTCTACCGGCCTGCGCATTCGTTGATCCTGTGGTGAATGCGATTTTATTCTTAAAGTTCTGTGCCACACTATGAAAATAGCTATATATATATATATATATATATATATATATATATGTGTGTGTGTGTGTGACAGATATTAAGAAATTATTGGGTATTTGGTCGATACCTATGAAGACGTCATTTTTCCATTTTCTCTTCTTTATACACTATGAAATATGTCTACCGGCCTGTGCATTCAAGAAACCGAACAAAGAAAATGTGCTTTCCGGCACAATTGCATTCTTCAAAAAGTTAACTGAACCTTGTTAAGCTCTGACGCACTCTGTGACCGAGCGGTCTATCGCACACCGAATGAGACGGTCGCTTCGCTTAAAATCAATACAAATGTGTCAGAGAGTAAATTTTATTTATGTCTTTAGAATGCATAGATCAGTAGACGTAATTATAAATTGAGGAGTAGGATATTTTATTATTTCAAACGTTATTTTTTATAGATACCCGTATTTGCACAGATGCTGCTTCTATATGAAATAGTATATCGTCTACAGGTCTGCATACTAATGAAAATTTAACAAAAGAAATTTATATATATATATATATATATATAGTGATACCAAGACCGTGATCGGAAAGATAATGAAAAAAGACCTATTTAATAAAAAATATTAAGCGATAGATCAGTATAGAAAGCTCAATGGATATTATTCAGAGCAATACGAATACGCATATATATATATATATATATATATATATATATATGAATACACACACACACACACACACATATATGTATATATATATATATACCTATACTCACATAAAAATACCTTACAGATATGATCATTCAGATTCACACACCCACATTCCACCCATGAAGACCAGGCATATTCACGTATAATTAATACTAACACATAAACACACAGGTATACCAACAACTTCATAAATACGCACAAAAGGACCTACATTCAATTACATACATAAGATAAAGTTGCTGTACACATATGTAGGTATATATTTCAAATATATTGGAGTTTTCAACCACGATTTTCTCAATACGCAAAGAATTACCAAAAGTTTGTTTACAGAAATATGAAGGGGCCAACAAGTATGATAGAGTATACATACACACGAATACGCATACATATATGCATATAGATACACGCATACATATACACGCATGAATACACACACTTTCATACATATTTACGCATGCACTTATAAATATATATATTTATGTATAACACACCCACACTCATCCATGAAGACCAGATATATACGCGTATACACAAAATTAATGCTAACACATATATACATAAGTGTACACACACACACACACACACACAAAACCTACATTAAAATACATACATAATACAAATTAGTCGTACACATATACAGGCATATCACAAATACATAGAACATAACCACAACTTTTTCAATACACAAAAAAATTATCAAAGGATTATTTAGACAAATTGGAATGCTCTTATGGGTGCATTTGATTCCGCTCAAATCGAACATTTAGTAAGAATTTACATTTTAAACACCCTTAGTAGGATAATTGACTCCGAACAGATCGGTCTATACAGTCAGGACAGACTTATGGTTATCCCTAATTGTAATGGTCCAGTATCCTCTCAGCTACAAAAGAAAGTCATTAGGGCTTTCAAATTACTTGCATTTAAGATAAAAATTTCGTCTAATCTTTAAATATTCACCTTCTTAGATCTTACTTTAAATCTATCGAATGAAACATTTAAACCCTACCAAAAAAGCAATGAAACCCCAATCTACATTTGTTTGCCCCAACCATCCCTGCCAAATAATAAAATTCTTTCAAGTTATCTTCTAATAGGAAAATCTTTACTTAAAATAAAACCCCTTACAATAACGCTCTCAAAAATGTGATTTTAAACATGAATTATTCTACCTAGAGTTCTCCAAAGATACCGGACCAAATAAACCTAAAAAGAGTAATATGGTTCAATCCCTTTTTCTACAAAGTGTCCAATATCGTCAACACTTTCAGAAATTTATCGAAAGTATTTGAACCAGAATAAGTCAGTCAAATTTTGAATGGAAAAAAACATTGAAAATTACTTATTCTTGAACTAACAACATTAATGATATCATTAACTCACATAATAATAGTATACTAGATAAACTTTATAGCATTCACCAAATAGACAGTAAACACTCCCGTAACTGTAAAGTCAAAAACAAATGCCCAATTAGACGTATATACAAGTCCGAAAAAGTCATATACCAAGCAACTATTTTCTCAAGTAAGCACAAAAATTTGTATTATATTTTAATGAAAACTATTGTTTTTTTTGGGGGGGAGGGGGGTTGTTTTTGTACTTTTTTTTTTCAAATTTAAGAAAGAAAACCAACGAAACCGAATAAAGTAAAATAAAATCTAATTAAGTCAGTTAAGTTCCGTTTTTATACACGCTTTGGCGATCATGTCTCGAAAGAGGCATGGCTGACTTGGGGATAGGAAAAAGCAGTTAGAAAGAGTGGGTATTCGGGCTTATTTTATTCTCCTCTAACTTCTTTCATACTAACTCTAATACATCCTCGTACAGATAAGAGAATATATATATATATATATATATATATAACATATTGATGATCCACCTATACTGTCTTAATATGTATAATGTGTAGAAAAAAATTATTAAAAAGTTGAGTTTAAAAAATGTATTTTTTGACAGTATTTGTTTATTTCTATTATTATATTTATATTTCAGACCGTCCTCGGTCCTTCATCAGAAACAAATGATTTTAAAATTCAAATTGGAAACGTATTTCGCGAGAGCGTCTGTGGAGAGAGTCTGTTTACATCATGTAACGTGTCTGTGGAGAGAGTTTGTCTACATCAAGTGACACAGAAAGCGACAGATTTTTTTAAAAAATATTTTTAAACGTAAACCTATCTTTAATAATACTTATAAATTTTGTTTTAGATAAACATTTTTTGAATGTATCTAAAAAAAAGTTTAGATATTGAAATATTTATAAAGATTCAAAACACCTAAGTCCCTATTTAACCCTAGCTTGTGTGTATTTAATTTTAAAATCTAGTATTTTTCTTTATTTCTGCGTGTGTGTGTAGAACTAAAATCGGAGTCTATTAGTAAACATTCGCAATTTTCTAAAGTGTGACCCGGTTGATTGAAATGGACTGCTATTGTGGAATATTGATTGTTCTGGCGTATACTACGTTTGTGATTATTGAAACGAAATCTAAAACTATTACCAGATTCGCCAATATATCCACTATTGGGACATATTGAACAGAAGAGAAAATATGATGTTTTTGCTGTCACAGGTGAGGCATGATGGGTGCAATTTGATTTTGGTGTTTGGTACAGAGAATATCGTGTCGTTTACTAAATGTTTACAAATTAAACACCTGAGTTTCTGACATTTAAAATTCCCTGATAGGTTTGTATTTTTTTAGATATTTAGTGGAATTGAGGATAGTTGATAGGTTGGGTGTTTGTTTCATTGCATTTATGGGTGGTTTAATTTTTTTTTTTTTTTTTTGATTTGAGGTTCTTGTAATCATTTTTAAATTTTTGATAAGTGTGTGGGAATATTGATTATGGTTAAAAACCATGGGAATTCGGTTGTTGTTTTTTCTTTTCTTGTATGTGAGAAGTGTGTTAGGATTTATGTGGATGGTTTTATTTAGTGCTTCTTTTATTATTTTTATTGGGTATTTACATTTTAGAAATTGCTTTGTTAGGTTGTTAATCTTGTTTAGAAAATCTGGATGGTCTGAGCATATTCGTTTGATTCTTAGAAATGAGCTGTATACGATATATTTTTTTTAATTTAAGGGGATGACAACTGTTAAAATGTAGGAATTTATGTTGGTTTGTGGGTTTGTTGTATAGACTGGTGGAAAGTGTATGTTTGTTTTAATTTTATCATGACGTCTAAGAAAGGGACGGATGTGTATGAGTACACCATGGTAAATTTAATTGTATTGTGGAAGTTGTTGCAGAAAGTAAAAGTTTAATTTTTCTAACCCATAAGTCCATAATAAGAAAATGTCATCAATGTATCTAAAATAATGTGATGGTTAAAATTGTGAATTGTCTAGTATCTTTCTTTCTATTTAAATATAAATATAATAATAGAAATAAACAAATACTGTCAAAAGAATACATTTTTAAACTCAAAACTTTTTAATTTTTCCTATACATTATATATATATATATATATATATATATATATATAAAACAGTAGCTACTATTACGCATCGTTGATTCAGTAATGAATTAGAACACTCTCAGCGATTGGTGTGTGCATACATTATATATCGCACGCTAAATGTTTGCCTCCTCCTACAGAGCGCCCATAGCTCAGGTAGAATCGCCGATTGACGCCAATTCAGTCGGGTTTCAATCTTTGGTAAAAAGCAACCGGGTGTCTAATCGTACTGATAAGCTGTGATACAGCGAAACGGATCTGTCTGCGGATGACTAATAAAAATATATATATATATATATATATATAATGTGTGTGAAATCATTTGTTTGAGCTGGATTCGATGATTATTACGATAAATTCGAAAAATGTGTTATAGGTTTAATTTGAATTCTTTTCGACAGATCGTCATTCGTGGTCGATAGGTCTAAGACGCGCTAGATCACATAGTGGCTTCCCTTATGTGGATAGGGGTCGCAGGTTCGAATCCTGCCGAATGACACACATTTTCGTAATAAAAATTTATCGTAAATACTGTTTGATCATAAACAGAATATCTATTTAAATACGAGTATCGATCAGAAATAATGTTTAAAAAAATAATTTCAAATTGTCGGTTGTTTATAACCAGTTTCGCTAATCTTCGATTATATATATATATATATATATATATAATTGCCAAAATTGCTGTTTTATGGGTAGTTTTACTTGTAAAAAGGTGTTTTAGGCACACAGTTTTTGTCATAAAGTTCTCAATATCGAGATAGAGCGCTAATAGAATTAATGCTAAGTTTTTAGCTGAGCAGTGTTATTTCAGTCATGCCGACTTTGAAGTTCCGTGAAGGCACTGTTGTGATGTCTTCACTCTTCAGAGCTTTTGTTTTTCTGATGTTGTTTCCTTTTTTGTATGAAGTTTGATGTAATTTAATATCGTTGTGTGTAAATTATGCTTTTTGCTTGATGAATTTTGTTTCTTAAGTGTGTAAGATTTGAAGGTGGTTAATTGCTTTTCATTGTATTGACTTATTTTTACCATTTTGGTTTCTCTTGTTACTGTGTTGGGTCGACCTTTTTCCCGTGTTAGTATATATGCCTGCTTAATTTTTGTTTTTAGGCCATGATTAATTTATTAATGTATTTCCCTGTCGGAGTGTCGGCTACCTCTTTTCACGTTCTTGAGAGTGAGGGAAGTTGTTAGCGACCAAAAGCTAAGCAGAATATTAAAATACACGAAATTTTCGTTGAAATCAAAAAAAAAAAAATACTGAACTATCTTTCTGTATGACAGCGAATGCTGGATAATATCTTCAAAGATGAAGAAGAGGCTCGAACCAACAATTTTTCCACAGAAGGATGCTGAGGATACTATGAACACGATTTTGGAGAGAATGGATATAAGAAACGTATTCTTAACATCAGGAAGAGGCAGTTGAAGTTTCTGGAACACGTAAGGAAGAAGTAGGGCTTATGTCTGATACTGACAGGTCGAATAGAGAGAAAGCAGGTCACGGGAAAGCAACGTGCGACATACTTGTTGGGCTTAAGCAAGTGGATGCCCAAATTTGGAAGAAATAACAAGAAAAATTTAAGAGCTACAAGGGACAGGAAGAGGAAAGGCCATGGTTCATTTTGCTGCTTGGATCTTGAATTAAACGAATGACAAAAACTTCACAGTGCCCTGTCCTTTCATGACGTAGGCGATCATGGCTTTCCATGTTTCCCTATCCCTGGTGGCTCTGAGCACGCCTTCTCCTGTTACACCGTGCAATCCTCGTTCTGTCATCTACCTGATTAGGTCCTTCAAATATGTCATCCGTCGCTTTCCCCTGATTCTTTTCCCCTCTATCTGGCCTGTTAGTATCAGGTTCTCCAGGCCCTCCTTCCTCATTGCATGTCCCGGGAACTTCAGCTCTCTGTTTCTGATGCTCAATATTAATTTCCTTTTTGTTTCCATCATTTCCAAGAACTCGTCATTGCTCACATGCTCGATCCATGAGATTCGCAGCATCCTTCTGTAGAACCACGCTCAAGATTTGTCTTTTTTTTTTTTAGTTACGCTTTTATCGAATTGAACGACACATATAAAACATTATTCCCCATTCCTGAGATATATGAAAATATTAAGTATTTCATTTTATGCACTAAGAGTACAAGGCCGAATGTATAGAGCACCCAGTGAGGATTGAACTCAATAATTTGTTGTAATGGATTTAGCGGGACAAGTCTTCAGACCATCACACCACGCCGAGGTTTTTTATTTTATGCCTAATCAACTTCTGTTGTATCAACATATCTAGACCTCGGAGAGTTTCCGATTCATTATACGAAACTAAATGCAAAGTTAAAAAGTTGAGTGAGATAAATTCACTTCATAATAGGTATTTTTCTTCAATACGGCTGTGAATGCTGGACAATATCATCGAAAATGAGGACAAAACTGGAAGCGGCCGAAATGTGGTTCTACAGAAGGATGCTACGGATATCGTGGACTTAGCATACAAACAACGACGAGGTGTTAGAAAGAATGGCAACAAAAAGGAAATTTATGCTGAGCATCAGGAAGAGACAACTGAAGTTCCTGGGACATGCAATGAGGAAGGAGAGCCTGGAGAACCTGATACTGACTGGACAGATAGAAGGAAGGAGAGACAGAGGAAGGCAGCGGATAACATATTTGCAGCGACTGATCAGGTGGATGACGGAACGGGGGTTGCCAGGAGCAACAGGAGCAAACATACTAAGAGCCACAAGGGATAGGAAGACGTGGAGAGCCATGATCGCCTACATCCTGAAGGAACAGGGCACATAGAAGAAGAAAAATAGGTATTTAATACCCCATGTATTTACGCGTGCTACTAGATTGGCATCAAGGTCCCACTCTTTTACCGTCGAAATAGTTAAATGTAACTCCATCTTCTACTCTAATAGTTTTTCTCGCACTTCCCCTCTGTGATACTCCCTTGCGTTTATTGGTTTCCTTGATAGTACAATCTCCAAAAAATTTAAATGAAACGTCAATTACTATCAATCTCCTTGATTCTCATTCATCTCTTATCCTTTCTTCGAGATCCCTTTCTACCTTTTTTCTTACTGTAGCCCCATGCGCACCAGTGGCTGTCCTGCGTTGTTGAGGGTTAAAAATTGAATTGTCTCTTGATTGTCATGCTCTTTTTATAACGAAATTTGAAGTTATTTTAATGTTTTTTTATACAAGTTTTGAAACTTATTTGACGCTCAACCATTTTTAATGCCTTAGTCTGGAAGAGATTCTTTATAGAACGAAATGTTTTAACCACAATGTTTTTCTCCTTCATTCTTAGATCTATCTATCGCCCGGTTCACATTCCATCCACGTCTATTGAACAGGTTAAGAGGCTCATCCCTTGTTCCCTGTTTAGAATGTGGTTTCCGGCTTTCTCTTTTCCAATCTATTCACTATTATGTAGCCCCCTGCACATCAGTGGCCTTAGCACCTTGCTCGGGGTGATACGATTACAAAAAAAAAGATAAACTTTTCAAAATTTTAAGCATAAAACAACGTTGCGTTGTTAGGTTTAAAAAAATATTTTTCTTTCGTTGAATCTTTTTGTAAAAAGAATATTCTGCACTTTTTTGTTATAAGATATCATATTTTCGACAAACCCTAAACCTGTATAGAAACCAGCTGTAGAAAATTGACGATGAGATAATTTAGTATAAGTTAATAAAACTTTAAGATTAATATAGATTATGTTTGTTTTCAATAATAAATCTTCATTTGCATTATACATATGCAGCCGTATAGCTGAAAAGTTTCCAAAATTATTCGATGTGCCGTGTACCTTCAGGACATTGGTAATTAAGCTCTAAACAATTTGTCTTTTGCAACTTTAATGTTTTTGCTTTACGTTATCACGCTTAAACCTTTTCCGATATCCATTTCCTGAAGCTCGCTAAATAGGATATTCGTTGTTTTCTTCTGTCTCTTGAGTATCAAGCTTTCAAGCTTTCTTTCCTCACTTTACCCTAGAAATTTTAAATTTCTTCCCGAAGTTAAGTACAATTGTTCTTTTTTTTATTTCCTCTAAAACATTGTCGAAAAGAAGATGACTGAAGTGTTATGTAAGATCAGCCTTCATTTATGGCAGTGAACGCTGGAAAAACTCCTCATAGATGAAGAAAAAACTTCAAATAGAAATGTAGTTCAAGGGAAGGAAACTGAGATGAAAATGAACTGAACATGTGAGCAACGACGAAGTTTTAAAGAGGGAAATAAAAACAAAATTAAAAAAAAATTAATATTTGAAATATAAAAAACACCTTTTAGTCAAATAAGACTGAGTTACGCTTCTATTTTAATCGGAAATATTAACTTGCAGTCAGCGAAGGTCAAGGCTAAAGGTTGTTTTAAGGAAAATTAAACAATTTTGTTTTCTAAAAAAAAATAAATAAAAGCCTCCGACTTGCTGTCAAATACAGTAATTACAATGTCACTATGTTATGCCAAATCACAGAGATTCTGTTTGTTCAAATTATCTATTAACTATTAAATAACTTCAAATAGACAAATTATTTTTTCGAAGACACCAATTTTACACCCAAGAGAAAAAAACAGAATATATTCCGGTGATGTTTTCAAGAGCTAAGTCAATGATACACATGGTCGAATTAAGAAAACGCGCGTCATCTATGGACAAGACTTATGTATGTCAGGCAAATGTAGTTTTGTGTATGAAATGTATTTAAAAATGTGTAAGTCGACAGTGTTGAAAAATCCACGCTCAGAAAACATTTGTTTGTCCATGATTTTCAAGACATAAAGCTGGGAAACGTTAGAAACAGGTTGTTTGAATTGGTCATACGTTGTAAGATGAGAACAAATCGTCTGGTAGTTAATTCAAAAGAACTGAAATAATAAAACTTCATTCTTTGTTCGACATCGTCTCATCTCTTCATACTACTTTCAAATAAATAAAGTGGCATTAGCAACTACAGAAGCCCTGTTTATCTTCTACTATTCGTAATAAATCTACAGTCGATCACTGGCCTCTCTATCTCTCTTAACTATCATACTATGTTGAGTCCATTGGTCAACCTTCTCATAAGTTTATATTCTCGTAATGATTACTTGTTACAGATAAGGTAACGTTTATCGACACGTAAAGAGAATCCGGAATGCCAAGTTCAATTTTTACTCGATTTCATTCGATAAAATAACATTGGATGAAATAAAATTACAAAGTGGGATCTCTTGCTTTGATGTAATAACCAGTTTAAGAAGTGGAAAACTTTTGATTCTAAAGCAGCTGAATGATTGGATGAGCTTTGTTCGGCTAGTTTGACGAAAACGCAACACGTTTGTGGCAAATACGGTGTCACTACGGGATTTGTGGTGCGATGAATAATCATTTATTAGTTCGAATTCCGGGTGAATTAGTTGCTTTCGTACGCGCAACTACATTTTGGGAAAGGTATTAACCAGTCTTCTTCTTCCAGCTATGGGTTAAATAGCAAAACAGATTGGGTTGTATAGCACTGATTGACACCCCCTGTAATATGGGGAATTGATTTTCAACTAATTGTCGACCCCAAAGCGAGCGTTTCCAATATGGGGGATCGATTTACTAGGACGTTGTATGAGAAACTGGGCACCCCCTTCAAAATTTTTAAATATTGCATTTTTTCCAATTTATTTTTTTTCTTTTTTATTTTTATTTTATTTATTATTTTTTTTTTTAGCTAATCTGAAAGTTTAGGGTGTAATCGATAAGAATGCACTAAAAATATAAAAAAAAAGAAAAGCAAAAAAAATTACAGGTCCGCCATTCTGTGTGGTTTTTGATCGATTGTGTTGATATTCTACGTATATCTTACGGCGTTATTGTTTAATTCTAGAAATCTTAAATGCTTATTAAAAATTGGGTTTATTAGTTTATTCCAATTATGTAATAAATTCGACGAATGTTGAAAGTGTAAGATGCGTGTTGTGGTGCAGTGGATATCGGCTCGGATCAAGAAATTAGAGCTGATTCTGAAATCCAGTTAAATTCGTCGCATTCACTTAGGCACAAATACGCTTGGGAAAAGGATTAAATCGTCTCTTCTCTCTGAAGATCTGATTTAAATAGCATGACCGATTAGGTTCTATAGTTTTGGTTGGCAACAAGTCCACTATCAGAAAGTAATGGTAACCTACTACAGGAAAATATTATGCCGTCAGTCTCTCATTTCACTTTCGAGACAAGATCGCCCAAGCATGTATTACGTATAGCACTTAACTGACTGATATTTTTTATGGGCATTGGCAACGTGAACCCACCAAACACATTTCTTCATTTCACCAATATTTGTAAAACCTGTACTTAAAAAAAAAAAAAAATGTAAGATAAAATCATTTGCCGTTTAGTAATCTAGAATTTCGCTTTTATTTAGTATGGTTTATTTTTTTTACTGTTCAGAATGTTGTCATGTTTACGAACGTTTCGGTCGTTCTATAAAGATGAGGATAACAATCCGATTAGTGTAAATAATATAAATACTACCTTATATATATTGTTTGTTTTTTTAAATTTTACTTGTGTGTGTGTGTGTGTGTGTGTGTGTGTGTGTGTGTGTGTGTGTCATTGAGATAGGTACCATGACGAATTGTGCATCCAAGTGGTAAACTACCAAATACGGTCGTCGAAGAACAAAACTGATTATTCTTTAAGAGTGTCACTGAGAGATTAGTCTACTGCAATATGCGCTACCATATACACTCCTCGGTAATCAGTAGCTATGACTCTGATATAACATATGGACTCATCCATCCTACTTTTTTTTTGTTTTTTGTTTGGTTGTTTTTTGTTTTGTTTTTTTGGTTTTTTTGTTTGGTTGGGTTTTTTTTTTTTTTTTTTTTTTTTGGTTGTTTTTTTTTTTGTTTGGTTGGTGTTTTTTTTTTGTTTGTTTTTTTTTTGGTGGGGGTTGTCAGAGAATTGAGTGTTGGTCAGTAGGAAAAGGAGCAGTGTTATTGAAAGTTTTACTCAACAAAAAGCGTATTATCTGTGCTAACCTTTTATAGATACAGTGGATTATTCCTAAAGTGGAAAAAAAAAGTAAATCTTTAAAAAAAAAAAAAATTCCTGTCTTGGTTAAGCTAAACTGGAATACCTAGTTAATGTGAGTTCTGTGCCTGTTCTCGGAATCCTCTTTGGTTATGACCCTATGTCGAGATTTTCAACACTCTCCAGTTTGTTTTGGTCCCGTTTGATCTCGGCTGGGTCAGTATTTTACATTCCCATCTCGCTATATACTTTGTAATTTCTTCTCCCTTAGTGAGTGAGCCTGTTAATTCTACCCTTAGGGAGAATACAGCTGCCGATGTGATGACGGGATCTACTAAAATATTTTATTTTAGTTTTTGTTATATTTTAGTTTGTTTTTCGGGTTCATCTCCTTCTCTCTTCATCATGTAATTATTTTTCTATTTTTGGACATTTTAAGTTTTTATATAATTTATTTTTCAGTTTCCTTCTTCATAGGTGGTATTGTGGTACATCTCAGTTTGAATATCAGGTTGGATGTGTTCTTGTGGCGAATGGTCAAATCGTAATGCATTTGAAGGGTCGTGATTCTGATTAGCTCGGGATAGGATATTTAGTCGAGCCTCCTCTACATCTTTGCGCAGGATTTGTGCCAAAATCGGTTCTTTTTTTTTAACACTAAATATATTAAAACATTATCTTTCATGCTACCAAGTTGAAACGACTGTTAGACATTGCAGGAAACGACAATGTAGTTTGCAATCTAAAGTCCCCATGCTTTCTTCCTCAACCTGACAAGTTTTTGTTCGTTTTGAGAATCGGGAGCATTTTCTCAACAATATATAAACGCAGTGAAACAAACAAATATCTATTTTAATTATTTCTTATATTCAGCTATGAAAATACCTCGATGCTTGATTTCATGAAAGAACTTCAAAGAGTCACTATATCTAAATCTAAACTTATTTATAAATGGAACTTTGTGTGTCTGTTACCTATAGACTCCAAAACGGCTGAACCTATTTTCTTGAAATTTTACACAGTTGTACTATAAGCGTCTACGAGTGTTCTTAGCTAGGTTTTGTGTCGAGATACTCTTGATAAATATCGATAATCGAAAAAATCAGATTATAGAAGGAATGGTCTGATTTTAATCAAATTTGATACACTCATAGACAAAGTCATAAGAAACGATATTCAGAAGTTTCAAGGCTGCAGTTTCTACTATAGTTCAGAAAATTTGATATTGATACCAGGAAATCAAAATTTGACTTACATCCATTCATTTTTCTTTCAGTCTACGGTTTCGCTTTAACCGGAAACAAGTATTGCTTTTTAGTATTTCGTGCCAACATCCAAAGAGTCTGAGCACCAGGACCATGGATTAGTTTTAAAGCTTCCATTACACCCGAACAACGCCGGGCTATACTGCTAGTCTTTGATATTTCTGCTTACTAAGCGTTGTCAAAGAGTTCAGATGACTTAAACAGTTTTTTTTTAACGTCTAACATTAACGTATCGGTTCGAAATAAGTATTATGTCATGAATGGTAGGTGGTGAAGGAAATAATTTAATCGTACCGACACTTGTATTTTGTTCTCGGGGACCGATCGATTGAGCAAGTTTTAGATATCATAATAGGGATCAGTGCAGAAATTCAAATATAGATTTCTTGTGAACCGTGAACTTTATTTTCAACAGTGTTAAAATTCTAGTAAAATTCAGAAGTTCTAATGTGGATTTTAAATGCAGGAATATTGATTCCTCTTACATTTGAAGATTAATGTAATACAGTCTTCTAGCTCCCCATTGATTCATTTGGCGTTGTTTCTCTTGAGGTGTGTCAAGTTTTTAAAAAAATTAAAAATTGTTTCGCACAAAATCTTATCTTACATTTTCATTTAACTCTAGACTGCTTAAAAATTAACAACTTGACAAACGGGGTTGTTTTAGTGTTCATTGAAGACATTAACAGATGGAATGTACAGTGTGTCCAAAAAAATTGACGTCATTTTGTGGTCTAATAAGATAGCCAATTATCACTGAAATGATCTGAAATTTTAACAAAATAAGTAAAAACTGTGTGGACTTATCTCAGTGAGAATCGATCAGGAAGGTGGATGGGGCGTGTGGTGGATAATAACAATTTTCTGTTGAAATAACCACCACGTTCACCTGACTTGTAATTTTTTCTTTGTGAAAGGCAGGTCTGTATCCTCCTCTGCCTGCAAACTTAGAGCAACTTAACAAGAGAACCACTGGAGTCCTGGAGAATGTTACGCAAGACCTGCTACAGCTTGTTTGGCTGGGGCTGGACTATCGAATTGATGTGTCGTGTCACAGGTGGGTCGTATATTCAACATTCTTGAAGCTTTGTGAAATCTGTTAAAAAATTTACATCACTTTGACAATCTTGATAAATGTTGAAATATATGAAGTTTATTTAACTTCGTTTGTCTGGTACATGTACTTACTCAGATATTCACATTTTTAATGACGCCAATTTTATACTTTATGACTGGATCCTACCCACTCCACTAAACACGTACACATACCTATAGAAGCGTGCTAGCCCGGCTGTTGCTGAAGAATGACCTTCATCATTGGCCATAGGTGTTCGGTAAAGTTTGCCACAAAGATTTGTTGGGACTGCTTAGCAATCCTGACATATTTGGGAATAATATTAAAATAATCAAGACCCTATACTGGAAGAAAAACTCTTGCATACTGATAAAAAAATTAGTCCGGCAGATATTAAAATAATAGACAAGAGTGTAAGATGATGTGTCTTTTCTCGCCTTATTTATTCAACCTATACGGCGAATTCCAGTCGTATTCCTTGCATTCATTTCCGCGCAAATACCCTTGAGAAAGGTATTAATCTGTCTTTTCCCTCCAGTTACGAGTTAAATAACAGGACAGATTGGGTTCTGTAGCCTCGGTCGGCAACCAGTTTACCGTAGAAAGCAATGGCAACCTACTGCGGGATAATCTTCTGCCCAGTCAGTCATGTCTCTTTTGAGACATGATCGCCCAAGCGTGTATCACGTACGGCACTTAACTGACTGATACAGCAAGGCTATTCTGAGAGAATTAGATATGCTACCAGGATTCATTATTATCGGTCAAAAGCTTAACGATATAAGATAAATAACACAGTGTTGACATAAGACACTGAAATAAAACTACAAAAACTATTACAGAATTTAATGAAAGAAATCGACAAAAAAGGACTAAGCATAAATTGCTGGAAAAAATCCAATGTCGTTTGCAAAAGGATGATTCCAAAATGCAAATTACAAATTAGAGATGACAAAATCAAACAAGTACGAAAATTTAAATATCTGAAAAGTGTTCTAACAAAAGTCGGAAAGTGTGACACTGAAATCCGAAGAATCATTGGCAACAACAAAGATACGTTCCAAAATCTAAGCAGAGTATTAAACGACAAAATAAACTTCGTTAGAAACAAAAAAAACAACAACTACGAAACTGTTAGGTGATATCGATCCTTCTCTACGGCAGTAAATGTTGGACAATCTTCTAACAGATAAACAGGAGGATTTTCAGAATGACATGTACCGAACATGTGAATGACAGCAAAGTTTCAGAGTAAATGGGCATAAAAACAAAATACTCCTGTCTGCGTCTACTTCGCAAACATACACGGTATCTGCACTAAATTTTACAGCGTAGAATCATTCCTTCAAACTAACTCACCTGATATCTTACCTCTCTGGGAAACTAACCTTGACCCTTCTATCCCCTCTTCTGAGTTTTATGTTCCTGGTTACCTTCCCCTCTTCAGGAAGGACTCCAATGTCCATATACATGGGCTCGGTGTCTATATCAGCGAACACCTCCCTCTAGCTAGGGTGACCTCTCTTGAATTCCTGGATCATTCTTTCATGTGCTTCCGTCTCTCACTTTTAAGCTCGGTTAGCTATCTCTTCTTTCTCGATCGCTTACCATCCTCCTCTGACTGCTCGGTACACGATATTATCTCTAACAATATCGATAAGGCCATTTCTTCACATCGAATCACTTAACCACTCTTTCTCGTCATTTTCCCCTATGTAACCCCCTGCACAACAGTGGCAGTGAAATGCCTTGCTTGGGGTGAAATGATTAAAAAAATAAATTAGCATCATGAAGAGACAGTTGAAATTCACTGCCGTAGAGGAGAAGGAGGAGGACTGATATCGCGTAACAGTTCAGTACTCTTTTTTGTTGTTGTTGTTGTTGTTGTTGTTTTGTTTCTAACGAAGGTTTTTTTTATTTCTTAATATTTTTCATCTTTCCTTATTCTAATGCGCCTTCGAATTTCAGTTGCACTTTCAATCCTCTGTTAAAACACTTACCAGACTTTTAAATTGCTGTACTTATTTTTATTAACACCCATTTATAATTTGCATACTAAATTCTTTTTTGCCTTTTTTTTTCTCACAATGCATTCCGTTTTCATGCAATTGATATTTACTTTCTTCTTGTTTTACTTCACTATCTTCTGAAGGAGTCCTTGTTTACTTTCTCTGTCTGAACTGTCATCTGCAGATCTTAAGATCATGGCCTCCAATAATGAATCCTAGTAGGACTTCTAATTATGTCATAATCGTCTCAATGTATAGGTTGGATTATGAGGCTCCTATTAGAACAATGTGGTATAAAAAATAATAGAAAGAAAAAGAATAACAAATATGCTCGGAATGTGCTGATTTAAAGTCCAACGGATCTAATATACACACACACACACACACACACACATATATATATATAAATATAAATCCAGGTGAAGAGGACTTAAGGTTTTACTATTTTAAGTACCCCGGCATTTATTTTATTATGAACATTGCTCAATATAATAAATATTATAGAAATTTCCGTGTCGCAATGTACAATTTATTCATCACTCTATGATTATATTAAGCTCTATGTTTCAAGATAGATTCTCTTCATCATGCAATGTTTGATGTTTATTGTACAAATGATTTACATTTAAATACAAAAACCTTCGGTTTGCTGTTTATGTATGTGGGAAGATATAAAATTTACAGGTGTGTTTCTTTTAACTAATCAGTGAAGATTCATTCAAATACAATATAACTAAGCGAGAAACAAAAGTGGAAAAAAGAAAAATGATAAAATTAGGTTAAAAGCAAGTTGACATCTTGACCGTTATGGATGGAAAAGAAGAAAGAAAAGTAAAAAAAGGGAAAAAGAAGGAAAAAAAGAGAAAGAGTTACTTAGTATGTATTCTTTGGGGCCAAATTCCAAAATGAATCTTCACTCTGATTAGTTAAAAGAAACACACCTGTAAATTTTATATCTTCCCACATACATAAACAGCAAACTGAGGTTTTTGTATTTAAATGTAAATCATTTGTACAACCAACATCAAACATTGCCTGATGAAGAGAATCTATCTTGAAACAGAGAAATTTCCGTGTCGCAATGTACAATTAATTTATGACATATATATATATATATATATATATATATATATATATATCACGGCTTCTGCTCAGATTAACTTAGCTCACTGGTACCCCTATATATAAATTTCCTCGAGCCACAAGATATGCAACTAGGTCCCACCCTTTTATTTTGAACCCGATAAATTGTAAACGCAATCTCTATTCCAGTAGCTTCTTTTCTTGCACTTCCCGCCTGTGGAATTCCCTTCCGCTTACTTGCTTTCCCGACAACTACAATTTTCAAGAATTCAAATGTAAAGTCAATAGTCATCTCCTGTCTCACTAACTTTGCTTCCTCTCACTCATGCTGTTTTCTCCAGTATTCTCTTCCTTCTCATACTCTCTTCCTGATATACCCTGTCACCTGCCACTCTTTCTCATAACATTCCTAAGTAACCCCTTGTACAACAGTGGCAGTCAAATGCCTTGCTTGGGACCACACGATTATTATATATATAGGCGTTTCACCCCGAGCAAGGCATGTCACTGCCACTACTGCGCAGGGGGCTACATAGAGTAAAGAAAGGATGATTAAATATAAGAAATGTCATAGGGTGGGTGATAGGCGGGTAGGGATACCGAGAATGGTTAAATATAGGAAATGTCAGAGGGTGGGTGATTGGCGGGTAAGGATACCGAGAATGAGGGTTGAGTAAATGAGTGTTCTGAGAATAATTGGGAGTTAGTGTGATAGGAGGTGTCTATTGACCCTACATTTAAACACCTGGAGATTGTAGCTGTCGGGAAAGCAGACTTGTGGAAGGGAGTTCCACAGGCGGGAAGCGCGAGAAAAGAAGCTGTTGGAATAGAATTTATGGTTACATCTTATTTGTTTAACTGTAAAAGGGTGTGACCTAGTTGCTAATCTAGTATCTCGTGTAAATTCGTGCTTAGGCGGCACCAGTGATCTAAGCTCATCGGAGCAGAAGCCATGAAAGTACTTGTAGAAGAGGCACAGGGAAGCCACATCAGGTCGGTGAGAGAGTGGTTGCAGCCAGTCTGCCAAGTCAGTATCAACCACGTTACACATCCTGCTTTGTATTTTGTCAAGAAGCCCAAGGAGAGCAGCAGACCAGATATATAGATATATTATTGTAAAAGTGCTTTTTAATTTTACAAGCACTGTAATTTGTGAATGACTACGTGTTTATATGTATAAATGTATTCATTAGGGCAGGTTTTTTTTTCTTTTTTTACTTTTTTAGAAAATCGACATTGCACTCATTGGGGAAGCCGGGATTTGATATTAAGTAGTAAGAACGCATATAATTAGATTTGTAACCTTTAGCATTTCGTTTTAAACCCCGTCTGAAAAAAAGTACAAGCGTCCCTAATTTCTGCGGGTTGCTTCAAATTTTTACTATTTCAAGAATGTATTCTAATAAAGTTGATAGTTTTCGTATCTGAATATATTATTCATTCAATATATCTATGCACAATTGTCATTATTAATCATAGCAAACAAAATATGCAGTTTCTATTGCATTCAATAAGTGAAAACTGCAAAGATTATAAAAGATTGCAAAAAAGGCTAATCAATGAATGAGCTTGTCATCCATTTGTTAGGTTATAATTATTAAAAACAAAACAGATAAAAGTGAATCAGTCAGTTAAGTGCCATACGTGATACACGCTTGGGCGATCATGTCTCGAAAGAGACATGACTGACTGGGCAGAAGATTATCCCGCAGTAGGTTGCCATTGCTTTCTGCGGTAGACTGGTTGCCGACCAAGGCTATAGAACCCAATCTGTCCTGTTATTTTACCCATAACTGGAAGGAATAGACGGATTAATACCTTTCCCAAGGGTATTTGCGCGTAAGTGAATGCAAGGAATTCAACTGGAATTCGATCTCTGTTCTCCGATTTCTCATACCGAACCGATATCCACTGCGCCACAACGCACATAATGCCATAATGCTGTTGGGCAATAATTATAAATCAAAAAGTTAAAAATTTACATTGTTTATTGAAAATCGAACTAAAACTACTGCACTGTATTTTATGCTAACGTAGCTAATCTGTTCAGTATTGTTTCCTTTGAACGTGAATAAATGTCTTATTTTATACCACAACAATCCTTCCTACTATAGGTCCTGGGTATGACGGTAAACTGCATCCAGCAGCAAGGCCTCTGATTATGAGGTTGTGAGGAGCATGGTACCACCTCTGAATTGATGTTGTTCTCAGGTCCACCCTTACCAGGAGTGCTAGCACCTGTTAGGGTCCCAGCTATGAGCAAATAGTTAACCCTAAAACTGGGCTCAATACACTTTTATAGAAATATATTCATAGAAATAGACATTTATAGAAAAATATACGTTTTTGAAGAAAAATATTACCAACAATACATTTTGAAAAAAATTCTCAGCAAAACATTTTTGAATACAAAACTAGATGACATTAGCAGTTTTCTAAAATAAAAAAGAATGAAAACAAAGAAATACGTTAACATCTGACGAAACATTCTCACTATAACTGAACATTAAAAAAAATATTCTAAAATTTCACCTTTTTGGCATTAAATAACCCACAGAAGGTTGATATGCCATTAAACAAAACTCAAACTCTTCCTACTATAATGAAAACCGTTGAGTATTAGTTTTCATACATATATGGTACAGCGAAACAGTATATATATATATATATATATATATATATATATATATAATCATGTTGAGAGGGAAACTCAAAACATAGTTAAATAGATACAAATCAATATTTGTTTCGACAATGAATATTACATTTTCTCATTCAGACCGTTGAAAAATAAACTTCCTCAACGGTCTGCATGAGACAGTGTAATATTGATTGTATTAATTAAAAGTACATTGCGATACGGAAATTTCCATGTTTCGAGATTTATATCACGTCATCAGACGATGTTCGTTGTGAAAATGATTTAATTCATAACTATATGATTACTAGCAGTATAGCCCGGCGTTGCTCGGGTGTAATGAAAGTTTTAAAACTAATCCATGGTTCTAGAGCTCAGACGCTTTGGACGTTGGCACGAAAGACTAAAAAGCAATAGTTGTTTCCAGTTAAAGCGAAACCGTAAACTGCAAGAAAAATGAATGGATGTAAGTAAAATTTTGATTTCCTGGTATCGATATCAAATAAGTAAACTAA